>LPNX010289240.1:71920-103114 GCA_001517045.1 Pseudotsuga menziesii
TCTGAATGCAAAAAAACTGTATTTAAATTGGGAGTTGATCATATGATCTTACATCTCCGTTTTATTTTATATACATTTTATGTTATATACAGCCGCAAGCTGTTTCACATTCACATTAATTGTGTAATGATAAAAGGCAAGTATAACTATGCAAGATGCCATTAACGTTGATTGATTTTTAGTTCTGAATAATAATAACCATACAAATGTAATAATGATTATTGTTACCTAATAACCATAAAATCTGCATGTTAATTTTGAAACCATTCTGGCTGGTCAAGAAAACCCTCGTTGCCCAGCAAATTCTTTGTCACAAGGCCTGGTTTTGCACGACTTTATTTATTATTTTAGTTATGTAATTGGTCACCTAATTAGTTTTGTGAAAAACAAAATTCAAAATATTTAAATGATTTCAATATTTTAAGTGGAATGGAATTAATTTGTAAAAATAAAAAATATTATAACGATAACGATTAAAGGTAATGATAATTGTTTGTTAAATTTGAAATGTTTCTGAATGGTTAAATTTGAAATGTTTTCGAAATGTTTCTGAATGGATAGTGGCTGGGCATCGGGGATCTATTTGTTTTTCAACACCCAAAGGTTTCAACACACAAGACATTGTCGTGCATTCCCTGGTTTCTTCATTGTTTGCGCCTTGACCTGGTCATAATATAAGGTCAAAAAGTGTTGCTACAGCAGGCTAAAATGGCCAAAGAATAGGTTAATGCCTTTCCATTCTTGGCAATTATTAACGGGATTATCTATTAATCTATCTCGTGATGATTTTCTAATTTTAAAAAGACTTTAAATCAACCGGAGCAGCGAGGAAAACCCATAACATTAGAACAACATGCAGCCCACCCTAGAGTAACCACTCAAATTTAATTCAAGGGCACAAGCCATCGAATTAGAGCAGCCTAACAAATCTGCCCAACCGACATTTCTACCAGCCAGCCCACCCAGCAACCAAATCCATCTGGCTTACCCATTTCTTCCTACGATCTAAGCCAGCGATCCATTCCATCCACCCCAGCAAGAAGACTGTACTCGATTCGCTCCAGCCGTATCAGCCATTCCGGCTAGCCCACCAACTAGCAATTCTCAAGATCCTAGCCTAGCAATAGCAGCCAGTAAGCAAGCAGTTTTAAAGTTTGCAAGAAAGAAGGAAGCAGCATATTGATGGTAATGATGATGAATGTCCACCCAGATCAACTTTGGTTTATGGAACTTTAAAAAGGTATTAGTTGGTTTGCTTTAAAAATATAATCCTATGCTCAAAATTTGCAAGAAGCTTCTCACGATCACTATAGTTTTGCCAAATTAGGAACTTAGAAAGATTTGTATTGTAACAATACTATAGAGCTCAAATCCAATGTAATCTAATGTAGATGTAAACATGTGTAGTGGTGATTTCTACTCTACTACATGCAAAAGCACCTACCCTAGATCAACCAGATCATAAGGTAGAGTCCATGGTGCAAAGGACCAACTTCTACTTGCAATAACAAATGATAACAATAACAACAATAATACTAATGCAAAACAATAACACAAAATACCTTTCAGTAAAGTGGGCCACAGTCCGAGGAAATGGTTCACTGGCTCCACAGTCTCACTCCTCTCAGTGGTGGTTGTGAGAAAGGGAGAATGGATCCAAGAGGGTATGGAGATCGCTCAACATACACAGTGGGAATGATATGGGAAAAATGGAGGAGCAATGACAAGAAGTGAATAGTAATGACATGTAATGGAGACCTTCACAATGTATTTATAGGCTGGTGCAACGTTTTTTGACCCATGGTATTTGTCCATGGTTTTTTACCCTTTTCATTTTAGGGTTTTTTTGTTATTTTTGAAGAGAGTGGCCATAATTCATGGTCAATTTCCTTTCATTTATGGGGAAGGAATAATGATGTTTTGGACCATTTTTGGTGGAATTTTCCTTGTGAAAGTCAAAATGAAAAAAATAATGATGGAACAATGATATATAATTATGGTTTAGACCATACAAAGCTAAGCAAACAATTTGTTTGCATTTGTGGGAGTCTCTTCTTATATTCATCATCAAAAAGCTTTTATTTTTATCTTCTACCCCATTACACCCAAATTATTGGAACTTGAGCTCTCTGTGAGACACATTATAGACTGGACATTGTAGCAACTAGTGTTCTCTCCTTTCACCATTGTAATAAATATCTTTTAAACATTAACCTTTGAACTTTGATAAATATCCTACGTTGAAAATCTGTGTATGAACATCTTAATCTTCAAGCTAACAGGCCTGAATGCACAAAATCTGTGTTTAAATTGGGAGTTGATAATATGATCTTACATCTTCATTTTATTTTAAATACGGCCCACTATCCGGCGAGCTGTTCATTCTGAATAATAATAACCATACAAAGGTAATAATGATTATTGTTTCCTAATAACAATAAAATCTGCATGTTAAATTTGAAACGATTCTGGCTGGTCAAGAAAACCGTCATTTCCAGCAAATTCTTTCTCACACGGCTGGTTTTGCACGATTTTGCATATTCAAATATTAATTTTAAACCTTTTAAATGAATATTAATGAATTATTTTAATTATGCAATTAGTTTTTGAAAATTTCTTAAAATCTAAAATGATTTCAATATTAATTTTAATTTATTATTTTGATTACCTAATTAGTTTTGTGAAAAAAAATCAAAATATTAAAATGATTTCAATATTTTAAATGAAATGGAATTAATTTGTAAGAATAAAAAAATACTCATTAATTAACAATTTAAAGAACTCTGTATAGTCAACAAAACTCTACAAAGGCAATAATTATTATTATTAATTTGGTATTTTAGTTATTGTAATTTACAATTTTTAATATCATTATTAATTTATTATTTTGGTTGTATTATATTAGTTATATTAGTTTTGTGGAAAAAACTCAAAATATTGATTACCTAATTAGTTTTGTGAAAAAAAAAGTCAAAATATTAAACTGATTTTAATAATTTAAGTGGAATGGAATTAATTTGTAAAAATAAAAAAATACTCATTAATTAACAATTTAAAGACATCTGTATAGTCAACAAAACTCTACAAAGGCAATAACGATAACCATACAAAGGTAATAATGATAATTGTTTGTTTAAATTTGAAACGTTTCTGAATTTGAAACGTTTCTAGCTCCTCCAACATCTCCCCCAACACAAAAATTTTCTTCGTCCCAAAGAAACAAGGAAGTGACAAAATTTATGTCTTGAGTAGTTCCTATAATGCTTTGTCTATGGGATGTGCTATGTGACAGACGATTTCTTCTGAATACAGACTTCCATAATGGCTTTTGCGGTAATTGCCAATTGATGCCGAAATTCCTCCCAAGTGCGAAGTTCCTTTTGGATGTCTATGGTTAGAGTAGTGAGGCTCGATAGATTCTCCACTTTTGGTGCATGTTTATGTTAATGATATTGCTCATGTCGGTTCCGAGAAGTTGTGTTTTTTCTTCGGCAGCCTCTAGTAATCGTTTCATGTGAGGGTGGATCTTGTTGAGACTAACTAGGGTTTATGTGGCTTGGCTAATCCATTGATGTTCTTGTTCCTCCAATTTGTCTAACTTTGTCATTTCTAGCACAAGCTGGTCCTAAATTGTTTTTTCCATTTCTTTCGTGCTCGCTTGTCGTCTCTACAGTGAACTGATGAGTTCATGAGTATTTTGTACTTGTTGAAACTCTTGGCCATAGTATATGAACCAGTTTCTTAAGACTTTTTCTATCACATCGAATTATGTGATATGTTCTCTCAGCATGTTGTAGGCTACTGAAAATGTTGCATACTGATTTCTTAGTAATATAGTAGTTTCTTCTTCCTTATCTTCTTTCCTTTCTTGTAGTTGTACTTGAAATTTTGGCATGACACTTTCAAACAGTTGGTATGCTTCGTCCAATGGTTGGCCTGTGTCAACCCCTTCAGGGACTGAAATGAATTGCCTCGCCATACTTTCACACTCTGTGAGGAATTATGTCTGCTCTATCTTTAGTTTTTCTATTTGTTCTTTTATTTTCTCTCTTCTTATTCTTGCCTCTTTATTGATTGCATCCATTAATCGGTCTAACTCCTCTTCTTTTTCTTTCTATGTGTCGACTGTTGTTGTCGATCCTAACTCATCCAGGTGAATAATTGATGGTATTTGCTGCTGAGTCAACTATAGTTGTTTTTATGTTCTTTTTCTTTTTTTCTTTCTTTCTTTTATGTCTTTTTTTTTCGTCGCTCTTGATCGCGATTTTGTGCTTCAACTTCTTCTGTCGGCGGGGGTATGGTATGTATTTTCCTTGTAGTGCTGCTAGGTAAAGTAGAATTTATTAACTGGGTTTCTACTGGGGGAAGGGTAGAGGGTGTTTGTAACAGTGGTGTAGGTGAAGGTGGTGTAGGCAAAGGGAGAGGTGGTGGTTGCTCGGATGTTGGTGCTAGAAGAGTCGAGATGGAATCTATCGGCAAAGGATTTTCGATAATTTTTGGTGATTTGACAGTTTTAGGGAGCTTCGAAAAATTCTACATTTTCGACCATTTCTTAGTTTGGTGTTATTGTTTTGATTTGGTCGTGGTCGGCAAGATTTTCAAAAATGGCAATTTCGACTTCTTCACCGGGTGGGTTAGGAATTGGGGGGTTTCCAGGGGTTTGTGGTGTTGGACTCACGATTATCAGTAGACCAAAACCCGCAGCTATTAATCTCTTCCACAATTGCCAGAGTTAGGATCTCGGGAGGGGATTAGTCCATGTCATGAAACTCGCAGAGAGCGTTGAACCCAATGCCCAAACATCTCTCCCCCAATGCGAGCCAGGTGAGTTTCGAACCCTTGACCTGTTGCTTTGATACCATTTGTTGGGCTCACGATTGTCATTATACCAAAACCCATAGGTATTAATCTCCACCACAATCGCCAGAGTTAGGATCTCGGGAGGCGATTAGTCCATGTCATGAAACTCACGAAGAGAGTTAAACCCAATGTCCAACATGTAGAATGAATGAAGAGACTTGTTCTGCCACAACTTGGGTGGATTTATCTGGAATTCTCTTGAAGGTGGATTTGATATGCCCCACTATTTGTGGTTTTGGTGCAGAACTTTGCAATTGGTCGTGGTTTTGGGGAATGGCTAACATTTTTGGTGGGTTACTTGTGGTGATAACCGATTTCATTCTCATTATTGGTTGAATGTTGAGAAAAATGGATGGAAGGTTGTTTATAAACTCCTGCATATCACTGCCTCTTTCCACCTTGGTACGAATGTGTGCTGACAATGCTTATAGATATGGGTTTATGGAGGTTTTCGGTGTGATCGAGGTCAAAGTCAGTAAATCTTCTTTGACTATCTGAGTTAGGGATGGGGGTATTTTTAGGATTATAATCCTCCCTTGTCCAATTTTGTCAATTATGTCTAAATCAAGATTCATGTCTAAATCGAGAGTCCTTTTAGTCTATTTTTAGTCACTAATGCAATTGAGTCCACTTGGCCTAATTGGGGCACATGTACCAGTTACTAAAGTGTGGGGAACACTAATTGAGGCCAAATTCCACTGATTGCACTTGCATGCATCAGTTTAGGAGCCTCCTAGCTCAATCCTTATAAATTAGGAGCCACTAGGAGTGCCAACACTAACCTCCATCAGTTGAGTTCAATTGGTGACTAGTCAAGTTTAGTTAGAAGCCATTTACATTCAGTTCTATCCCTCTAAATTCAGTTAGCGCTAGGTTTGCATGGCTACATGCAGGAGAGGCGCATTTCTAACCTACCTTAGTCAGTTAGGCTTAGTTAACACTGAATTAGACACTTCAATTGGGATTTTGAACTCTGATGATGATTTAGACATGACTTAGTTGCCTACAGTCAAGTAGAGTCTAACCAATTCGAATTTCCTCGCATGGATTCGAATTGCATGTGGTTATTTAGACATTGTACTACATTGTAATTAACTATCTAATTACTTTTTGATTAATGAAAGCATTCATAGTTGCAAGCCATTTTTGCATTGTTTCATTCTTCAATTGCTGAGTAAATTGTGTGATCTATCTTGTGAGTTGTGTGTTTGTCCATAGATCTATGTGCTCAATTTAATATGGTATCAAAGCCTCGGAAGGACAAGGAACTTCTCCTACTACAGATTCATACTTGGATCAAAAAACATTTTTGAGCAAAATTTACTCCTTCCAGTACTGCACAAGAAATGGAGAATTTACAACTTAATATCCCAAGTTAACGAAATGGCGATCAAGCTTGCTTGATCAACTATGCTCGGTGTGAAGGAAATTCCAAAGGTGCAAACTGTCAACCTTATTTTGTACGTTTGATTGCGTGATTTATAGGTTATCAGTTCTTCTCACTACATTCACTACAAGTAGCTCATTCTCCTCAATGCATTTGCTACAATAGCTCAGTCTTCTTCACTGCATTCAAAATGGCCCCTCCAATGGATAAGCTCACTTCCTTCAACTACCACCAGTGGAAGGAGGACATGGAGACACAAATTCACTCCAAGAAGCTCTTTAGACTCACATTGGAGACAGAGGCACCAATTCTTAATCATGACAAAGAAAAGTACCGAAATAGGCTTGATGAAGCCTATGGATGCTTGTGCCTCTCAATCTCTCGAGATATTCTCTTCCACATCAAGGGATTGAAGAATCCCAAGGAGATCTGGGATAAGATTGCTTCCTTATTTGATAAGCAGGATAATCTAAGGGTTCATTAGCTAGAGAATGAGTTGATCTATCTTCATCAGTCCAACTTTGAAACACTGAGTGACTTCTTCACAAAATTCAAGAACCTGATATTCCAGTTGAATCTATGGAAGGTTGAGAAGGAGGATGATCAACTTATCCTTGCCATTCTCTCAAAAATCAGTGTAGACTAGATTTAGTCTTTGTATCAACCTTTTATTCAGTGAATCTCACTACTCCAAATTGGAGGATTCCCACTCTTGATGCTTTCATTGAATCTCTCACTCATGAGCATGACAAGTTGATCCAAATGGGGATCATTCGATCTTCCAGAGATCAAGCACTAGTTGTAGGAGAACCTAAGGTAGCAAATGATAAAGGGAATCGAAAGGATGAGTCTCCTATGAAGAAAGAGTAGTCAAATGAGCCTTCAGGTTCAAAGAGAAGCAACAAGAATGGAAACGGAAATACCCTTTGTTCCTACTGTAGAAGGGTCTTTCATCTAGAAATATATTGTATTAGAAGACAAATTAATGAAATGACTCTTATTTTTGAAGAAACATGACATTACTGCACCTGATAGAGCAAGGAAGGCTGCCCATAGAGAAAACACTGAAGAATACTTTGAAACATGCCATGCACTAAAGGCTAGCTGTTCAACAACACATGCCTTCCTCATTGATTCTGGAGCTTCAATCATATGGTTGCATCCAGAGAATCATTCTCTTCTTTATAGTCTTTCAATAGTCCTAGTATTCAGATGGGCAATAACAACCAAATTAGAGGCAAAGGGAAGGGTTCTATCAAGCTTGAACATGGGAAGTTCAAAGATGTGCTCTTTGTGCCCTCCCTAGCTGTAAACATGTTATCTGTATACCAGATGACTCATACTAGCTCTCCAAAGCGAGTGATATTTGGTCCCTTCTCAGTGGAGATCACATATATCTCTACTAGGAAGATCATACCAAAGGGTGCTACAAATCATGCCTCCAAGGCATATGACTTCTCAAACTTCATGCCATTTTCAGAACTAGTGCACTCTCAAAGGGAAGGTAAAAACATTTCATATACTTCTTTTGCAGTTTCCATTAGTATAGAAGAACCATCTGTATTAGTTTGTGAGATTAAGATTCAGGATGATTCATATTCAAATTCAATCCCTACTCCCAAGAAGGAAGCTAGGAAGATGACTGGAAATCCACCTAACACATATAAGACAAATAACCTTGCTCTATGTCATGAAATCTTACCTCCTTCAGAGAGATGCAACAAACTCCCTGTAAGATGCTATATGGAAAGGCATGATTAGTTACATTTCCTACAGAATAATAGAGTGGATCATACACCTCTTCATCTAACAAGAGGCAAAGGTTACATTCCTCCTTCCTTTCATCATCATTTTGGGAGAAGAAGAAGAAGTCTACATGCCACAACCTAGAATACCTGTGCATAGAACACTGTTGGAGGAGCAAGTCGGTAAGCCAACTTGAACGATAGCCAACTTAGTTGATTAGCCGACTAAGTTGGTCAGCCAACTATTCAGAGATTAGGTTTGCCACCTAAGGTTGTGTCAGTTGAGTGAACCGACAGGTAGTTATTTGTAACTGTTTGTAATTCATATATATTAGGTTGTTGAGCTAGATGAGAACTCGGTTCAGTTATCGGTATTGTATGGACCCTCTCATGTTAATATAATCTGTTATTCTATATACTTTTTCTTATCTCTTGTCTCTGTGATGTACGTATGTTTTAGTATGTATTTTTGGTAATCTTATGTGATCTGTGAGATTACAACATTGGTTCCATTGCTGGTAGTACATGTCTAAGATGTATGCAAGCAGATGATATCAGAACAGGAGATTAAGAACTAGTGGGAGCGTAAAGTAGCAAATTATTTGCATAATTACGCACAGAGAAATAGATTGACGACCGCACAAGCAAAGGAGAGATTCTTTATGGAGACACATGAGAATTTTGTAGAATCAATGCCCCGGCTACTGAAGAAACTCCTGGATTAAAAATACAGAAGGAACTAAAGATCAATAGTTACTAGAAAAACTGATTCAAGGAGGAAGAACAAACTTGTCGGAGTGGTTCGAAAAGATCGCCGACGAATTCTGTGAAGAACAAGCAGTAGAAGAAAGGACTTCGGTGGAAACCATCAAAAATAAATTCTACATAGACCTCAACAAGCAATTTTTTTGTTCTTTACAGACCATGCTGTTTAAGTTCCTGATCAAGAAAGGAGTGGGTCACATTGTCGAACCTCGTCCATCACTTCCCGGACCACCATTAAACCCTAACTGGGCAGAAAAACAAAAGAGGTGGGAAAAATTCATTGCCAAAAGGGAGTGGGAATACTTCCTAAGCAAGTAGACAGAACTATCCGGGCTTTCCAAAGCGTCAGGTAGGATATGGGGGGGTAGCTGGTCATATGTCGGGATAAAGTGGAGTGGATTCTAGTCGACTAAGGAAGATACCCATCACCAGTAATGAGAAGTCAGCCTAAGAAGGAAATCGAGAGGACAATGTCACACAAAGGTACGAAAGACTTCCAGAAAATAGAGAGGGAGAAGAGGCTACAAAGAAGGGAAGAAATAAGAGAAAGAGCCTTAGTGCTGTAGAGAGGAATGAGTACTAGGGAAACTGACCAGGAAAGAGAACTGCTAGAGTCAGGTCATGATCGACAAGAAGAAGGCGTGGAAGAAGAGGTGTCCCCTATGGAAGAAGAATTGTGGATAGAACAACGAGAAGCTCTCCAATTAGACGTTCCCCAGGAAGAAAAACCTCTATCTTTGACGAATCCGTGTACCCGGATACAAGCCATTGTCGAAGAAGACCTCAGACTAGGAGCTAGTGACTTTGGTATATGGAGCCGACTAGACGACGAGACATACATTGGTAGACATATAATTATCCATCGACCAGAAGAAGAAAATTGGGTTACACTTCAAGCGGTACCCTTCAACCGAAGTATCCACTTACTTTTACCAACACATGAAGGAGCACCCCCCCTGCCAAATACAGCTTTGGAGAATACCGAACATTCAGAACTGCAGACGAACAATTGCAGTGGGACATCGACAGAAGAATTTGGCAATAACTGACTCTTGGTCGAAGAAGAAATGACAACTAAAACAACCGATGGGAACGAGAGTTCCATCGATGATAGTTCTGCAGAGAGCAATAAGCAAATAACCCCACTACCCCCACCACCACCTCCACCACTGCCACCTCTTGAAGAAGATAGTGACAATGATTTTTACATGGGTCATGGGTCAACACACATCCCTCTATATGAGGGTTATGAGCACCCCAGACGACACTAGTTCATCTATGTGTCGACTTGGGAGGCTAACCAAGTTACCGATGAATATAGGCAGATGGCGCAGTTTCCTGGTGCGTTGAGGAAAAGGGCATTAACTTGGTACATGAACTTTTATAAAAGAACCCCACAAGCAACCAAAGCCGAAGTCAAAACATAATTTCTCTCATTTTTTAAGACTCCAGATGCAAAACATCTAGCAGCAAAGAAGCTAAAGACAACATCGCAGAAGCTGGGAGAAACTGTCCGCGATTACGATAAATGATGGAAAGACCTTCTTAGCCAATTGGACTATGTTATTGACAAACAATTATTAATCCAGTGGTTTCTTGCAGGTTTATCACAGAAAATTCGCTGACACATAAGTTTGGAGACATTCAAGACTTACGAAGATGTGCTTACAAAAGATCTCCAAGTAGAAATGGATGGGGACATACCAACATACTCCACCGATCATAGATTAGAAGAACAGCTTGAGATCGTGCAGAATTCATTAAAAGAATTAAACCTCAAAAGTCAGGATATCTGGTGAACGAAGTGCTTGACGATTGGACATTCGAAAGACAACTGTCAACAGGACATCAGCCAATAGGACGTCCGATTTGTGTAGAAAAAATGTTTTTGGGACATTTTCCAAGATCATGGAGACCACTCGACAAAAGATTGCGCATTCAATATGAAGATTGGCAAAGCATCATGGTGTGTAATTTGTGAAACGAAAAATCATAACACTATTGACTACCATCTGAATCTCAAGAATCGACAAAATTATCATGCAGTCTATCAGACCAATGCAGTGGCACAGAATAATGAGAAAAACAACGTGCCAAATGATCAAAACAATCAAATATATGAAGGTCGAAGATACGAGCGTCAGTATGAAAATCAACGTGGAGGCTATGGAGGTCGAGGTCGATTCTCTGGGAATCGAGACAACCGACCATGTCAACCCATCCAATGTTTCACATGTTATAAGGAGGGACACCGACATGCAAACTATCCATACAAGGACAAGACTGACCTAAAATTCTATACTAATTGTGGCGTAGGGGATCACTCATTAGAGGATTTCCCTATTATGCTTGAAAAGATAAATAAAAATAAGAATGTTAATGTCTTGTCATGTGTGCAAAAACATGATATTATCAATACAAAGAATTTACATATCGTAACTCGACAAGGGATGAAAAATGGGAGCGATAACCCCCAAATAAGCAAAATAAAAGAAAAAAATGTCTACCCTAATCTAGTTAAATAAAAACAAATATATAAAGAGAAAACACATATATTTAGAGAATTTGCTCGACAGGAAGAATAAGATGATAATCAACAGGACATAGTAAAAGAGCTAATACAGTTGGTACAAAAAGATAAAACAATATCACAATTCATCAACTTACTGTATAAAATAAAACACAACAAGAACGTCGAAAAACAAACAAAGAATATTTGCAGTCTAAATCAAAAAGATAAAAGTGATGCCGACCCACTTTTCGACCTTGAAAGTGAAGGATACCATGTCCAACAAGTTGTACTCGATTTCGGATCACAAGTAAATATTATGACTCGACACACATGGGAATAGTTAGGCACACCTCGATTATATGAATCGAGTATAAACCTGAAACTGGTAGACCAAGGCCTAATTGAACCTATTGGAGTCTGGAAAAATGTCGACACAATGATAAAAGGTATATCGACTAAAGCCGACTTCGAAATTATTAACCCTAAGGAAGGATCCAGTTCCTTCCCAGCGTTAGTAGGGCGACCTTGGGGAAGAAAAATGAAATCCTCGATATCCTTGGACAAAGAAAGAATCAAATTAAAAGGGAACATACAAAAATTCATAGTACCTATTCATCCATCCCAAGGAGAACCTTGGACTGAACCTATCGATGAAGAAGTCGACATCCGACAACTCTATCAGATACAGAACAATGAATATTATACAGAACCTAATATCTATGGAGAAATTCATTTAGGCAATCAAGACCAGTAGGATACAATTCAGATGCAGAACTATATGATTGGGAGGTTGAAAACCGTGAAAAAAAGCAAGAGGATGCTGGACTATTCAAAAAGTACAAAAGAAACCAGTCAAACAATGCTTTGTGGTGTCCAGTATCCCAAAAATATTTGAAAAGAAAATTAGGGAATATCCTACATTACAACCAACGAAAATAAATACCACAAAAATCCCAAGGTATAAGAAAGAGAATCACCAGTTATGCATGTAGAACAAGTATCTAGGAACATCGGTGAACATGGCCGACTACAAAGTTTAGTAGAAACTTTTACAAGACAAGCTGCTAGATGGTGGGATACCCATTATTCAAGACTGCAGACATGGACAACAGCTTCAAATTATTTTGTAGAAAGGTTTGGAGGAAAGAAGTTAACTAACCAGGCTCACATACCTATATTTACCCAAGGACAAGATCCAAAAAACCATATAAAGATATGTGAAAAACAACGGAGAAGACTAGGATATAAGGATGAACGCACATGGCCACACTTATTTCCATCAACACTCACCAACTTACCGAACAAATGGTACAAGATGGAAGAAGCTCGAGGTGAAACATTCATTTGGTATGAACTCAAATAAAATTTTATCAAAGATTTCAACTTTATACCACAAGATGAGAAGTTGGTCAAAACAACAAAACATATTAAAGAATTTATACAACCGATAGAAAACAAACCCTTAAAAGATAACTAACAGACAAAGGACTGTAACAATATACAAAATGGGACAATACCACAATCGACAAGACTATAGTTGGAAAATGAAAAGTCGAAAGGGAAAAGTTTTAGATGGAAATCAAATCATGTCGAAATGACCAAACCTATTCGCATAGTACTCAAAGTCGAAACAACCGAAAAGGAGGATCGTGACCGAATGACTGTAGCATACTTCCCTGCCACATTCTCACAGTTTAAGGAAGGAAGTCGACCAATCAATGAAGCTAAAGCACCAAAATGGATAGATGCTAAAATTAAAACTAGAGAAGTCAACATATCAAATGATGATCGACCAAAAATAGAAAAAATTGGAGACTACTGGTCAAAAGCACAAATAGTAGAGATCACAAACCTACTGAAAGAATTTCAGGATGTATTTGCTAAAGACTATAAGGATCTTAAGGGTCTAGTACATGAAATGGGAGAAATGAAGATCGACATAAAACCTGATGTTCGACCTGTCAAGAAATGACCATATAAACTAGCTCATAAATACAAAGAGATAGTCAAGAAAGAGATTGATAACATGCTTGCAGCAGGAATTATCTACCCTATTGAACAATCAGAATGGGAAATTCCAATGGTTGTGCAACCTAAGAAACATCATCCTACCAAACTAAGAATTTGTGTTCAGGGAGCTAAATAAAGTGACACTAACAGACCCATTTCCAACCCCTTATGTAGATGAAATCTTAAATGAGGTAGCAGGACATGAATACTATTGATTTACAGATGGATTCTCAGGTTATAACCAAGTGCCAATAGCTAAAGAAGATTAGAAAAAGACAACATTTGTATGTGAATTTGGCTCATTTGCTTACAAGGTTATGCCTTTTGGACTTAAAAATGCACCTGCAGTCTTTTCAAGGATTGTGGTCAAAACATTCCAAGAATATATTTACAAAACAATGGCAGTATATTTTGATGATTAGACAATATACTCTACACTAAAGAACCATTGTAAATGGCTAAGACTTATGTTGGAACGATGTCGATAGATTCAACTATCACTAAACATCAAGAAGTGCATATTTTTAACTCCTATAGGAATATTATTAGGGCATATCATCTGTAAAGAAGGTATTAAAGTCGAATTCACAAAAATGAAAATCATCCTCAACTTAAAACCCCGATGAATCCGAAACAAGTCAGGGTACTACTTTGTCATACAGGATACTATAGAAAATTCATAAGACATTATTCATACATGACATACCTATTGGAATAATTGCTAAGAGATTATCAAGAATTTAATTGGACAGAGGAGTGCGACATATCATTCAAAAAATTAAAAATAAATCTAGTCAAAGCACCCATACTAAGGTTCCCCAAATGGTCGACTAAATTCCATGTCCACATCGACGCATCAGGCCTAGCAATAGGAGAAATCCTAACTCAGCTAGGAGATGATGGAATGGATTATCCTATAGTTCACAGTAGCAGAAAACTAAACAAAGCTGAATGAAACTATTCAACAACATAAAGAGAAGCATTAGGAATGGTCTTTGCACTACAAAAATATCGACACTACCTACTAGCTAACCCATTTGTCTTCTATACCGACCACCAAGCACTAAAATACCTTATCAATAAGCCACTACACCATGGAAGAATCTGTCGATGGCTACTTCTATTCTAGGAATTTGAATTCAAAGTCATTGTCAGACTAGGTAAGCTAAATGTTGGTCCTGACTACTTATCCCTAATCGACACAGGGGAGGAACCGACAGGAGTCGAACATGACTTACCGGATGCACATCTATTTCAAATAGAAGTAGTCCCGACAGAGTTAGAGGAAATAGCTCAATTTTTAGAAGATGGACAAGCACCAGAAGGTATGAGTACAAAGAACAAACAAATTTTAGCCATGAAAGCTACACCATATAGCATCATAAATAGATTCTTGTACAAAATGGGCTTGGATGACATCCTTAGGAGGTGTGTACTGGAACACAAAATAAATAATATCATGCATGAAGCACATTACGAACCTGTTGGAGGACACTTCCAAGTAGACACGACTGCAAAGAAAATCCAACAATCAGGGTTGTGGTGGCTGACACTTCACAAAGATTGCAAAATTTTTGTAAGCCAATGTGACCGATGTGAACGACTGGGTCGACCCCTGCCTAGCACATAAATTCCTTTGATATCAGTAAACCCAAGTTTGACATTTGAAATTTGGGCTATCGACTTCATAGGACCATTTCCCATACCAGCAAAAAGAACAGGTGCAAGGTACATAATAACTGCAGTTGAGTATGTAACCAAATGGGCAGAGGCAGAACTAGTCGACACATGTTCTAGTGAAATAGCCACAAAATTTATCTATGAAAATATTATCACCCGATTTGGATGTCCACTAACCATAATCAGTGAACCAGGCAAACCCAATAAGAGATCCAAGCACTAGAGAAAAGGAAAAACACTGACAAAGCACTCAGACGCACAATTGAATACCAAATAGTGCTTGAAATAGCTAAACTACAGAAGCTCAAGTGAGAAGCACATCAGTGGGTGCAACAAGCCATTACCAACCTAGAAAAAGTAGACATTATCTACCCGCAGATGAAAAGACTACTGGAGACATAGGAGGAAAAGGACCAGCTTATGGGTCCTGACATGAAAAAAATAGCAGAAGTTTCCATACCAGAGAAAATGTTGATCTTATCCAGTGTGACTACACTAACCATCGACATATAGAAAATTTTCTATAGTTGGACAAATTTCCAACATCAACTGGCAGTGACAGCTGAAGCAATTGTCGAGTCTGTATATAGAAAAGACCAACCATCAGACTTCACAGCCCATGAAGACCAAGCACAAAGAATGACTACTTAGACGGACAAAGAAATTTTGGGTACCTCCCTGTTTCTTCGGGACGAAGAAATGTTTTGTTCATGGGGGAGATGTTGGAGGAGAAAGTCGGTAAGCCGACTTGAACGATACCCGACTTAGTCGATCAGCCTACTAAGTTGGTCCGCCAACTAGTTATAGATTAGGTCGGCCACCTAAGGTCGTGTCAGTTGAGTGAACTGACAGGTAGTTATTTGTAACTGTTTGTAATTCATATATATTAGGCTGTTGAGCCATATGAGAACTCGGTTCAGTTCTCAGTATTGTATGGACCCTCTCATGTTAATATAATATGTTATTCTATCTACTTTTTCTTATCTCTTGTCTCTGTGATGTACGTATGTTTTAGTATGTATTATTGGTAACCTTATGTGATCTGTGAGATTACAACAAACACCATGCATGTTGCTTCGCTACATCACAAAGATGAAGGTTGCAACAACATATTTTCATGTTTTTCAAACTTGAATCCTGATTCTATCTACTTAGTTAGAGGGGGGGGGGTTGGTTCTCGTGTGGTTTTTTCCCCAACTCCTTGTATTGAGTAGTTACTTTACTTTAATTTCTGTAATGGGTGACCTATGGTCTTAGTTAGCAAGGCCCATAAATTTTCCAAGTTAGCATTCAAGGGGGGTGTTAGGATTATAATTCTCCCTTGTCTAATTTGGTCAATTATGTCTAAATCAGGAGTCATGTCTAAATCGAGTCCTTTCAGTCTATTTTTAGTCACTAACTCAATTGGGTCCACTTAGCTTAATTAGGGCACATGTACCAGTTACTAAAGTGTGGGGAACACTAATTGAGGCCAAATTCCATTGATTGCACTTGCATGCATCAGTTTAGGAGCCTCTTAGATCAATCCCTACAAATTAGGAGCCACCTGGAGTGTCGACACCAACCTTCATGAATTGAGTTTAGTTGGTGACTAGTCAAGCTCAGTTAAGCATCAGTTACATTCAGTTATAGTCCTCTACATTCAGTTAGCACTAGGTTTGCATGGATACATGTAGGAGAGGCACATTTAACACCTACCTCAGTTAATTAGGCTTAGTTAACACTGAATTAGACACTTCAGTTGGGATTTTGACCTTCAGTGATGATTTAGACATGTCTTAGTTTCCTACATTCAAGTAGAGTCTAACCAATTCGAATTTCCTCACATGGATTCAAATTGCATGTGGCTATTTAGCCATTGTACTACATTGTATTTAACTATCTAATTACTATTTGATTAATGAAAGCATTCCAAGTTGCAAGCTAGTTTTGCACTGTTTCATTCTTCAATTGCTAAGTAAATTGTGTGATCTATCTTGTAAGTTGTGTGTTTGTCCACAGATCTATGTGCTCAATTTCATAAATGGTGGGATAGCAGTGAGATCAACTGAATCAACATCAAGAGGAGTAACAATTTTTGCTTTCTTTTCTCTTGGCTGAAGTTGTTTTTCTTCTTTTGCGACAAACTTTTTGAACTATTCCTCAACCGAGACCTTATTTTTGGCAGCATCCTCTAAAATTTGTGCAGCCCTAGCATGTAGCTCATCTTCATCATCTGACTGTTCTGGGTGTATGAGCCTGCGCTTCCCCTTTCCTCTCACCGGATTCTTCCTTTTCTGTCGAGCTTTAGACAACTCGACAGGTAGTTGAAGGATGTTTTCTTTTGTCATTGCATATTTAGGAAGAAGGTTATAGGATTGAATTTCTTCATCTATTTGTACTTCTTCTTCCTCCTACCATTGTGTCGGTGGTATTATGGAAACCTGTAGAGGGTTGAATTATTCTGTGCTAGTACCATCTAGAGTAAAAGTACTGATATGAATTCGAACTTCATAATGTTGATGTAATTATAACTTCATAATGTATTCACTTGTATATCTTATGTATTGACCCCGATGTTTATTTTGGGATGTGTTTGTAATGTAATTGAGTCATGTCGTGCCCCGATGTTCCGATCGGAAGTTTCTATAATGTAACAAGTCATGTTAAGTCATTGTGGGTAACCCTCCTATTTGTCAAGGGTTAAAGTTCCTGCAGTTGTGGGGCCCTAGGGTTATTAGACTATCCTAGAGAAGTTGACCCTAGGTGAGTCATTGTAAGTCGGGGCAATAGTCCCCACTATTGTGTTAAGGATAACCCTCCTTGTTGGTCGGAGGAGGAAAATTCCCCACAAGTTGTGGGGCACTAGGGTTATTAGACACTCCTAGAGATGTCGTCTCTAGTAAGTAATTGTTAAGTGAGGCCAACATGTTGGAGTGGGTTTCAAGTGAATGAAAGAATATAAATAGAGAGTGAGCCTCTCTATTTAACACACACTCATCCACACTCAGTTGTAGCGCATAGATCAGGAAGAGAAAGACACTGGGGCAAGGAAGAAAGAGGTTACTGCTATCGAGAGATCATCTTACTATTTTTGGGGGTTTTAATTTTGGTGCTGATTCTATCTCTGAGGAAGTTGTGGGGTTTTATCCATTTATGGTTTCCCAAGGAAAAACACTATGTTCATTGTCTCTTGTGTTTGATTGTTGTACTTGTTGTTCTCTCAGTTAAAGATCCTAACATAATGCTAGCTTGAATAATTAAAAATCTAACATGGTATCAGAGCTAATGTGAGAAGAAGACATTGTGCAACTGTAGAATCTAGGGATTCTTACTTTTTGGGTCTCTCTCTCCACAATCCATCAAAAAAAGTATGCTAGGATGACTCTCCATTGAAGGGTGCATCTTTCTGTCGAAGCGGAATTCGATTCCGAGCATTTTCAGTTTTGGTGCGGGAAATTAGGGCTTCTTACAGAAGAGGAATTTTTGAGTGGGCCCGGCATAGGATTGTTTTCCTCATCAAAATCGACGTTTAGAGACCTGGATCAAGATTTTTGGTTGGGTGAAACTCTAGGAAAGTCAAACCCTAGTTTTACTCTGAGTTGGAAAAACCCTAAAATACTAAAACTAGTAAGTTTTTGATCCGGCGGATTATTCCTCTTTGAATATCCAATATGGTACATGGTTCAGAAACAGCGGTTGAAGAAAATCGAACAGAAAAAATACAAAGCATCGGAGGTCGGAATATTTTCTCTTCCACCACGGCGGGGCTCGGAAGCCTTTTCTCTTCTACAACGGCGCGGCTCAGAAGCCTTTTCTCTTCTGCCACGGCGGGGCTCGCAATCCTTTTCTCTTCTGCAACGGCGGGGCTTGGAAGCCTTTTCTCTTCCGCAACGGCGGGGCTCAGAAGCTTTTCTCTTCCTCCACGACACGGCTCGGAAGCCTTTTCTCTTCCACAATGGTGAGGCTTGGAATCCTTTTCTCTTCCGCAATGGCAGGGCTCGGAAGCCTTTTCCCTTCCACAATAGCAGGGCTCACAACGCATCTCCCTTCCACAATGGAAGAAGCTTAATGGATGTTCGGACGGATCAGAAGACGGAACAATTTGGCAGCTGCAATGGCAAATTCCCAAGACTTACGGGTTGAGAAGTCAAATCGGGAGACTTTAACAACTGACATTCCGCAATGGCGGAAACCGAAGTGACTAAATCCTCTGACTCAAAAACCAGCTGACAGCCAATTGAGACTGTTGGAGCCCGTTGCTTATCCTCTTCCACAACGACGAAGCACGGTTGACTAAAACTTCTAGCAGTTCAGTTATGGCAGGATATTCACAGCTTATTCATAACAGTTGGCAAGCTTTTCTTGGCAGTTATGCTACAGCTGGAATAATGACGAAAGGCATATGAACAGCCTTGATGCCACGTTTCCTGGAATGTGAACAGTCGCATTTCTTTGAAGCGTTTTGGCTCATTTGTAATAGCAAAGATGAGTAATAAAGGAGACTTAGTTCATTGAGATTAGGGGGAACGATTAGAGGAGTTTTTGGAGAACGGAAGTGCAACGTTTCTCTATGATGAGAATCTTGGAGAGAGCATTTTGCTGTGAAAACTGTCCATGTGTTGTTCCTTTTTGAAGTCGACTACTCTCAGTTATAAATTGGCTTCTTTTGACCATTGAAGTCCAGTTTGGTAACATTAGAGGGGAGGCCTTGAATACTTTACTGTTGATGTCCAGTTTCTGTGATTAGTCCAAAACCATTTGTACCATTTTAAGAAATTAATTGGATCAGTTCCCATTAGAGAGGGGCCCAGAGACGTAGCCCAGTGGAGGGGGGTGAACTCCATTATCAATTTATGTCTGTGATTTTGGGTTCTGTGTTTTCTGCTTGGCATTTTTTTATCAGTCTTGTTTTTCATTCTTGTTCTGAGCATTTAATTTCTGTTAATTTTTTTCCTTTAATTAACCTGTGGCACGCATTCTTTTACAACAAACTTTTAATGCACTAAAGTTGAGGTCCTACAGATCATATTTGGTATCAGAGCTGGTTGACTGTTGTGCAAGTTTGTGAATGCTTACCAGGTCCAGGTTAAAGCTTGGTGAAGGAGAATTAGTTGAAGGAGATCCTGAGATTGGCTCCAGGAGAAAATTCTCAAGAACCATGTCTTCTCCGCGAGGGGAAGAAGAAGGACATACTAAATGGGAAAAACCTATCATTTTTGAAACTGTGTTTCTAGAGGCTTTTATGAGCATGAAATCCATGATGGAAATTCTACACGATGAGCGAGTAGAAAGGAAGAAGAAAGAAGAAGGATCTTCATCCAGAGATGCAGAAGTGAAGCCGGAAGAAAAGGGTAAAGGAGTAGGAGGTGATGGTGATCCTCCTGATACTAAACAGACTTTTTCTTCTTCTCATACTTCTCATAATGCGAGTCCTAATATGCCTTATTTCAAATCGGATGTAAAATTTGAATTACCTATTTATAATGGAGATGTAGATGTTGAAAAATGAGAAAATTGGATCAAACAGCTTGAAGTATATTGCAGGGTGCAAGGCATTAATGATGACCCTTCCAAAATCCAATTGGCCACTTTGAGAATGAGTGGAATGGCTCTTACTTGGTGGGAGAGCAAGATTCAGCAAGATCTTTGAAAGAATGGTAAAATTATTTCAGTTTGGAATGAATTCATTGAAGTATTGAGGAAGCAATTTTATCCTTTAGGTCACATGCAGCAATTAACCATGAATTGGCAAATGTTTAGACAAGCTAAAGGACAAAGAATTCAAGATTATACTCATGAATTCAGAAAGAGGGCTATTGCATTGAATGTTTCATTAGATACACAGGAAACTCTTCTTAAGTACATTGGTGGCATGCATTCTTATTTGAAACATACCTTGTTGATGTTTAATCCCAGTAATTTGGATGATGTATGTGTTCAAGCTACCCATTTAGAAGCCAGGGTTAAGCATACTAATGATACTTTTGTGAAGAAGTCATTTAAATTTGATAGCAAATCAAAAGGTAAAGATAAGGGGAAAAAGAAGATGGCTACTGTTAAGAAAGAGGGTGAAAAGCCTACGTGTTTGCATTGTCAGAAGGGACATGATGTCTCTAAGTGTTGGAAACTTCATCTGGAGTTAAGGCCAAAGAAGTACGGAGGAAACAAAGACAAAGGAAAAGCAAAAGCTACTGCAACAGTTATTCAAGACTTGGGATCTAACTCCGGTGATGAAACAAGGGTTACAGCTGTCGAAATCCAAGGTAAGGATAAAAGTATCTCACTTCCCATTGATGCACATTCCAGTTCTAGTGCACGTACAAGTCTTCCGTCTACTTCTAAGCAAAATGATAAAGATAGAAGTACACTGTTTCATGTTCGTGTCATTGCAAATCACACAAAGATTGATACATTGTTTGATAGTGGTTCACAAGTAAATTTGATATCAGAAGAAGTGGTTAAGAAATTGCATTTAGTTACTGTGCCTCATGAAAAGCCCTATCCTCTAGGTTGGGTTACTAATGATACACGATTGCAAGTTACAAGGAAATGTGTATTAAAATTTGCAATTGCTGAAAAGTTTAGGGATGAGGTAGAATTGGATGTAGTACCACTTGACATTTGTGGAATTGTACTTGGGAGTCCATATTTGTATGACCGAAAAGTAGTCTTTTATAGAGAACATAATAAGTATCATCTTTTTAAAGAAGGTATGGAATATATCGTACGAGCACATAAGATAAAAACCAATCTAGCAATAGTCTCTGCAGGACAAATGAAGAGGTTGGTAAATGCTAGTAAGAATTTTGTGTTGATGATGGTTAAGATGAAAAATGATGAAGTCTCTAAATATTTTGAAGAATGTGACCCTAAGCATAAATCTGAACTGATTGACATCATTTCTAAGTATGATGATTTGTTTCAAGATCTGAAGGGGTTACCACCAAAGAGAGAGATTCAGCATGAGATACATTTGCAGCAGGATGTGCCACTCCCGTACATAGCCATGTAACAGATGTCTATAATGCATAATGAGGAGATCAAGAAGAAGGTTTAGGAGCTGATTGAGAAGGGGGTCATCTGGCCCAACACTTCTCCTTGTGGCTCTCCCATAGTCTTGGTTCCAAAGAAGGATGGGTCATGGAGGATGTGTATAAACTACAGGGCCCTTAACAAAATCACCATTAAAAACAAGTATCCTCTTCCTCGTATTGATGATTTTATTGATCAGCTGAAACATGCAACTTACTTTACAAAATTGGATCTGCATAGTGGGTATCATCAAATCCGTGTTGCTGAGCATGATGCTTGGAAAACAGCTTTTAAAACGAAACAGGGTTTGTATGAATGGCTTGTGATGCCTTTTGAGCTATGTAACGCACCTGCTACTTTCATGCGGGTCATGAATGATGTCTTTCATTCATTCATTGATGATTTTGTAATTGTATATCTATATGATATCCTTGTGTTTACCAAAAATTGGGAAGATCATGTTGTACATGTGAAAAAAAATTTAGATGTACTAAGAAAGGAAAAGCTTTATGTAAAAATTTCTAAATGTGAATTTGCTAAAACTTCTTTAGTATATCTAGGCTATATTATTGGTGGAGGCCACCTATGAGTGGACCCAGACAAGGTGGCTATCATTGTAAACTGGCCACAGCCTAACACCATTACTGAAATCAGAAGTTTTATGAGTGCGGTTCAGTATTGGAGGAAATTCATTTCTAGGTTTTCTTCCATTGCTACTCCATTACATGCGTTGACAAGCATTAAAGAGATTTTCCAGTGGGGAGGCAAACATCAGAGAGCCTTTGACACTTTGAAGGAAAAGATTAGCACAGCACCAGTTCTGACATTGCCAGATTTGCAGCAGACATTTGAGATCGAAACCGATGCCAGCGGGTTTGCCATGGGAGCAGTTTTGATGCAAGGAAGGAATCCAGTCTGTTACCATTCAGAAACATTCTCTAATGCGGTAAGTAACTATCTAACCTATGACAAAGAATTGTATGCTTTAGTACAGAGTGTGAAGAAGTGGAAACATTATATCATGGGAAAAGAGACAGTCATACATACTGATCATCAGCCACTTCAATATTTACAATCCCAAACTAAAATACAACAAAGAAGGCATTTAACATGGATGGGGTTCTTACAACAGTTTCATCTCGTAATCAAGTACAAAAAGGAAATTCATAATAAAGTAGCAGACATGTTATCAAGGCCACCTACAAATGTTTCAATCATTCTTCAGAACAGTTCATTAACACATGAAAGTTATATTGAACAATATGCAGAAGATAAAGATTTTAAGAAAGTATATGCATCAGTAATACATGGTAAACAAGAAGAGAACTATTATGTGCATAATCAACTCTTGTATCATCTTGGTAAACTCTGTATTCCAGAGAAAGAAAGAGTGCATGTGATTCGAGAAGCACATAGTTCATTAATCGCAGGACATTTTGGAGTAAGTAAAACATTGTCTGTATTACAGAATCACTGTTATTGGCCTCAAATGCAAGAAACTGTAGATAAATATGTAAGGGGTTGTGTTATGTGTGCAACAAGTAAGCCTAGAAATAGGAAATTGGGTTTTTACACCCCTCTTCTAGTTTCTTCTCGTCCTTGGGAAAGCATTTCTATGGAATTTGTAGGAGGAATAACTATGTCTAGAAAAGGGCATGATTACCTATATGTTGTTGTGGATAGGTTCAGCAAAATTTGTATCTTAATGCCATGTAACAAGCAGATCACTACTGAACAAACATCTATTTTATTCTTTCAAAATGTTTGGGTACATTTTGGGCTGCCCATGTCTATTATATCTGATCACGATTCCTGGTTCTTGGGAAAATTCTGGTCAACTTTATGGGAGCTTATGGACACTAAACTGAAGAAAAGTACAACTTTTCATCCACAGACCGATGGGCAAACAGAGGTAGTGAACAGAACAGTGGTTCAGCTACTCAGAGGATATTGTAGTAAGCATCCTAAAATTTGGGATGAGCAGTTGCAGTATATACAGCATGCTTATAATCATGCAGTTCATTCTTCCATGAAAAGATCTCCTTTTGAAACTTGTTTTGGTTATCTGCCAAAAACACCGATGGATTTCTCTTTTGGCAAAGATGCAGTGGATGGACATCATGATGCAGATAAAGTTTTAAAGTTCATTCATAGAATCCAAGCAGTGCATAAGGTAGTTCAAGAATAGTTGGAGAAGAGCTAGGCAAAGTACAAAGCTAGGCATGACAAGCATCGAATTGATCATCAATTTCAGGTAGCTGACAGAGTTTGGTTACACATCACCAAAGAAAGGATGAAAGGTGAAGGTAAAAAGCTTAATCCTATCAGGTATGGTCTTTTTGAGATCTTGGAAAAGATCGGTACTAATGCTTTTCACTTGAATTTACCTCCATACATGTAAATTTATTCAGTTATCAATGTTGAGAATCTTAAACTGTATGAGCCTCCTATGATCATGGATGAGGAAATTAACATACAGATTCCTTCAGTTGATGATTTGGAACCTAAATATATGAGAGAGTTGCAGGATGATGTCATTCTTGACAGAAATATAAGGACTTCACGAAGGGGGAATGCTGAGTACCTTCGAGTGGGGATGAAAGGAATGCATCCTAGCAAAGCAAGATGGATGGAGATTGGTAAAGTGAGGGAGCTGTACCCTCACTTACTTGCAGAATAATTCAGGCTTTTGGGGGTCCAAAAGCTCTCCAATGGGGAGGATTGATCAGGCATATTATTCCTCTTTGAAGATCCAATATGGTACATGGTTCAAAAACGACGGTTGAAGAAAATCGGACGGCAAAAATACAAAGCATTGGAGGTCGGAAGCTTTTCTCTTCAGCCACGGTAGGGCTTGGAAGCCTTTTCTCTTCTGCAATGGCGGGGCTCGGAATCCTTTTCTCTTCCACCACGGCGGGGCTTGGAAGCATTTTCTCTTCCGCAACGGTGGGGCTTGGAAGCCTTTTCTCTTCCGCAACGGCAGGGCTCAGAAGCTTTTCTCTTCCGCCACGGTGCGGCTCGGAAGCCTTTTCTCTTCCACAATAGTAGGGCTCGGAAGCCTTTTCTCTTCCACAATGGTGAGGCTTGGAAGCCTTTTCCCTTCTGCAATGGTGGGGCTCACATGGCATCTCCCTTCCGCAACGGCAGAAGCTTAATGGACGTTCGGATGGATTGGAAGACAGAATGATTCAGCAGCCGCAATGGCAGAGGCCCAAGACTTACGGGTTGAGAAGTCAAATCGGGAGACTTTAACAACTGACATTCCGCAACGTCGGAAACTGAAGTGACTAAATCCTCCGACTCGAAAACCATCCGACAGCCGATTGAGACCGTCGAAGCCTGTTGCTTATCCTCTTCCGCGACGGCGAAGCACGGTTGACTAGAAATTCCAACAGTTCAGTTACGGGAGGATATTCACAGCTTATTCATAACAGTTGGCAATATTTTCTTGGCAGTTATGCCACAGCTAGAATAATGACGAAAGGCATATGAACAGCCTTGATGCCGCGTTTCCTGGAATGTGAACAGTCGCATTTCTTTGAAGCGTTTTGGCTCATTTGTAACATCAAAGATGAGTAATAAAGGAGACTCAATTCATTGAGAGCAGGGGGAATGATTAGAGGAGTTTTTGGAGAACGGCAGTGCAACATTTCTATGTGATGAGAAGCTTGGAGAGAGCATTTTGCTGTGAAAACTGTCCATGTGCTGTTCCTTTTTGAAGTCGACTATTCTCAATTATAACTTGGCTTCTTTTGACCGTTGAAGTCCAGTTTGGTAAAATTAGAGAGGAGGTCCTGAAGAATTTACTGTTGATGTCCAGTTTCTATGATTAGTCCAGAACCATTTGTACCATTTTAAGAAATTAATTGTATTGGTTCCCATTGGAGAGGGGCCCGGAGACGTAGCCCAGTGGAGGGGGGTGAACTCTGTTATCAATTTCTGTCTGTGACTTTGGGTTTTGTGTTTTCTACTTGGCATTTTTTTATCAGTATTGTTTTTCATTCCTGTTCTGAGCATTTAATTTCTGTTAATGTTGTTCCTTTAATTAACTTGTTACACGCATTCTTTTACAACAAACTTTTAATGCACTAAAGTTGAGGTCCTACATATCAGTTTTGGTACATTTGCTATATCTCAGGATTAGCGAAGGCACAAAAACTGAAAATTGCAAAGGATAGAGATAAAATCTATATTTACATTGTTTCCAAACTTTAGCCTCAGATTCTCTATATTCTAGGAGACATGATCCCTCCAAGTTAGGGTTCTAGCCTCTTCTAGAATTCATTCCTAAACAGGACACCTAGGGAGAATTGCTATATCATGGGCTACACAGGTCCAAATGTGATTTCTGAAGATGTTACAGAAAGGGAAGAGACTGTACATTCTGTGGTTCTAGTTTAAGACTCAGAAGATGAACCAGTGACACGTGGTAGTCCATACAACTTGGCTATTATGAAGATTCCTGTAACAGGTCACCTTGAGAAAATCATAATAAGTCCCAATTGGTGAAACCAATTCTGATGAAACCTATGGTGTTGGAATAGGTCTAGGAGAGGATACCTTAGTAAAAAATTTTAAACACAAAGGAGCATTAATTTAGGAGATAATGCAGAAACAGTAACAAGCATTTATGCAGAAGAAATTGGAAAACTAGGGCTTCCTGTTCCAGGAGCTTCCCTCCACTGTTTGTAGAAAAGGAGTACATTGGAAAGCTTGCCTTGAAGAGATCTATCTTTCTATCCAATAATATCTAAAAGATTCCAATTTTTGAAAATTAGGGTTTCTCTGATAAACCCTAGATCAGCCAGCTCTAGAACCACGACAGACACCTCAAATCGATAAGATCTAATCTTTTGCTATTTGCATTTGAGGTTCTCATTTCAAAGTGATATATCATATCAGCTTGATCATAAGCTTGGTGAAGTTGACAACTTCCAAGCATGGAAGTATTTGATCTCTCTGAAGAAAATGAATTGGACACCTACATTTCCAGTTCCAGAGGGAGATGAGGCTAAAGGCCTTACACTAGAAGAACTTGGTCAAGGCCAAGAAGATCATTGTTGATTCAATCACGGATCACATTGTACCACAAGTGTCTTCCCTAAAGACACCGAAGATGTTTGATTCCTTGACCAAGCTATTTGAAGGGAAGAACATAAATCATAATATGGCTTTGAGAAAATAGTTGAAGAATGTGAAGATCCAGAATGTAGAACAAATTGAAGTAGTAAAAGAAGAAGTGGAGAATGCAGAAGTTGTGATAGCCTCCTTGAGTGGCCTCCTAGGATCATGGGATTCATTCATTCAAGGAATGTGTGCCAGAAGGAAATGATTACTTTCAACAAACTCTGGGAAGAAGAAGAATCTCGACTCATATTAAGAGAAGAGAAGATGGGAACAACTGAAGATCAAGCTCTCACCATTGAAAGAAGATCCCTCAAGCAATGAGGAATATGAAGGACTCAATTATTGAAGAACCTCTTATACATCTTGAGAATTTGGATAAGAAATGATGAAGTCATGAATGAAGAAGATGATGAAGTGAAAGGATCAAGAAGGAATCTACCCACGAAACAAATAAAGATAAGTATTCAATTGTCATTTCATGATATTGTTTTTTTATGCATTTGTTTATATTCAGTTGATGTTATATGCATGATAGAATTAATGACAGTATACTACTAATATGCATGTAATGGGTAAGTAGCTCATGGTGCTATAGAAATCTCTATTGCTACTTATCTAGAATGAAACCTCTTTGCTGATATATTGGATTAGTGCACAATCTCAATATTGTCCTGGTAGAGATGGAAGGCATCTAGAAAGTTTCTGTGAAGATATGGATGGATGTTGTATTGGCTAAAGTAGTTGCATGATCATATATTTATGCATAAGAATTTTCCATTATGAATATGCCTTACGAAATGTTTCTAACCATACAAATGCATTTGAATTGTAGGAAAGATCGTGCACATAATCTCTTATAAGCAAAGAAGGATGAGACTTGTTCCAAAGAACAAGTGATGATAGTTCAAGATGAAGAATAATATGACGAATGCAGCGACATCATTGATGCAGAACCTTCCATCCATGAAGAAGTAACCAAGAAGAAAGGTTCAAGACGAATGATGTTTAGGATGCAGTATCGATACATGAATGGAAGTTCGTAGGTCCATCATGCAGTAGATGGAAACATCATGGGATACAAGGAAATATTCGTAGCATGAGGCATAGACTACGGAGAGACATTTGTAGCCACTAGAAATACACATGATAGGAAGAATCATGTGTGCAAATGAAAGAAGGCTTTGTACAAGCTCAAAAGACACCCATGGGATAACTCATACATGAGTAGCTTGATGAAGATCTTAACCTTTGCTACAGGTTGAAGATGGAAGTCTATAAAGGATGTGTTGAGGCCTGGGAAATCGCAGGCGGCAACAGTAAGGGATTCTCCCCAATCAGCGTTCCCAACTATCCCGCTGACTGGTATAGGGAATCCGTCCGGTTTATGGTCCGGCTACCATAGGTCAAAATAACAACAAGGGTTTACCAGTTGCGGCCCGGTCCACCGGAATTTGTATTTTTTGACTTAATATGCAATGCACATGCCTATCTAAACCATGCAGGGTGATAAGGATGCTGGGAACCACACAATGTGCTGCGCAGGTTCTTACCTCTCGTCTTACGTTCACAACACCTAAACCACATATGCAACTATGAACTAAGGTGACTAACTACCTATCCCTGGGGAGCCAAAACAACTATTATTTAGTAATGCGTTAACTTCATGTAGGATAAACACAATCACAGGTAACTGATACTTGTATTTACAGCACATGAAAAAGAAATTATTCCAACAATCAGATAGCTAACTGTTATGTGAAGCACAAGCATTATTAAAAGTGAATTTTCCACAAAAATAAACTAGGAGTCATTCAACAAGACATAAGTCATAGAGTTAGAACGATCTCACAATTCATGGACATATGCTGAAAAAAAAAAATAGTTCATTTTCCTGCCATCCATTGCACACCATTCGGAAAATCCCACAGCACTTTCTCCAACAGGAAAACTACAATTCTTTATTGCAAAAAGGAAATAGTTCTTCTTTACAATAGGTCATCCAGTGTGACCGAGGAAAAAATCCCTCTCTTTGTCTCTCTTCCCTAGTTTTATACAAAAAGCAAAAAATGCTTGGGTTGCCCAAAGTGACCTTTGGGCTCCCCAACGCTTCAACTTCTCTCAACCTCTTACAAACTATTAAATTATACAAAGTTTGACCAGTCCTTCTCACTCGGAGGGACCCGCTTGGTCTTCCAAAAATTTTCTCCATGCTACTGCCTCGGCCGCGAGTTCTTCAAATGAGTGGGGCTCCAAGAATTGTATATTCAGCTCGAACTTATCTGCTTGGTTCCGAATAGCTTCTATTCTGGCCTTGTTCAGGTGCACCTGTTCCTCCAAAAGCTGAATACTAATGGCTGCATGTCCAATTTCATTTTTTAGGATCGGCTCATCAAGGGCTCTTATACATTGGACCCTGGCTTCATCCTCCTGCTGCCTAGTCTGCAACATCGCTGCAATTGTATCATGATCAGGGAATTCGTGTAGCCTATGTTCAGCCTCCACTTGACAGCGATTATAGGTGACCAGGGCTCTTCTAAAGAACTCTGTACATGCTCCCTTCGTTTTCTTCACTGTCTTCTGAAAGTCCTCTGCAGTAATAACAACAAACTCGATCAGATCGTGGTCCCGCTTCAAAGCCTGCTTATCTTTAACTGGTAGCTCAGCTGGGACTTCTTGATCATCTTCTACTCTGGTTATCCTTGAAGTCAGCACCTCCAGGATGTCTTGTGATCTGTCCATGAAATAAGATGTTGTATTTAATATTTCATCCAGCCTGCCATCAATCTGCAAGATTTGACACCTTTCTTCTTCCAAGGCCGTTTGCAGTTGTAGCATTCTTTCCTTTTGAGCCAGGATGTGATCTTTGACGGGCTGCAGATCTACCTGCTGCTCCTTGGCTGCCTTCAGCTGCTCCTGCAAATCTCTAACATACAAGGTATTGGATTCATATATGTCCTTCTGCTCCTCCGTCAGCTCTTCTATCTTTGTTTTCATTTGTTCCCTTTCGTTCTTTAAGTCCTGAATTTCTTGATGTGCCTTACTCAAGGCTTCTTGGGTAGTTTCTTTCACTTGTGCTTCCTGCTGGATAACATGAATTTCATGCTTTGTGACCTCCACCTCTTTGAGTGCATGCTCGTATTTTCTTTTTCATCTGCTGCTCTCCTCTCTCTCCCTTCTCAAGGTGTCCTTCAACTGAGCGGAGGTTTTCTTGGTTGAGTCTATCTCTTTCATCATTTGATCTACATTGTCCTCCGTAGCATCTATTGCTGCTCTGCCAGCCTTTATGACAAATTTGGGATCTTTATCCGTTCCTACCATCACAGCTTTGTCGGTTATCATGGTACTAGCCATCCCTTCAGCCCCTACCTTTTGCTCAGTTCTTCTCATGATTCTTTTGGTTGCCCTATCGTAATACACTGTGCTAAAATCAGGAACCTCTTCCCCTTTCTTAGGTGTGAAGGGTACTAACTGGAGCATAGGGGTGGAAGGAATGATGGTAGTGGACACTTGCATGGTCTGCACCTCAGGGTTTTCCCCACCCTGACTTTGTTCTGCTTGTGATCCAGAAGCATGCTGCTATGTCATCTCTATCTTCTCGGCCTCTTGTTGTCGAAGCTCTTCATCTATTTTCTTCTGAGCTTCCTTAGCTGCTTGCTTTACCTTTTTAGCCACTTCCTGGGCAGCTTTCTTCTTTTCTTCTTCTCCCCTCTGGGACCATTCTGCAGCTTCTTGCTCTAGTCTCTGGGCTTCTTCCCTTATTCTTTTAGCTGTTTCTTCAGCCTTAGCCTGCTCAGCTTTCTCCTGCTCGGATCCACCTTGTGGTTTGAACCTCTTACCGAGCGCTGTCATGTTAGCAGCCCTCCTGAAAATAGATTCATCCCTGTCAATGTGATGAGTGTACTCATAGAATACTTTATGTTTCTTGCAGTGCTTGGCCATTCTCTCGTGAGTATCATTTCGTCTAAAGGTCATCTCCCCGAAACGAAACTTTTCTAGTTCCTGTATAAATTCAGGAGCCTGCTTCACATTTGCAAAGCTACAACTACCTAGCTTGAACGGCAGAGGAGGGTAGGAAGACTTCTTCTTCTGGAATA
>LPNX010289240.1:109600-130523 GCA_001517045.1 Pseudotsuga menziesii
CCAAATCAGCGTTCCCAACTACCCCGCTGACTATTTGGTATAGGGAATCCGTCCGGTTTACAGTCCGGCTACCGTAGGTCAAAATAACAACAAGGGTTTACCGGTTGCGGCCCGGTCCACCGGAATTTGTATTTTTTGACTTAATATGCAATGCACATGCCTATCTAAACCATGCAGGGTGATAAGGATGCCGGGAACCACACAATGTGCTGCGCAGGTTCTTACCTCTCGTCTTACGTTCACAACACCTAAACCACATATGCAACTATGAACTAAGGTGACTAACTACCTATCCCCGGGGAGCCAAAACAACTATTATTTAGTAATGCGTTAACTTAATGTACGATAAACACAATCACAGGTAACTGATACTTGTATTTACAGCACATGAAAAAGAAATTATTCCAACAATCAGATAGCTAACTGTTATGTGAAGCACAAGCATTACTAAAAGTGAATTTTCCACAAAAATAAACCGGGAGTCATTCAACAAGACATAAGTCATAGATTTAGAACGATCTCACAATTCATGGACATATGCTGAAAAAAACAAAATAGTTCATTTTCCTGCCATCCATTGCACACCATTCGGAAAATCCCACAGCACTTTCTCCAACAAGCAAACTACAATTCTTTATTGCAAAAAGGAAATAGTTCTTCTTTACAATAGGTCATCCAGTGTGACCGAGGAAAAAAGCCCTCTCTTTGTCTCTCTTCCCTAGTTTTATACAAAAAGCAAAAAATGCTTGGGTTGCCCAAAGTGACCTTTGGGCTCCCCAACGCTTCAACTTCTCTCAACCTCTTACAAACTATTACATTATACAAAGTTTGACCAGTCCTTCTCACTCGGAGGGACCCACTTGGTCTTCCAAAAATTTTCTCCATGCTACTGCCTCGGCCGCGAGTTCTTCAAATGAGTGGGGCTCCAAGAATTGTATATTCAGCTCGAACTTATCTGCTTGGTTCCGAATAGCTTCTATTCTGGCCTTGTTCAGGTGCACCTGTTCCTCCAAAAGCTGAATACTAATGGCTGCATGTCCAATTTCATTTTTTAGGATCGGCTCATCAAGGGCTCTTATACATTGGACCCTGGCTTCATCCTCCTACTGCCTAGTCTGCAACATCCCTGCAATTGTATCATGCTCAGGGAATTCGTGTAGCCTATGTTCAGCCTCCACTTGACAGCGATTATAGGTGACCAGGTCTCTTCTAAAGAACTCTGTACATGCTCCCTTTGTTTTCTTCACTATCTTCTGAAAGTCCTCTGCAGTAATAACAGCAAACTCGATCAGATCGTGGTCCCGCTTCAAAGCCTGCTTATCTTTAACTGGTAGCTCAGCTGGGACTTCTTGATCATCTTCTACTCTGGTTATCCTTGAAGTCAGCACCTCCAGGATGTCTTGTGATCTGTCCACGAAATAAGATGCTGTATTTAATATTTCATCCAGCCTGCCATCAATCTGCAAGATTTGACACCTTTCTTCTTCCAAGGCCGTTTGCAGTTGTAGCATTCTTGCCTTTTGAGCCAGGATGTGATCTTTGACGGGTTGCAGATCTACCTGCTGCTCCTTGGCTGCCTTCAGCTGCTCCTGCAAATCTCTAACATACAAGGTATTGGATTCATATATGTCCTTCTGCTGCTCCGTCAGCTCTTCTATCTTTGTTTTCATTTGTTCCCTTTCGTTCTTTAAGTCCTGAATTTCTTGATGTGCCTTACTCAAGGCTTCTTAGGTAGTTTCTTTCACTTGTGCTTCCTGCTAGATAACATGAATTTCATGCTTTGTGACCTCCACCTCTTTGAGTGCATGCTCGTATTTTCTTTTTAATCTGCTGCTCTCCTCTCTCTCCCTTCTCAAGGTGTCCTTCAGCTGAGCGGAGGTTTTCTTGGTTGAGTCTATCTCTTTCATCATTTGATCTACATTGTCCTCCGTAGCGTCTATTGCTGCTCTGCCAGCCCTTATGACAAATTTGGGATCTTTATCCGTTCCTACCATCATAGCTTTGTCGGTTATCATGGTACTGGCCATCCCTTCAGCCCCTACCTTTTGCTCAGTTCTTCTCATGATTCTTTTGGTTGCCCTGTCGTAATACACTATGCTAAAATTAGGAACCTCTTCCCCTTTCTTAGGTGTGAAGGGTACTAACTGGAGCATAGGGGTGGAAGGAATGATGGTAGTGGACACTTGCATGGTTTGCACCTCAGGGTTTTCCCCACCCTGACTTTGTTCTGCTTGTGATCCAGAAGCATGCTGCTGTGTCATCTCTATCTTCTCGGCCTCTTGTTGTCGAAGCTCTTCATCTATTTTCTTCTGAGCTTCCTCAGCTGCTTGCTTTACCTTTTCAGCTGCTTCCTGGGCAGCTTTCTTCTTTTCTTCTTCTCCCCTCTGGGACCATTCTGCAGCTTCTTGCTCTAGTCTCTGGGCTTCTTCCCTTATTCTTTTAGCTGTTTCTTCAGCCTTAGCCTGCTCAGCTTTCTCCTGCTCAGATCCACCTTGTGGTTTGAACCTCTTACCGAGCGCTGTCATGTTAGCAGCCCTCCTGAAAATAGATTCATCCCTGTCAATGTGATGAGTGTACTCATAGAATACTTTATGTTTCTTGCAGTGCTCGGCCATTCTCTCGTTAGTATCATTTCGTCTAAAGGTCATCTCCCCGAAACGGAACTTTTCTAGTTCCTGTATAAATTCAGGAGCCTGCTTCACATTTGCAAAGCTACAACTACCTAGCTTGAACGGCAGAGGAGGGTAGGAAGACTTCTTCTTCTGGAATAGGAAATTCCCAACTCCATCTATATACACTTGTCTGACAGCTTCCTTGTGTATGATATAATCTGTCGCATACTTGGGCAACAGATAAGGGGTCTTTGACCCACCAAACATCCTCAAATACATCCCATTTTCTGTCAAAAAATAGTCACCAAACTCTTCTATGACCTGCATGGCCTCCTCTGACATACAGTTGGATTCATTTTTGAATATGAGAGTGTACAGAGGCATGATGAACTGTTCACAGATCTCTCGATAGAAAGTATGGTATTTATTAACTCCCAACATTTTATATGCTACATATACGGGCATCCTATTCTTCTCCCAAACACATTTAAGCCCGGGGAAAGACTGGTGGCATAGTATGCAATCAATTAGGATTGAGCTCATGTAAAATTCAAACCTTCTCCGTTCCTTTCCTTCTGAAGTTGCAGCCACACAAGAGGAGAGGTTGCTGGAGACTATGCTCGCCCAATTGAAAATGGTTCCTTCTGTTGCTATAAAAAACATTATGGGTACCCATTCTAACTTAAACAATCTGCCATTTTCCCTCCCAAAGATTCTGTTTAGCATTAAAGCTATGAACCTGTAAGTGGGCCTGAGAGTGGCTGTGTCATAGTCTTCGGTCACTCTATGTCGGAAGATCTTGCCCGGTAAGAGCATTCTTTTCAAGGTCTCTACAAGGTCCATCCGGAGATCGTCCAGCCATCTATCTGTAAGGAAAAGCTGAGGCTCTGGTAGATGGTAAGCTAAAGCTACATAACCAGGGCTAAATGCAGCATAGCCCTGGCCATCGACGTTACAGATGAGCATTGAATTGTGGTTTGTATGTGGTAGCACCCATCTCATTAACTCGGAACACAGGAACAACTCAGGCCTGGTGGCGACCTTCATGATAGCTGATTTCTCTATATTGGCATATATGGGTGCCTCCTCTAGCCCCATATCCGGGACTTCTCTTCGGGAGATCATCCTGTAAATATCTCCCCACTTGTATTCTGGATCCACCCCTGTGACACATTGAGTGTCCTCATAAGTGTATTCAATTCTTGTTTCTACTTCTGCTGCAGGAACCTCCTCTACTGCTGGGGCCTTCTTTCTCTGCCTTTTAGACATTTTCAGATCTTCCTGCAATAAACAACATCATAGTATTGAGTAATTCCAATTCATAAACTTTGTGCAACAGCTTACTCTCTCTTAGGTACATTAGAATTATATCAGTGCATACAATCACCCCTCAGCTTTCATACTGAACAATTCACAGACATGAAGTGCTGTGCAATGTGTTATGAGCATGATAAAAAAAAATTTATTGTAACACATCTTCACCAGGTTTTATGAATGGGTTGTTTTATGATTCATCCCACATGCATTAAATTATCATTCATAATGAGGTTGGCAAGAGAATACGCTATTACAAGGCTTGTCATTTTTATGAAAATGATATAAAGAAGCGACAAGAGAAAAATCTATGTAGGTGCATCATACAACCATCATTTTACTGCCTATCACACAGAGAGAAAAATAAAAACCCCAGGCTTAACTAGTCGATACTTCAGACCTACGGCCCATGGAACGCAAACGACTAAACAGTGGAGCAAACATATTATGATGATAACCTTCTTTACCCACCTCGACGGGAAAGAGTCCATCTCTAGACCAGGCATCTTAACCAAAACCGACTCACGCTACCCTTCCTTTTACCCTACCAAGGCTTTAAGCGTTCAATAGTAAAACTAGGCCGCGCCATCCCCAATTCCCACCGAGACGACGCACAACCCCGGACTGCAGACAGAGAGTCAGAAAAAACCCATGGCGACTGTGGCTAGTGCAAAACCCAATATCAAGACAGAAAATGTTAACGCAGCTCCTAAATAATTAACCGCCCAACGAAACCTAGCGCAGAATGGCGTAATGGCCTCTGGTTCCCCAAAATCTTCATCATAACCACCAGGTGCAGGCGGCACGACGGCCGCCTGCACCTCGCTTCCCCCCAAAGGACTGAAACAGCAGAAAAGGAAACGCGGGCCTTTTAAACACAAAAGGTGAAAACCCCTCTCCGTAAAATCGTCCAAAAAATTTGACCGGGAATCCCCACCGAACGGCGCGCAACGCCAGGTGGACGACTGAAGAAACAAAACCCAACCAAGGGAGAAAAACCCCGCTGGCACAACGGGGCGACGGGTCCAAATCTTAAAACCCCCCACCGCATGAAAGAAAACTAAAAAACAAATGATGATAAGAGTCAAGATCCTACCTGGCAGTCCACCAAATGAGGGAGGTGATGATAGCTAGACTTCTTCTTCTGCCACCTGGCCACCGGTACCAACAGTTAGCTCTCACACGCTCGTAAACTCAACAGCTCGCTTCACTGCAACCACGCCTTTGAAAACAACAAAAAACCCCGTTTGTCGCCCAACATATATAAACACATCCACACATGCGAGAAGTCACATCAATCGGGGCGACTTCGAAAGTTATGTCGGGCGGCACGAGCTTCATACCACCCGCAACGGCGGATCCCTCCTACCACTTTATCACCCGCAACGGCGAATATGGCTCAAAACAAAACCTCGGGAGCTGGCAGAAATATATCGGAAGCCTGGAGCTCGGGGTCCCCCGCAACGGCAGACCGCTCCCATCCTGATACCACCCGCAACGGCGGCGACGGGCATAGAAAAATCATCCGCTACGGGAAATAACATCAAGAGTCGGAGGCCACCCGCAACGGCGGTAGCGATAAACCCACGCGGACTTGAAATCCACCCGCAACGGCGGGCTCGACATGGCCAACTACGAATCGAAAAGCTTCTGCTACAGCGGTGCGATAGACGGTTAGGAGGATTAGAAGGCCACCCGCAACGACGGAGCGGGCAAGAGAGATAGAAATCGAAAGACGCCCGCAACGGTGGAAAAACAAGGAGAAATGCGTCTGACATGGAGACTTTGCAACGAAAATTCAAAAAGCTTTTGAAAAAATACAGGGAATCAATTTCAATGGACGTCTTTAAGCATCTTAACTATGAAAAACCAGTCAATTTCTAGCATTCAAAATTCGGGAAGGAGCCATAAATCCATAAGCAAAACTTAAGAGCATGAAACTAAGCAAGGAAAATGGATAACTCAAAGTAAAGGAGGGTCCCAAAACTTTTTTAGAATTTTGGGAGAATGTTGCAGGCGCAACAGGATGACAAGCTCACAGATGGGTGTGAGAAGAACTTTTGAAAAAGTTCAAGATAGAGGATCTTGGTATGCAGTGATACTAGATGGATACATAGAATATTAGTAGCAGAGGAAGCTACTTGTCACTCCAGTATAGAATGTTTCAGTGCATAGAGTACGAAATACAAAGGGAGAATGATGCTCCGCTTTAGAGGGAGTGACTGCAGAAGATCCCGAGTTTCGACATGGTATGACAGGATGGATAGATTACTGATGACTCGAGGCTTTACTGAGAGTAAAGAAGATTCCAACATTTGCTTCAAGGTTGAAGGCGGAAGACCAGTGATGCTCCTATTATGTGTTGATGAACTACATTCTAGGAATGGAGGTGTGGACAAGGGAAGTATACAGTAGAGATCCTGAAGAGGTTCAGGATGATGGACTGCAAGGCCATGACCACACCTATGGCATGAAAGCTGAAGCTATTGAGTGTTGCTTCATCAGAGACGATCGATACCATGATGTATCATCAGATGATTTATTCCTTGATGTACCTGACAAATACGAGACCAGATATTTGCCTTGCTATGAACACATTGAGACATGCTCACCTGATGATTGCAAAGCATGCAGTGAGGTACCTGAAGGGTACAGTTGAGTATGGGATCAAGTGTGATCTCTTGTTTTGGTAGGATGGAGTCTTGCATGGCGCTGAGTACAGCTGAGGCAAAAGATGTTGCCACTTTCTATTTGGGAGGTAGTATGTTGTTTCTTTTGAAAACTACTATTTGATTTGGTTGATCTGACTTGCATTTTTTGTATGATGCAGAAAGGAGCATTGATCTAGATCGAGATCTCTTGAAAGAAGGATTTCTACCATAGCTGATGAGATAGGTTGTCTGAGCATAAGTCCTGGAAAATCTCGCATGTTATCCTTGGACCTAATCATCCCTGATGTGATTCTATGCTAGAAATGGCCAAAGGGAAGTTTGAGTACTTCAGGGAGAAGTTTAATTTTCTCGAGATCGAGGTTCCCTCCAAGGGGAAATGATGAGACCGAGAGCCATTCTGACATGGTGAGAGAATTAGGTTCCTTCCATGTTTAGATGTAAGGGCTAGGCCATTCTGTCATGGTGAGAGGATTTGGTTCCTTCCATGTTAGATATGAGTGCTAAGCCATTCTGATGTGACTATAGGATTGGTCCCTACATGATCATATGTAAGGGCTAAATGCCATTCTTGGAATGGAGGCACCTAGTCAGTTACCAGGAAAAATTAGTCTGGGACTGAGGGTCATTCTGATATGACTGTAGGATGTAGTCTTAAATGATCAGATGTGATCACATGTCCATTCTGATGTGATTGAGGGAGGTGTTTCCACTTGATCAGATATAAGGGCTGATGCCATTCTTTGGGAGAATGGAGGCACCTGGTCAGTTACCAAGAATCCTCAGTCTGGGACTGAGATCCCTTCCAATGTGGTGTTTTCAAACATGGTCAGATGTAAGTACAGAGCCTTTCTGATGCAGTGTGTTTTCACATGGTCGGATATAAGTGTTGAGCCATTCTGGCATGATGTGTTTACACATGTTCAGATGTGAGTGTTGGGCCTTTGTGACAAGATGACATTAGATGTGAGTGCTTGGTGTGCCTTTTTGACAAGATGAGGTTAGATGTAAGAGCTAGGCAGGCCATTCTGACTTAAGTCTCAGATATAAGTGCTGAAGAAGACCTCCATGGAGGCTAGGACTACAACTAACATGAAAAAGGGCCGGTTCTGTAGAACTTCTTGTGACAAGAAGAATGAAGAGATAGCACTATTTGATTGAGATAGCATAAGCAATAATGATGATAATGATTTAGTGATGATCCAGCTTCGATGACGATCCAGATCAAGTGATGATCTAGACTTGATGATGATCCAGTAGTGACAATCCAGATCAAGTGATGATCTAGACTTGATGATGATCTAGTAGTGACGATCCAGATCAAGTGATGATCTAGACTTGATGATGATCCAGTAGTGATGATCTAGATCAAGTGATGATCTACACTTGATGATGATCCAATGGTGATGATATAGATCAAGTGATGATCCAGAATTGATGATGATCCAGAATTGATGATGATCCAGTAGTGATGATGATCCAGATTGAGTGATGATCTAGATCCAGTGATGGTGATCCAGATCGAGTGATGATCTAGATCTAGTGATGATGATCCATATCAAGTGATGATCTAGATCCAGATGAAGATGACTTGAATATGAATATGACCTGAAGATGAAGATGACTTGAAGATGAAGATGACTTGAAGATGAATATGTCGAGAACTTGACAATGATTCAGATGATATAGAGAAGAAGACTTGTGCTGATAAATTGTGTCAAGAGATTACCTTCCTAGTTAAGAGGGAGTGTTGATGTAATTGTAACTTTGGAATTTATTCACTTTTATATCTTATGTATTATACCCTGATGTTTATTATGGGATGTGTTTGTAATGTAATTGAGTCATGTCATGCCCTGATGTTCCAATCAGGAGTTTCTATAATGTAACAAGTCATGTCAAGTCATTGTGGGTAACCCTCCTATTTGTCAAGGGTTAAATTCCCTGCAGTTGTGGGGCCCTAGGATTATTAGACTATCCTAGAGAAGTCGACCCTAGGTGAGTCATTGTAAGTCGAGGCAATATTCCCCACTGTTGTGTTAAGGATAACCCTCCTTGTTGGTCGGAGGAGGAAAAGTCCCCACAAGTTGTGGGGCACTAGGGTTATTAGACACTCCTATAGATGTCGGCTCTAGTAAGTAATTGTTAAGTGAGGCCGACATGTTGGAGTGGGTTCCAAGTGAACGAAAGAATATAAATAGAGAGTGAGCCTCTCTATTTAACACACACTCATCCACACTCAGTTCTAACACATAGCTGAGGAAGAGAAAGACACTGGGGCAAGGAATAAAGAGGTCACTAATGTCAGGAGATCATCTTACTGTTTTTGGGGGTTTTACTTTTGGTGCTAATTCTATCTCTGAGGAAGTTGTGGGGTTTTCTCCATTTATGGTTTCCCCGAGGAAAAAAACTATGTTCATTGTCTCTTGTGTTTGATTGTTGTACTTTTTTTTCTCTTAGTTAAAGATCCTAACATAATGCTAGCTTGAATGATTAAAAATATAACACATAATTATCTTTTTTCTCCTGGTCAGTAAAAGGTTCGATTATAGTTTGATCGACCTTATTTGCAATTTGTGGTATGTCTAACTTGGTGTTAGACTTTCGACTTATCTCGACAAATATATATTCGAATGATGGGTAAAATTCGAGGGGTTCAACCTTTCCTCCAACACCATGTAGGTACCATACAGAAGTGTGGTCTAATTCTAATTGAATATGTTCAGTCGGCGGCAGACATTGTTGGATATTTTATGAAACCCTCCATCTAGCCATTTTAATTTTTAAATTTTGAAAGAAAGTATCCCACCAAATATTGTCTTGTTCTAATTCCTATTCATTCCTAGCCATTGAAAAAGCTTTAAAGTTCCACATATCGATTATGTTTGGTTCATTGAAGTTCGGATCTTTGACTAGTCGAAGATGGTACATTGCAATCCATATGATTAAGGAAGGAAATTTAATTGGCGTGCCCTCCTCTTGACATTTTGTGTAAGTGTTTTTGATATTTTATGCTAGGTGTTCTTCCCACTGGTATACTTTCTCTCTTTCTACTATATTCACAATGGCTTTCAACACGTCTAGTTTTAAGTCAAAACCTCGCCCTGTGCTTGTCAGACCTGCATAAACAATCTTTGCCACTATCTTAGGTGTAGTAAATTGAATTTGGTTGGTTATTAGTCCTATTGAATTCTTTTATGCTGGTATTCCTGTTAGATTTTCGACTTGTCCTGTGTTTGGTCTCACAGGTACCAGTTCTCCTTTGTTCAACAACCCGATAAGCCTGTAAATTACATCGCCAGATATTTCGACAGGTTTGTCGAAATAAAATTTTCCATTGTGGTATTGACTAAAAATGAACTGTGCTATGATGTCCTTTGTTCCCGTAAAACTTGCCATGAGGGGTGCATTCATGTAATCGAGGATTGTGCTTACACTTATATTTTGAGCTTTCTCTGTCATTTTGCCATCTTTGTATGACCATTTCTTGATTTCCTTCAATAATCTCGCCCATGATGTTTCTATAACTTTCTCTTTGTGAACGTTATCCATTCATTGTACCAATGGAGTTGTATTTTTTTCTAGCTCTTTTATTTTGTTCGTTGAGGATCTTGTAGTTCTATTTTTAGGTGCCATTCTGTCGGCTGAGTTCTCTGGTTCACACATAGGTATCTTGGTCTTAGGTGTTTGGTAGCTTTGATTTTCTAGCTCTTCATGGAATGATGTTTGGTCTTCATCTGGTGTGGTATTTATAGTGAAAATAGTTGGAGCGGGCGGATATCTGGTAGATGGAGGTATTATAGAAGGATTTGACTGTGAAGGATGATCTGTTGAAGGTTCTTTTAATGCACACTACTTTTGGCACTCCTTCTATTGATGATCATTATGACTTGATTGAACCGTTGAGCCATTATTATGCCGATGTGCATCACAATTGTGGAAATGTCGATGGAATGGGTGGTATTTGTCTTGTCGATGATTATGATGTCTGTGGTTATAAATTTCAAACGGTAATATGCTACTTCCTTCCTGAGAATTTATCCAAGGCCCTGTCATATTGTTTTTATGTATTTTTTTATTTGTGTTTTGATATTAGGTTTTTATAGGATTTTATTTTATTTTATTTTTTTTATAAGTTATACAACCTTTTTTTTTCGTAGCGTTTTAGTGAGGAACCAATAACAAGTTTTCAAAATATGCTGCCTTGTAACATTTTTAGTCAAACTAATCTATTAGCATTCATTTATTCGACAATGTATGGTCACATCCACTCTATATGTAGTTTTTTTGGTTTTCCTTCTACTCGACTATTATACAACAACGCAAGGTCTCCGACCGACAAGTTTTTATTTTTAATGTTTCGATCATGCCAAGATTTTTGTTGTTGTTCTTAGATCTCTAGGTGTTGTATTGCAATCATTCGATGTTCTTCTAGTTTATACAATTGTATTATTCATTCTTTCCTAGCCTCTTCAGCATTGATGTGTAATATGCCGACAATTACAGGTGTTTTTTGTCGAAAGTGCAAAGCAACGGCTACTTCCTATCCATAAACAAGTCAAAATGGTGTCTGATATGTCGATCGTTTGTATGTCATTTTGTGTGCCCATAAAACAATAGGAATTTTTTTGTCCCAATCATATTTGTCGGTATTGCATATTTTTGTTAGGCCTCTAGTCGGAGTTTTGTTAAATGCTTCGATTGCACCATTGAAGAGGCTGACCTTGTCATTGGAAATGGTCACATTTGCTCAAAAATATTCAACAATATCGGTATAATGTCGGCCACCATAATCCTAACTATTGGATTTTCTTAGCAGTTGTGTCTGATTGAAAATGTTCGCCAGCTAGGCCATAATGTGCTTCATGTAATATACTTTCTCTTTCATGATCGAGGCCGCATCGACGGAGTACCTCATCTAAACCTAGTTTGTAGAGGAACCCGTTTATGATATTATAAGGTGTAACTTTCATTGCTAAGATTTTCTTCTTTTTATCACTCATTCCTTCTGGTGCTTGTCAGTTTTATAGGAATTAGGATATTTATGCTAGTTCATAAGGTACAACTTCTATTCTGAACAGATGTGCATCTGGTAGGTCATCTTCTATTGTGGTCGGTTCTTCTCCTATATCAATTCTCGACAAGTGGTTGGGTCCGACATTTTCTCCCCAGTCAACCTCGAATCCTGGAATAATAGTATTCAACAACATATTCTACCATGATGTAGACGTTTATTAGCTAAATATTTTAATGCTTGGTGATACTTATAAAACACACAGGGATTAACTAATAAGTAATGTCGATATTTCTAGAGTGCAAATACCATTCCCGGTACTTCCCTTTCTATTGTCGAGTAGTTTCGTTCAGATTTATTCAGTTTTTTGCTACTATATACAATTGGATAATCCATTCTGTCACCTCCTAGTTTTGTTAATATCACATTGGTTTCTATACTGGATGCGTCAATGTGTACATGAAATTTTATACCAACCAATTCGAAAATTGTAGAATAGGTGCTTCAACTAGTTTTTTCTTTAAAATGTTGAATGATGCATCACATTCTTCTGTCCATTCGTATACTTGATTTTCTTTTAATAATTCTTCTAATGGATATGTCATGTTTGAGTAATGTCGAATGAATTTTTTGTAATACCTTGTATTCCCAAGTAAGACTCTTACTTGTTTCAAATTGACTGGCGGTTTTAAGTTGAGAATAACTTTAATCTTTGAAAATTCAACCTTAATCCCTTATTTACACATGACATGTCCTAGTAGAATTACTATAGGAGTTACGAAAATACAATTTTTTATATTAAGGGATAACAGAATCTGTCGGTATCTTTCTAACATCAGTCTCAGCCATTTGCAATGGTCATTTAGCATGGAGTAAATTGTCCAATCATCAAAATACATAACCATTGTTTTATAGATATATTCTTGAAATTCTTTAACCACTATTCGTGAAAACATAGTTGGTGCATTTTTCAGACCAAATGACATAACTTTGTAGGCAAATGAACCGAATTCACATATAAACATTATTTTCTTTTGGTCTTCCTTGGTGATGGGTACTTGATTGTAACCTGAGAAACCATATGTAAATGAGTAACATTCATGTCCTACAACTTCATTAAGAATTTCATCTACAAAGGGAGTCGGAAATGGGTCCATAAGGGTGACTTTATTGAGTTTACAGAAATCTACACAAATTATTAGTCATGTCAGGTCATGCTTCTTTGGTTGCACAACCATTGGGATTTCCCATTCCGACTGGTCGATAGGGTAGATGATTCCAACTGCTAACATATTGTTAATTTTTTTCTTCACTATTTCCTTATATTTATGTGCAAGTTTATATGGTTGTTTCTTTATAGGTTTTGCATCGGGTTTTATGTCGATCTTAATTTCTCTCATTTCTTGAACTAGTCCTTTGAGATCCTTATAATCCCGAGTGAAAACGTCTTGAAATTCTTTTAGCAAGTTGACAATTTCTATGCTTTGTTCCTCATTCCAATAATATCCTCATTTTTGTAAGTTTGAGTCTATCATCGTTGTAAATGTTGACTTCTTTTGTTTTAATCTTTGCCTCCATCCATTATAGTTCCTTGATTTCATTAATTTTTTTACTTCCCTATTTAAATTGTGAAAATGCTGCTGTGAAGTCTTCTGTTTTCATTCATTCAAGGTCTTATTTTCCTGTCGATTCAAATTTTAGTATTGTTTTTATTAGTTTTGTCATTTCAGGATGGTCAAATTTCCATTGAAAATTTTTTCCACTTGCATGTTTTGTTTCTAGTCGAAGTCTTGTCGACTGTGGTATTTTAGTTAACGGAATATTATGACATGAGGTGTTTGGTCGGTTGTGAGTTCCTATCAAACTAATATTAATAGTTGATTTTATAAATGTTTCTATTTGCTTCATAGATTAGACTAGTTGGTCATATTCAGTATAAATTTGAATTCCTTGATGAAATTTTCGTTCAGTTCATTCCATAAGAACATTTCACCTCATGCCTCTTCCATTTTGTACCATTTGTTTGGTAAATCATCTAATGTCGATGGTAATAGGTGCAACCATATTCGTTCATCTTTATATCCCAGTCTTTTCCATTCTTTTTCACATGTAATGATGTGTTTTTTAGGATCCTCGCCTTGTGTAAAGACTAGTATTTGTGATTGATTTGTTAGCTTCTTTCCTCCAAATCTTTCAACAAATTACGTTGAAGCTATATACCATGTTTGTAGTCTCAACTGGTGGGCATCCCACCACTAAGCAACTTGTCCCATAAATGTTTCAACTAGACTTTGAAGTATACCATGTTCACCTATATTTTTAGATACTTGTTCGATGTGAAGGACTGGTGATTCTCGTTCTTTATACCTAAGTGATGGTCGACCTGATGTTTCTTTTTTCATTGGTGCCATGGATGGATACTCTCTAGTTTTTTGTTCAAATATTTTCAATATTATAGACACTGGAAAACATTTTCCTGTTTTTTTTTTCAAAATTCCTTGAATGGTCCAACATTCCCTTGATTCTAGTTCATAATTTTCCATTTCCCAATCATATAATTTTGTGCCTAATTTATACCCAATAGAATATGGATTGACTAAGTGAAGCTCTCCATATATGTTTGGTTCAGTGTAGTCCTCATTATTTTGTATCTGGTAGAGTTGTCGAACATCGACTTCTTCATCTATAGGTTCTATTCATGGTTCACCTTGTGATTGATGAATTGGAACAATAACTTTCTATCCAAATCCTTTTAGTTTTATCCTTTCTTTGTCTAGTGAAATTGATGTCTTCATATTTCAACCCCATGGTCAGCCTACTAAGGATGTAAAGGAACTGGATCCTTTCTTAGGGTTAATAATTTTGAAGTCAAATTTTGTAGTAATACCTTTTATAGTCATGTTGACATTCTTCCAGAAGCCAACGGTTTCAATTAGTCCTTGCTCTGCTAATTTCAATACATTCCAGATTCGTTAAGTCAAGGTTTACCTAATTGTTCCCATGTGTCCCTGGTCATGATGTTTACCTATGATCCAAAGTCGAGAATGACTTGTTGGACATTGTAACCTTCAATTTCTAGTTTGACTAAAGGGTCAACATCATTTTTATCTTTTTTATTCAAGCTACATATTCTTTTAGCTTGCTTATCTACACTATATTTACTCTTAATATTGTACAATAAGTCGATTAATTTTGCAACATAATTATCAGTATTTATTAAATTAATTAATTCTTGAGACATCTTCTATCGAACATCATCAGTTACTTCTTGTGTAGCTAATTCTTGAAATATGTTTGTCGCATCGTTATATATTTGTTTTTGTATGACAAGGTTAGGATAATATTATTTATTCTTTATTTTTCTTATTTTTGGATTATCCATACTAGTTTTTGTTTGTTGACGCATAGCTATTTGCAAATTCTTAGTGCGAATAACATCACATTTTTGTACTCTGGACAAGACGTTAACATTTTTCTTGTTATTAATTATCTTAAGCATGGTGGGGAAATCCTCTAAAGAGTGATCACCAACACCACAACTTGTACACAATTTAATATCGATCCGATCCTTGTATGGACACTCAGCGTGCCGATTCCCTTCATTTAACCATGTATAGCACTAGATAGGTCGACGCAGTCTATTCTCCCAATTACCAAAGTATTGGCCTCGACTTGAAAATCCTCCGTGTCGATTGTTATCACACTGGTGCTCATATATTCAGTCGTCATACCTCTGATTATTTTTCTCATTTTGTTCAATATTGTTCCTTGTACTATTGTCGTTATTATTTTATGCAACAATGTTTGTTTGGTAAACTGCATGATAATTATATCGATTCTTTAATTTAGATGACATTCAACTGTTGCATGGATTTTGAATTCACATATAGCACACCATTGAGCTTGATAATTATTCATATTATATGGGAAATCTTTTGTTGTATCTATTTTGTTCTCCTAACAAATTTCATAAAAGCATTTCGGTTGAACGAACATTACATATTGTCGATGTTCTTCCTGTCGGCAATAGTTTTTTGTATGTCCGATCGTTGAGCATTTCATACATCAGAATTTGTGACCTTAGAGGCTTATTTACCTGATTGATTTCTGCATACACTAAAATTTTTCTTCCATACATTTATTTACAGGGTTGATAGGGTAATATTCGTCCATCTCTATTTGTAGCGCCTTAGTCAATGCATATTTATACGTGTTGAAGTTGTCCAGCCGTATGTGCATTCAAATTTTCTGTAAAATTCTTGCAACAAACCATTGGATCAATATTTGTTCATCTATATTGTACTCCAACTGGTTGAGTAGGTGTTTGAATCTTTTATCATACTCCTAAATTGTTTCAGTCGGTTTCTGGGCTGTAGTTTTCAACTTCTTTTCCACCAAATGTTTGGAATTTGGTGTCTGGAAAAATGACTTAAAATATTGTTTTATTTGTGCTTTTTTAGGATTCAATGTCTTATTTTTGTAAGTCATGTACCATGTTAGTGCTCTCTTACACAGAGCACCAACAAACTGGGCCATTTATTGATCTTCATTAGTAACCGCATTTTCTTCCCAAATTGATTCACACATGAACCAGTGTATTTTGGGATCCTAATCTCCCTCATAGAGGGGGATGTGTGTAGACATATGCGCCATATCGCTACGTCAATGTCTCCTTCAGGTGGTGGAGGGGCTAGTGGTGGTGGTGGGTTACTTTATGTGACTATTTTTTCTTCACAACTATTCTCGACAGAACTTTCATTTTCATCAATCGATTTTTCTGTTGTGGTTGTTCCACTTTCGACAAGAAGTCGATTTATATAGAATCCTTCTAATGAAACCCAAGTAAATTTATGATCCTAGGTTTCCTATGATTGTGGCTTCGAATGATCTGTTGTGTCCTCTATAGCTATGATTGGATGAGGGGGTACTCCTTCATGATTTGGGTAGAGTAGGTGAACATTGCGGTTAGATGAAAAGGGTTGAAAACTAACCCAGTTTCATTCCTGCGGTCGATGAATTACCAGATGATTGATATAATTTCCTTCACCATCTGGTTGACTCCATACACCTACTTTTCCAGCTCTTAGTCCTAGATCTTGATGAACAATATCTTGCACTCGGGCACTCTGGCTAGAATTTAACAGGGAATGAGGCATGCTATTTCAGTGTATATAAACTTCAAGAGATCTACCATGATCTATCCACAATTATTCCTCCATTGGTGACAATTCTTCATCAACACCCTCTTCATGTCAGACATGACCCGAATCTGGTGGATTCTCTTCTTGTTATGTCACTCTAATCATCATTCTCCCTTGTTTGAGCACATGAGTCTGCTCTATAATATCTTCCCTTCTCTTTCACCTCTTCTCTTGTTCTATCTTATGTATATCTGGAGTGATTTTGTGAGTAACTGTTATGATTTTCTCCTTTTTGGTTCGAATTTTCATTGCTGGCATTGGTTTTTTCTTCATAAGTTGATTAGAATTTCTCTTACTCTACCCTAGACCATGACCAACTAACCCTCCATATATGACCCAAACTCTTTAGAAAGCCCTGGTCAAACTATCTACTTTGTTAAAAAGTACTCCCGCTCTCTTTCTTGAAATATTTTTTCCCACTCCTTTTGTTTGGCCTCCCAGTTTGTGTTAGATGGTTTATCTATCCATAGTGGATGAGGCTCGACAATATGACCAGCTCCCTTGTCGATCAAGAAGTTGAACAAAAGTGTCGGCAACAAACATAGTAACTGTTCGGTTAGGTCGTTGTAGAATCTCTCTTTGATAATATAAACAAATACCCTTTTCTTGACTGCTCTTTCCTCAGAGAACTCGTCACCGATTCTCTTGAACCACACTGGGAAATTTGTGTGACCTCTTGTTGTTAATTTATGGAGTAACTATTGGTATTTATCTTTTACCGGTTGTTTCATCCAGTAGCTTCTTCAAAGACTGAGGTATGGACTCGACAAAATTTTCATGTATTTCAAAGAAAAGCTTCTCCTTTACTTGAGAAATAGTCAGTCTGTTTCTTCTGGCATAATTATGCAAATAATTCACAATCTTACGTTCCCACCGGTTCTTAATCTCCTTTTTTGAGAGCATCTAGTCATAGTAATTCATCAGTATATTAATCATCGAAAACGAAACCAATGTTGTAATCAATCAGATTGCAAGGTTACCAATGATACACATAAAGAATCACATAACATAACAAAACAAGAGACAAGAATGGTAGGCAGAATAACAGATTATATTACTCAATTACACATGTGGGTTCATACAACAAACCGAACCAAGTATCTATTTGGCTCAACAGCCTATATATATAATTACAAAACAATTATTGTAACTACCTTTCAGTTCAACCAACCGACACGACCTATGAGATCGACCTAATGTACAATTAGTCGACTAAAGAGTCTAGTCGGCATAGCCGACTAGCTCCTCCAACATTTATGGGACCTTAAGGAGGTTATTATTTGGTTTTCCTTAAAAATTTAATCCTATACTAAAAAAGGTTGGCAAGAAGCTTCTCAAGCTCACTATAGGTTTGGCAATTTAGGATGTTAGAAAGGTTTGTATTGTAGAAAATACTATGGAGCCCAAATATAATGTCGATGTAAACATGCCACTCTAATAGAAAGTGATTTTCATCCTCAATTCTCCTAGAATTACAAAGAGGGAAAACTATTCCCACCCATGGTGTTTTAGGAATAAACCAACTCCTTGTTTTGTTATGAAGCTCATGAGAGTTCATTCTAATCATGGCTATATTAATTTTCTTCTTTGAACTAGTTACTACCGAGAGATACTGCTCCCCTTTGAAGTTAGGGTTAATGACCTCCTTATAGTATATTAATTTTATTTCATCCTCTACAATTTTCTCGCACCACAATTTCTCTTTAAGCTTAGATTGAATAATATTTTTTACATTATTGATATTTTGCAGTGTCATTTTTTTCAATGTCCCAATGATTTAACCGAGCTATGGTTAAACTTAAATATGTCAAATGAACATAAATATTAAATTAAAACAAACTTATAAAATTAATAAAGGGACAACTAATGTATTTCCAATAATTAAAAAAAAAACATTAAATTCATGTTCACTCCATTGAATATGTGAGGATATTATTAGATTCATTGAAAGACCACATGGATCCGAAGAAGTACAAGGGCATATAGAGTATCTTGTGCTTGTGTGGAAAAATCTATATTGGAGAAACATGACACTCGATTTAGGTAAAGATTAAGGAGCACAATTTGGACATAATATATAATCGTCATACTAGGTATTCCTTAGAATACCATGTCCACAATTCAATCCACCATATTCATATTGAAGATGCCAAGCTAATTGCAAAAGAATACCATTACATAAGAAGAAATATTTGTGAAGCAATTGAAATAGAAACATTTCCAATCAATTTTAATATGGGAAATGGCCTAAAAATTGACTGAGTGTTGGTGACCCATTATTCATTTTATTAAGAGATATAACAATAATATGGGAAGGTCATCCACCTTTCAAAGTAATAATAATATGAGTAGATATACCACCTCCCATAAATATTTTGAGGCAAATAATCAACTATAAATTTAGAGTCATTTCCATTCTTCACCATAATTTGAGAACCCTTTCTCTTAATGATGAGCTCAACTATGAGGTCGACATTTCAACTACAAAAACCCTAATGCAATGATCCTTTTACTATTTTTGAAATATGGCCTATGTATTCATTATGAACACTATACATTGCTTTTTTAAATGCACTTTAATAAGTTAAAAATTCTGGTTTTTTTGTGTATATGGATAAAGTCAAAGACAAAGAAACATGCAAGTTATGTTAGTTGAAGTGAAATGTTATGAGGTTCCAACAATGTTATGAGGTTTGTAAGATAATATTAGAATCATATTCTCTATAATAAGTTTGTGATGCAACTTGAAGGATATATAGATAAAATGAAGAGTTGGTAAACTACAAAGAGGGATAGGAAGTCCTGTTGGCAGGCAGCAACAACCTCTTCATTTCTTGACAAAATGAAGAGAGATCAGCTCTTTATGTGATTTATCAATTTAAAAATTATGAAAGAGCACCTTCAGAATCAAATATTCTGAAGGTACTCTCAATCAAAGGAAAGTGATTTAATGATTTTAGAGTTGAAAGAAACTTGATCATAAAACTTGGCTTTTAACTATCAGATAAGTTTCGTAAATTTTCATTAAGTTATTGAAATCATCAAAATGAATTTATGTGACTTAAGGGATTTGTGCTAAGAGAAATTTCATAAAACACATTATATGTTAAATAGGGTATTATTAGTCCTAAGACTAAGAGAATTTTGAAAGTTAACATCATATGTAATACCTTATTATGAACTTTGTAAATATTATAGTTAATGGATAAATGATGTTTGTATAGGAAACTTTTACTTATGATAAATATCCTATATGATGGTATATATGTGTCGATAGGATGTTTAAAGGGTTTAAACTTAGTTTTGTACATATATAGTATAGACATTAATCTAGCCATCTTATCAATGCATCATTAACATTAGAGTGCGATTTATTGCTCTTCATACCATTTACGTAACATGATAAAATAGGGATGATTGTTTGGATTAGCTGGCCATGCAATAAACCAATTGTCAAATTGATAAACGATCAATCATTTGGATTGATGAGCTGGTATGAAAATGTGGCTTTCACCCCTTGACAGAATCGACAATTGTATGCATATGGTAATATCGTGTTGACAGTGTTAAATGCTAACAATCATTTCAAATTACGTCGTTGTACCTATTAGTTATGAACCACTGTCAATAATCAATGGTTGCAATGATGATTCTATCAGTCACCGTGTCTCTGGTTCACCAAGTTAGTAGTTATCACTAACAGTCATGGTCAAGCGTAGATAAACTGGCATAAATCATGGTATAGTGTGAAGATTGTAACACTCATCACTGCTGAAAATCCCGCTAAAATGGCAGGTTCAGAGATTGGATTTCCGTTTAGATTTGAAGCATGTGAAGGTTATCCATCATGTCATGTGTATGGATACCTATTCCCTCTGTTTTCACTTTCCCATTCATTTCGAGTCGAAGCCCAGAGAATGCAGAGGAAACCATGTCTCCTTTGAATCGTTTTTGAGATTTCGGGGTCTGAACTAATAGAAGCTAACCAGGAAATAGGTATCCATAATGTCTCCTTTTTTGTTAAAACAATCCCTATAATGTTGCATACAACATTTATAGAGGAAAACTGAATCTTGATAGTATATAAGGGAAGAGTTTTGATGAACTCGGGAG
>LPNX010289240.1:149442-186123 GCA_001517045.1 Pseudotsuga menziesii
TCAATATTAATGTTTGATTGAGAATATTATTGAGTTTGATTAATCTATATTTGTATTGATAATTGGAATTTAATAATATAAACATTCCATATTTATTTTTGATTTCATTTGTATTTTCTGCAATGTTTTCATGAATAAACATCATCTTATTATTCAAATACTTAGTATTGAATATTAGTTATTATTTAATAGAACATCACAAAAAAATTAAAAGTAGTTACCTATTTTAAATTTTCTCTTGTTGTGCATATTTAGTAAAGTGATTTTATGATAATGATCTAAATATTTTCATTTAAATCATTATTGTCTATCTCTTTGTGAAACATTAATTGATAATTAATTTAGTTGTCAAGTTGCTCTCAGCTGAGAAAGGATAGCTAGTTAATCTTAAGCTTAGCTTAGTTTATTTTAGCATTTGTTAAATAAGAATTAGATTAATTTCATAAAATTTAAAAAATAGTCCTTAAGTTAAAATATTTGAAACAAAACCCTGAAAACTGAAGGCTTTCCTTAAGAAAGCATTTTAGGATAACTTAGGTCTTAGAAAACTAATTCTAGGTTTTATTTAGGTAGTAATAAAATTAGGATAGATTTTTACTGAATTTTAGATTCTCCTTAAGAGAAAAAATTCAATTGGTAGCAGGACCATAACCTTCGATATTTTTCCATTTCAAACACACCGGGAACTGCTCTAAGCAACTTGTGTGGGTTTAATATCCTTAAGTTGGCCAAGTCAGAAATTTCGGCCAGCAATGCCAAAATGTCTCGTACCCTACACATAATGTAGGATCATTTTTCGTTGCTTCAAGTTAAGCTCATTGGGATACTGCATGTACCTTGACATAGCACTCATGTCATAAGAAATATCAGTCCTAGAGTGTGTCAGATACAAAATACTACCAATCAGTTACGGATAGAGTGTATAATCCACCAATGGAGTAGAATCGCCATCCTAAAGACTGATTCCTGAGAGGAATGGGAATGGTGAAACTTTAAATTCTTCCATATTGAACTTAATTAGCAGGTCTAAATCATATTTTTATTTTTATATCATGATCCCATCAAAATTCTGATTTATTTCGAGACCAAGAAACTGTTCAACATCTCTAAATTACTCATATCAAATGCTTGTTGTAAAGCGGTTTTTATTGTGTCGATCAAAGCAATACTGCTTCCTGTAATCAATAAGCCATCAACTTAAATTACAATGATCATAAAATTACTTCCATTCTATTTTAGATAAAAATTTGGATCTGATTTTCATCTTGCAAAGTTTTGCGATAGAAGAAAGAAATCTATCTTTACATACCATGTTGTTGGGGCTTGTTTTAAAGCATACAAACATTTCCTTAATTTGCAAACAAGTGTCGGATATGATATGTAAAGTTAGAGATGTTTCATGTAGATCTATTCCTGAATCTACCCATGAATAAAGGAACTCTTCACATCCATGTGGTGCACCTCTTAGTGATTGGATGTAGAAACTGTCAAAACTAACCGAATTGAGTCAATTTAGCAACCGATGCAAAAGTTTATGTGTATTCAACACCTTGGAATTTCAAGAAACCTTTTTACACCAAACTTGATTTTTTTTTTTCAGTTTGAATCATAAACAACAACCTTGGTTCAGTAGACCCATTTTCATTGAACCAATTTCCTCCCATGTGGGAGTGAAACTAGCTCCCATGTTGCATATTTCTAATGACAATTGTACTCTTCATCCATGCTAGTTTTCCATCTCAGATCATGGTGGGAATGGTAGTATGATTTTGGATCTGAACCAATCATCATAAAAAACATTTCATACAGAGATGGATTAGAATATGAAAGCAACATATCTGCTCTTTGAAATTTTGCTTGAGTTCTTCTTGGATTGACAGGATTTCCAATGTTGGAACCGATAGATGAGAGAGTCTTTTATTCCCACTTTGGAAACTAAGGGAGATAATTTGTATTTGAATATAAACCTGATTATTCATGCTCATTAATATTATACATAATATATAAAATATAAGAACATAAACTTTTAGTATCATCTCCTGAATATTCTTTTGAAAGAGGAAGAAATTTGGTAGTTTTTTCCTCCACTAGTTGTAGATCATGAAGCACTTATTCAAATTGGACACTTCTCTCGATGAATTTTATTTTGGATATGATATTCATGATTTTGTATAATTTGTATTCTTCAGCATATTCAATGAGTATGCACTTAGTACTTTGTGTTTCCAAATATCTTCTCTTATCAAGCGAAATTCTATTCCATGCGGTGAACCTGAAGCTAAAGATGGGACATATATAATATTTTGAAAACTGTCATGTTCTAAGTGACTAGTACCTTTTCCTTTTGATGAAATTTGTGAATCATCTCCCATGTGGATGGAGACACAACTTTCAGAGTCCAATGATGAGAAATATTTTTTTCTTGCAACCATGTGATTTGGAGCTCTTGAATATATGATAAGGTATTTTGAATTCGAAACACTTGTCATGAGTGCATGACCTCTTTCTATATGATCATTCCGATCTCCATTGTCTTTATTTATTCATTGTATTTATTCTTCAAGAGAAGGTCCATGTGATAAATAGTCTTCTTCATGCATGAGATTTCACGATGAAAGCCCTTGCCATAGTAAGAATACTTTGTCTTCTCCTTGCCCCTTTACTTGTCTTTCTTTGATCACAGTGGATCATCTCACTGCCTGGTCTTCTCCTTATTCTTATGATGATAAAACTTGGTCCTCTCTTTCTACTTTGGATTTCCTTTATCATTCATAGCCTTGGGTCCTCCATAAAATAGGGATTGATCCTTGGAGGATCTCATGGACCCCATCTGAACATGCTTGTCATGCTATTTGGTTAAGGACTCGATGAATGCATTCAAGGATGACATCTTCCAATTCAGAATGGTGAGTTTTCTTGAATGAAAGATAGAGACAAACACTAGATAATCTAATCATATTTTTGAAAGGATTGAAATAATAAACTAATCATCCTTCTTATCTTCAACAAATTAATTCAACTGAAGCACCAAATTCTTGAACTTCGTGAAAAACTCATTAAAGGTTTGAAAATTTCTAGGATTGGGGGAAATCCATTAATTATCTAATTGATAAACCCTCAATTCACCCTTCTTTCCGAAGATATTTGGAAGGTGTTCCCATAATTCTTTTGGAGTCTTCAATCCAATGAGATGGAGGAGAATATCTTTCGAAATAATGAGACATAATACTGCAACAAAAACTGGATTTAGCGTCGGATTTAGCGCCGTATTTTAGTGTATTTTTTTCTCAATTTTGGTGAACAATCTGGTGCTAAACCTAGCACTATTGTATAATTTCGTAAAACGCTGTCTATTGCATCCTTTTTTTCGTCCTTTTTAGCATCCATTTTTGTGCCTAATTTTTTGCATCTTTTGTTATGCCTTTATTTGCACCCAATTTTGCATCTTGTATTACATCTTTTTTTGCATCCTTTGTTACATCCTTGTTTGCACCCAGTTTGATGCTTAGTTTTGCATCCAATGTTGCATCTTATTTTTCTCCTAGTTTTCCTTTGAGGCTTGCAACCAATTTTGCACCATGTTTTGCATCAAATTATGTGTCCAATTTTGCATCTAGGTCTGCATCCAATTTTGGGCGCAATATTGCGTCTAGTTTTGCATCCAATTTTACTTATAATGTTGCATCCCCTTTTGCATATAATTTTTCATCTTGTTTTATGTCTTTTTTCGTATCCATGTTTGTGCCTAATGTTTCATCTTGTTTTACGAGGTATTTTGCATCTAGGTTTGCACCTAGTGTTGCATCCTGGTTGATATCTTTTTTTGCATCTATGTTTGAACCCAATGTTGAACCTAGTGTTGCGCTTAGTGTTGTGCATAGTTTTTTTCCCATCTTTGTATCTAATATTGCATCCAATTTTGTGTCCAATGTTGCCTCTCATCTTGCATTCAATATTACATCTAGTTTTACACCCAATGTTTCATCTCATCTTGCATCCAATATTGTGTCTCGTTTTAAGTTTTTGTTTGCGCCAAGTGTTGCTTCCAGTTTTGCACCTGATGTTACACCTGGTTTTATGTCCATCGATACACCATATTTTGTGCTTAATTTAATGTCCAATTTTATGTCTAGTTAGGAGTCCACTTTTGCATCCACTGTTGTGTCTAGTTTTGGGCCTAGTATTGCATCTAGTTTTGAGTCATTAATTGTGTATAGTGTTGAGTCTCTTTTTGCATCCAATTTTGCGTTTAGTGTGACATGCATTTTTGTGCCCACATTTGCGTCTAACATAATGTCCACTTTTTCATCCACATTTGTGTTTGGTGTGATGTCCACTTTTACATCCTATTTTGCATTTAATGTTGCGTCTAATATTGCATCCATCTTGCAGTACTACATTTTTTACCTTTAGAAATACATCAGAATATCATTAGGGCATGGAGGAATCGAACCACCAACATCCTTCTTGTAAGGCAGGCACCCTTCCATTGAGCTATCACCCTTTAAGAATCGGGAAGAGCAATATTAACACATAGATTTCATCATTTGTAACTATAATAAAAGACAATAAGATCCAAAGACAGTCATGCTTAAAATCCAATTTCTTTTTCCAAACACACTAATAAGCATAAAAATATACCGTGATCAAGCAACAAAATATCCTAAACAATTACGCAATATATTAAAGTGGTCCACAAAGGGTCTTAAAGGAACAAGTTAATGCATTGATGCATATAAATAACCTAAACTTTAGAAGGGAAAATAGTGGATGTGTTTAAGAAATAGTTGTATAATCCAATTGAGGATGTGTGTGTTGCTACATAAACATTATTCATTGATGATGTGATTTTGTTCATCAATGGGATGGTAAGAGAAGCACTCATGAATGGTTACTAAAATAAGATGCCTACTATGTGCATCATATATGATCTAATGAATATTTTAACAATAAACACCAACAAAGATGATTTATATTAGGATTTATATTATGTGCATTATTTATAATCTAAAAATTAGTAAGATGTCAATAGGGAAAAGCATCATACCGGTTTCCACAATTGATAAGGCCACAAGGAGGTAGATGACGTTGTGGGGTTTCCCATCTTAGTAACTATTGTTCCATCAAGGGATTTTGAAAGGGCATTCCATCACTTCATCAAGTTGTTAATTATTGTCAAGTTATTCTGTATTAGAAACCACATGAAAAAAGAAGAGTGCACTTAGGATGCCATATTATCAACATTTAGAGCTATTAACTCTACCTGTAAAAGTTGTACTCACATTGTTATACTGTATTTAGTTTTCACTAACCCGTGACCCCATTTTCCTCATGACTCTACCTTTATCATTAGTTACTTTGTATATATAGTGTTTTGATAATGATCTAATTTTTTTGAAGGATGAACTAACATAATCATGAAACTCAAACTCATTGCTACCCTTCCATTTCAACATATCCTATATATTGGCTACTTCTAGTTGTATTTGGAAGGGGAGTTGTGATGTCTTAATGGAGTGTAATGTTTGGGGACAATTCCTTCAAAGCAAGTGGTTGATTCTGAGAAACCAAAAGGAACTACCATTCATATGGTGGATCTATTAGTGTTATAATATAATTTCTAATCATTTTTTAATCCACATTTGAGGAAGGAATAGTAGTCCTTTGGGGTTTTCATGGCACATTTAGACAGAAACAACATGCATAAGGAGGATCATGGTTAATCTGCAAAAAATTACATAGTACTTAGTTGTTTCATATTAGAATTCAACAAATGCATGCCTTTGAATACTTCTAATGATGGTTTTTCAATGCAAATCTAACCTACATGGGCATGAAAGAAGCAATGTTGGGAACTTTGGGAAATTTTGTGCATCACAATAGCAAGAAACCTCTAGATCTAGGTAAATCCATGGATAAAAACAATAGTAAGAGTCATTATTTCTAATCTGGCTGTGTTCGGAGCATAGTAGGGTGTGTTCCCTTGAAACAGCTGTAGCAAAATTGCCCCAATCATAAATTTCAAGCATATTTCCACCAGCAGCATCCATAAAATGAAGAAAAAAAGAACTATAAGAGATGGAGACCCAAGAAAAAAATAAAAAATGATTGTTAACAACCTAGTATGTTCGTTTTATTAGCATCCTGTTTATAGTGGATACCTAAGTTGCAAGAAACACCAAAATAAGGGCCACACCAAGTGTGTTTTGGGATGGAAATGTGAAAATGTGTGTGGTACAACTTCGAAACGTGTTTCCATCCCCACAAACACATCTATATGTGGGAAACATATTTTGTAGAACCAAAAACACATTACCAATCCATACCAACATCTGTATGATGCACTTTCTTGTATAAATGCACCTATTTTGACTTGGTTTTACTGGAGTTTTAACTAGGTTTGACATTACTTAAATTTTTAACATTACCATTAATTGTTTCAATATATTTGAGTGTGGATCCAACCTCACTAGATTTTGCTTATTTCCATGTAATACAATTTTTTTCCCATCCTGATCCAACTATATAAATTCGTCTAGGAAGGCCACAAACACTTAATTCTACAAATCATAGCTCTACTAGATCTCATTAAAAACTCTAAGCACAACAAAAGGTTGTGCTTTGAAAGATGAGAAGAATTTAACACTAAGCCAAAATACAGGAATAGGATCGACTTTGGAGATGCAGGTTAAGGAGAATTTAACAACAGGATGAATCGTGGCACTACCATCTTTCTCAGGGGATGTTGCATCAAAACCCAAGTACCTAAAATTTCACTATGAAGAATAGCTTCAAAAAGTTGTTGGAGGAGTAACACACATCTCAATGTCCCTTCAAGGAAGCATGATTTGATATATAAGGGTAGAAAGCAGAGGGAAAAACTTAAACTATATCTCTCTATTATCTACACAATTTTATATAAAAGAAGGTCTTGTTTCCATAAGATTCTGTCTCGAATATGCTACATGGAATGCTGGGAATAAGGTTGGAGAAGTGCAAACATATCTGCACTAAGTGCTAAAAATTTCTTGTATTACTTTTGACATAAATTCATTATCATCCACCATGCTTCCAAGTATCTATCTTGAACAACAACCTTACAACCCACAAGTCTCTATCTTGAACAACAACCTTACAACCCACAAGTCTCTATCTTGAACAACATCAAACTAATGTCAAACCATTTTCTAGTTGTAGATGATTGCAAACCACTTTTGTTCCATAGGATTACCACAAATCTGTAATTAGACAGTGGTCTAGAGAAACACTCCAATTAATTATACATTCAAATTTATATTGAGAGAAAATATGCCATATTTATGATACATAGAATGAAAATAGAAGACAAAAGTGACATCATACAAAATTTTTAAACTTTGATACATGTTGCACATGAGTACAATTGGATATTGAAGTAATCTTCATAAAAACTAAATATTTAACCTAAAAATGTTCATACCTCAATGTCCCCCTACTTGTTGACTTTCTTTCATTGAATTCCTAATGGATATCCATAAATCCAACAAAGTTTGTAGATGTCAATTAACAAAGAAAACCTTGAAACTTGTACTTAAAAAATATTCTTACAATTTTATAAATCTGACCTTGGTTGACATTAATAACTTCTTTGTTTCCTAGATTCTCTATAGTTTGTGGATTTGCAAAGATTATATCACATCCAATAAGAAAGGGTTCCTCGAGGATATAAGATTTGATTATCATCCAGCATGAGATGAAGAAATTACAAAATATTATATATAGATTGTTAGTAAAACACATTTATATAAAAAAAGAAATGAATACATTGAATGTCCATCAATTCTGCTATGTATGCTTTTTTTTTTCCTATGTTCTACTATGTTCTTTTTCCAATTATGTTTTTTTGGTATTATCCTTATTTTCCTTTCAATTGTTATCACATATATGTACAATAATGTATTGTTAATTTTTGAGTTGTTTATTCAGTTTCTAATAGATATTGTGGCATCTTACAGTTTATCCCTTTTTTAAAATTCATGAAATCCCATATGCTGAAGTGTGATCGGTATTCCTCCATGCTCAATTTTCCATTTCCAACACCCAACATGTCAGTATTTGGTTCATGGAATGACCAAATACATAGAGCAAATTGGAATTATAGATTGAAATTCCTCATAGAAATATTAGCAACAACATTCTAAGTGTGGTATATATATGAGAAAACACATAGCAACATTTTCATCCTTAATCTCTATACCACATTAAGGCTAATTCTAATAAGGGATGGAAAGACAACTCATACATGCTTTTATTAAGGCAAGCTAATAAGGGATGGAAAGATAACTCATATTAAGAGAAAAGGATGGAAATACAAGCTCATACATGCTTTTATTAAGGCAAGCTCATACATGCTTTTGCTTTCATCCTTAAGGCAAGCTAATAAGGGATGGAAAGACAACTCATACATGCTTTTATTAAGAGAAAAGGATGGAGGATGATTTGGGCAAAAAACAAGTCAACTACTCCTAGTCTTGCTTTCCCTTTTGCCTTATTTCTAAATAAAACAGGCAGCTTTGCAAAAAAAGCAGATATGCACTTTGGAGGATATGGAATAAATTAGACATACTAAATATGATTTCCAGGAGGTTTTCCAAGTGCTCCATGACTCATTTTTAGCAAGTTTGAATTCTATGACATGTGGAAGACAACTTGCATAGAGTGGAATATATGAAACTAGGTAAATAAGACAAAAATGAATTAATTAATGTCTAAGGTAGGTAACTATGGGTTGATTATTCTAACATTTTTTCCATATAAATATATATTAGATCCATTGAGATAAGGGAATAGATAGTAGAGAACATAGCATAGTTGATAGAAGAATGTAATGGATTGTTGGATGAGTAAATAGAAGAGCATTTCTTTGTTTGAATATTTCTGTGTGTTTGGCTGTAAGTGATCGCATTTTTTTTATATGAGTTGATTTAAGAGTATAGTAATCTATGCAGCTTTGATAGGAATGCCCCCCTTCCCAGGTTTGCAATGCATCTTTAGGCATGATAAGTGAATTGTTATGAATTCAATTCATAAGTTTTGATTTGATTCTAGTTATGATTATGGTTTTTAAACTGTCAATTAATTACAGTAGTTAAAGAGTGAATACTTCTAATCAATAGTGTGACTTTACTTTCCATGTTCAGTTTGTGTTTCATATAGCAGTGAGTTTGGTATTGTTTTCAATTCATTTGAAGGAATTGTTTGCTAGTTCATTTTCATTTGAATATATGCTTGACAATCATGATTGGTTTAAAAAGGATGGGTTTCATAGTAGTATATATGGTTATATGATTGGTATAAACATATCGTGAAATATGAAAGTATGCTTTGAGATAGAAGGTGTTAATTCAAGAAAAAATATTCCTTATTATAAGAGATTACCAAGATTATACTCTAGAGTCATTAATTAATTTATGATGCTCAATAGTTTCTATTTTTATGATTATATGTGATGGATGATATAATGGAGTAATAGAACCTAATGGAGCATGTTTCTCTTTAATAATCCAATTCAATTAGCCTAATCAAATGCAACATCATATTAATAGCTATAACAGGGTTATTTCAGTTGTTATTCTACAAGTGGATTGTTTTAATAATTTCGTTAGGTTGATAGTAGCATTTTCATGTTGAAGTAGATATAGGTGTAAATACTTGAGATTTATATGATAAAGATAAGTTTGAATCCATCATTGTACATATTGTATTGGTGCCTCCAAATTTTTCCTTCCCATATTGATTATTTATGTCAGATATTAATAGTTATATAATTATCCTCACAAGACTCCGTGTAGCTCATCATATGATGAAGTAGGAGCATTAGATGAATGCGTATTTATATTTTCATACTATGATATACAAAGGATATCTATAAAGGAAAATATATCTATGCATATTCCCTCCCAAAGAGTACAAAATAAATACAATAAGTTCCTTGTATAGCTGCAAAATGGTGATGTGGGCCATGTATCTTCTTTTCAAACTGCTTTAGAACCTTCCCAATTCTGAAATGAGTCTTAAATATCATAAATATTATCATATGGAGAAAAAAATACCAAATGTATAGTGTCTCCATGAGGGTATAGGGAAATAGTAATAAAAGGTTGAGCAACTAGGGAAAACTTATGAATGTAAACATCTGAATGATGGATGGACTTGAGATATTAACCGTCATTTTTTAGAACAGATCCAAAAATGTGTAAGATAAGTCCAAATATGAATAATTCCACGGATAAAGAACCAGTGAAAAATATACAAGACTGGCAACCATTGGATATAAGTAACACTACATAGGAAACCAATAAGGAACCAACAAGTGAACTTGGGTTTTGTATACTCTTAGGAGTATTCAAAGTATGGATTATGGTATGGATGGTGTCATAACATGTATATCATCCTAAAAAAACATGCTTCTAAATCAGAATTATAATCATATGAATAGAGTGAGGAAGATTTTCTTAAAGACAAGTCAGGATCTAGTGAAAAAACACAATCATTCGGAGATGGATCTAGTAGAATCATAGGTGGATTATTCAAGAAAGAAACTGAGATTTATGATTTGGATATATTAGAAAATAAATATATATCATATATATGAGAAAAGGATTTAACTCTGGCACTCAAGGCATAGTTCATATTACCTTGGGACTACGCACTATGACAATGTTCTGAGGAGTAAGAAGGATTCTCTAACTCATCTTGAACTTCAATGTTATGATTCTCAAGAAGCTGAGACATGATGTCCATATTCTACTTGAAACATTTATTCTTAGGATGAAAACCTTTTTCATGATGTCCATATTCTACAATAATAACACTTGGATGTGCTCCCTTTCTTCTCGACTTTATTAATTGAACCTTCATCAATAGGATTTGATCTTTCCATGGGATATTTAGTCAATGAAAGCATGTCATATCTCCTTCATTCATTGGATATTAAGAAATACCCATAATTTCGTTAGATATTGATAATTACCTACAAAAATAATTTTGTTGATCCCCCTCTCAATATGTATCTCCCATTAAAAAACCCTATTTTTATGATATGTTCCCTATTTTACTAGAAACCCCCTTTTATACCCCACATTACCAATAAACCCCGCATACCCTACTCCACGTCCCCCCAATAGCTACAATATATTCGCCTTATTTTTCACAACTAAAAAACCCCCCTTTATGAATGAATGTGATACGATATTTCCCAACAAGGTGAATCCCCCATGGATCTTCCATCTTCATTATGTTACTTTGGCTTCTTCTCTTTCACTATTTGATTCTCTTTTGATTTTTTATTATTAATTTCTTGAACTATAAGAGAATGATCATTTCCCTTGGATATTATAATATCACCCATTTGGATCAATTTATCTTTCTCCTTTGTTAGTGAATCAAATAATCTACTGAAAGAAGGCATTTTCCAATTCAAAATAGCAAGCCTAGTAGCATGAAAGGTTGACACAAAAACTGAGTATTCATGACCCAATTTTGAAAGGATAGAAAGGATCAATTTATCTTCCTTCTTATCACTCCCACATTGCTTGATAAATATAAGTGACTTGAATTTGATGAAGAAACTCTCAATAGAATCAAAACTGCTTGGAATCAAAGAGAATAACTCATTCTCCAACTGATGCGCCCTTATCTCATCTTGTACTCCAAAGAAAGACTCAATTTTGGTCCATACTTCGTTTAGAATGGTCAAACCATCTAGATGAAAGAGTATATCATGCAAAATTTAGAAACAAAGTAATCCATAGTCTTCATCCAACTGATTATGTCACTTATCTTTCTCAACAATAGCATTAGGCTCATTCTCTAAAGCCAAAGAAACTTTGTATAGTCCCTTATTGCGTAACAGAATGCTAGTTTTGGATTTTCATTCATGATAGTTGAAGGGAGTTAGGATATTAGATGAATAGGAATCCATGCTAATAATTTTATTTTATCAATAAGATACTCTCTGCAACCTATGCAAAATAATAATAAAAAACAAGAGAAAATCTTGTAAGCTCAATTCAAGCTCTTCTTCAGAGAGGGATAGGATACTAGATACACTCTGATGTAGATAACTAATAAATCCTCAACACTGTATAACTTGACAATATGAAAGATGTAATATCATGTAGAGTTTGAAGATCTAATATCATGTAAAAATTTGATAGATTGAGCAACCTTGCGCTCTAATAGATTGAGCAACCTTGTGTTGTGATATCTTGAGCTTGATAGGTTTATCACATTTGCACTATGATACCATGTAGAAGATATTCGATACCATGTAGAAATAGAAGCTCTTATATTATGAATTAAATATAGGATTTATGCTAAGAGAAAACAAGGGATGTAGATATAGCTCCAAAGATAATTCTCACAAGAATACAAAAGGAAAATAGAGAGAAGAATAATGAGATGGAATACATTAGAAGTGGAGTATGATACAATATATTTGCATTTATTATTGATCAAATGAATTGATGATTATTACAATAGTAATACAACCTTATAAAGGAAAATTGAGTTTCTAGAATATAACTCATGCTAGCTCATAAAGAAGACTTACTAAAATAAGATAAACCCCATAGGTGACTACAGAACTTTCCAAATCTATCAAGGACCTTAGGAATTAGATAAAGCATGACTGATTTTTCATAAGTGATGGAAAAAAATTCTAATTATGGAATATTGAGAGAAAATCATGGAGGATGGGTTGGATACAAAATATAGCAGTTTCCTAGTTGACTAGATTTACCTTATCCACTAAAAAGAAGGATAAAAGAAGTATAAATACATAATATGCAGGAAGGCGCAGTTAGTAATATAGGAATTCAATAAAGTAGGTAGGATATATCTAGAATCAGGATAAAGGTATTCTTGGGTTATATATGGAAAGTGTTGACCGAGTGGTGCAAGTGGATGCCAACTATCTAGGATAGTGGATAGGAGATTAACGAAAAATGATTAGGATTTGTTATCCTAATTATGGAGTGGGTTTATAATATTCCAACACTCCGTTAATGATAAATTTATGATTATGATTGCTCTACTTTCATTTACCACATATTTAGTGATAGTATATCTCGAAAACCTAAAGATTGGATTGAAGAAAGTCAAGAGATTTTGAAGCTTTTGAAAGATAACTTGTAGTTATCCCAAAACCAACAAAAACATATGCAAGTAAACATCGAGTGGAAAGACATTTTGAAGTGAATGAATTGGTTTATTTTAGGTTTATTACTTACAAACAAACCTCCTTAAAAGGAAAAGGTCCAAAAAATCTCAAACAAAGGTTTTATGGTCCTTGCAAAATGGTTCGAAAAGTTAGAGAAGTAGCATATGAATTGGAACTTCCATAAGGAAGTAAAATCCATGATTTATTTCATGTTTCATGTATTAAAAAGGTGATAGGGAAGAATATTTCAGTTTCAGAAACATTATCTCCCTTGGATGACGAAGGACAACTCATTCTCATTCTAGAAAGAATAGTGAAGACAAGGGAAATAAAGCTAAGGAGTAGAAGGAATACTTGGTACAATGGAAGGATTTTCCTAGTGAGGAAGCCACTTAGAAATATGAAAAAAATATTGCATCATCCAAAATTGACATTTCTTGATGATAATCGATCTTGGGTGGGGAAAACATTCATGTCCCCATCCAAATAAGACTACTTGCAAATGATGTTTCACCAACCTACTAGTTCCTTTGGTTGAGGTGGAGGCATACAATTTTGTAATAAGGGATCTATGAGACTCAAAAGAACCTTATTTTACCATAGTTATATTAAATTGGATCACATAGATAATAAATTTTAACAAAATAAAGTGGAATTGGCTCATGGAGACACTTGGAGGCTCATGGACCTTGGTTGGCTAGATTCCCCCACACACCTGGAATGACCTTCTTCCAAATTCGAATCCATGGGGAATGTAACATTCTTGGGGAATAATGTGGTGTTAGATAGAATATCATGATCCAAATAATTAGAATTAGTAAAGGATAGTAACTATCATGGAAGAGGAAGATACTAAGAAGACAATGTGTGGCACTTGGAAGGAGATTCCATTCACTCTATGACAACATATGATGGAAAATTATATAACAAATGTGACAAAATCATACCTGATTTCGTATCTATGAGAAATTTGACATGACATGACTAAAAATAGCCACCAATTTGGTGCATTTTGTATTTATAGGAAACCATTCAATTTGGGGAAAGAATTGGGGCATAAAGGGGAACACAAGTGTCATAGTATTTACTAAACCACTAAGATGAGTTGTGAAAAGCCTATAGAGGGAATTTAGGTCCTAGGAGGAATCATCAAGTTAATAAAGTGATTCCTTGAGGAAGGATAACATATTTAGATAATTTGTTAATTTTCCATTGGCATTTTGGAGAGCTTGTGCTTGTCCATTGCACGATGAGTGTTCACTCTCCCTGCTTGTGAACCAATGTCGAGGGAGTTGGATTCCTTTCCAAGTTAGTTTATGGAGAGGACATTAATACCTCTCATTGGATTTGAATTAAGTTTTTTTATTTTTAGTTTGAAGGTCCATATGGTTTGATATTCCATCTATCTCCCCCTTCTCTCATTCCTACTTCATTGTTCCCTATACTCTCATCTGATGGAACACTTGTTGTAGTGGTGCTTGTACTTGGACAAGTATATTTGATTCCCAAGTTTGAGTATATGACATATGGATCTATACTATCATGTTAATATACTCTGTAACTTGGAATATCAGTAATCCATATGTGAAGATCTTGCATTACCATTCTATTAAGCCACTAGTATTCATGTATTTGGCTTCCATTTTGAAAGAGTTGTATATCTGATCTGTATGAAATAATTTATATGATGTTTAATTATATTGGGGAATAAATTTGCATGTTGTATATGTTATCTATTTATCATGCCATTATCTGAACTATTCCATATACTTTTCATGAGTCAAAATTGAGCTAGTAATGCCATTTTCCCTTAAGGATTTTCATTGAAAGTTGTCATATGAATGTTGAACCTTATAATCAGTTTGCAGAGATAATAAATATGTGTAATGATAGCCCCTAATGTATGATATCAATCCCCATACTATTTTCACAAATTTTGGATGGTTGTACTTGAGTTGGGAAAACATTTTGGCCTACACCCTACTAGGGAATTCGGCCACAATTTCCTAGGAATTTTTCTCTTTCTGTCCTTAGCCCCAAACAAAGTTGAAAAATATTAAAGTGAGATAAAAAATGTTCATAGTTCATATTTGGATGTACTAATACTCACCATACCTTTTAATTTCAAATTCGGGACCATTTGGTGTTAATTGAAACCCACAAGAGTCATGACTAGTTAAGCCCAAATTTTCCCAAATTGTACCTTTCTCCAAAAATTTTAAGTAAGCTTATTACAGTATAGATGTGAAAATAAAAATAAAATAGTCTTATGATTATTAGATATACAAGTATTATACATAACCATCTATTTATGTATTCCTAATCATTGTAATGAGTCCAACAAAAATAAAGAAGTAGAGGAATTCTATTGAAGCGCATTGAAGACTAAAAAAAGTATATGGCACTAGATAAAGCTAACATCCAAATTTTACAACCTAAATGAGGGAAATGACATATTATCTCAAAACAAAGCAATGAAAATAAAAATGGATGGAAATTTAAAGACTCTATGGCCTAATGTAGAGAGCCTAGAAGATAGTGCAATTAAACAAACTTGAAATATGATTGCATGAGCTCTATTTAGGACCTATGTTGAGATGGCCTAGTTTAATGTCGTTTCAACCATAAATTCTCTTCTTTTTTTTGTATGGAGGTCCTCAAATTGAAAATATGTTTTGGAGAAGTTGAATCCAATTGGGATCAACCTCTTATTGCACTAGACACCCTAGATAAAATCCCAAGCTTCCATTACTTTTCCTTTAGAGCATGTATAGACTATTCTCTTGATGTAAAGTCAAAGTTTGGTGATCACTCATGACATGTCATCCTTTGAAGTTATGGAATATATTTTATTGTAAAAATAGTATTTTAATGCACCTCTTGTTATAAGGGTCATGTGAAACTAGTAACTTTCTCCAAAAGGTAGAGACAAAAATATGAGTTCACTCTCTAGCTTCATCCCCATCAAGAAATCAGGTATTTTCCTTTACTTTGTATTACATATTTGTTTTGATTAGAGATATATTATGAATTGATAACCAACAATATACACTAGATTGATATAGTATCTTGTTCAATCACTATGAAACCACCAATGATAAGGATAGCAATGCCCTCTTAGGGGTTTCGGGGTTGGGTCGAAGCCCCTCTTTTTCTAATTAACCCATGGTCAAACTCATGGTTTTTAAGCCCATGGTTTAAGCCCATGGTATTGTAATAGTGCACTTGTATAAATAGGCACTTATGTAAGGGTTTTAGGGGTTTTTTTGGTTATAATGTTGATGTGATGCAAAGAAGCTAAGGCCTATTTTAGGGTTTAAGGTTAAGTCCCAGCTGAGTGCATGGACGACCTCTGCAGCTGAGTGTGCAGAGGGTTTTTGTAATAAAGGTTAAAGTCCCAGCTGAGTGCGTGGGTGACCTCTGCAGCTGAGTGTGTAGAGGGTTTAAGAGGAAAGGATCTGCAGCTGAGTGCATAAATCAGGGAAGAAAGGATATGTAGCTGAGTGCACAGTTTTGGGCTGTTGAGAAGATCTGCAGCTGAGTGCGTAGATCAGAACTGTGTTGTTTGTAAAGAGTTGAATATAAACGTAGTTCTGTGGACGTAGCCCCTACACTGGGGGTGAACCACATATATCTTGTGTTGTGGTGGTTATGTTTCTTTTGTGTTGTTATGTTTTATACATTTGATAAGTAGTTGAATGATAAGTAAGATATATTGCTAAGTACTAACTTCGCTGTGAATTCCTAGTTAAGGGTTAAGCAAGTAACTATCTATTTATCTAAACTGCGAAGCTATTTAAGTGAATGTCAAAGCTCTGTATTGCATAACTATTATTTGTTAAGGCTAAAGGTACAATAATATCCCTCTTTTTCCTACAGAAACCTGATTCTATGGCACCCCATAGCTGTTTCGGGTGAGACTACAACCTGTTTGCAGGTTGTTGCCAAAAGGGCCAACACTGTGGGTCTATTTGTTGGTGTGAAGATAAAAGGATAAAAACTTGGGTCTGCCCTAAGCCCAACAAATTGGTTCCATTGCCGGTTGAACAGTATATACTTCAAGAGGGATCTACGTCGTACCTCGAGGGATATGTTTTGGAGGCCCTTAGTAAATGAAATCAGTGACTGGATTGAAGATACTTATCTGAAATTTGTTGAACAAGAAAATAAGGATCCTCGTCGTAGCTCAGATGACTTCTTGCAAAGGTACGTTTTTTCTGATATTTATGAAAAAAAAATTGGTAGTATCCACATAGAATTGCACCAATGGTTATCCAGGTTGATAGAAAGAAAGACAAACTTCAAAGAATATCAGTCTCCTGCCTGGACCCCAGAAAGAATTAAGTTGTTGAAAAGTGTGAACAACGCGGTATCAAGAGCTGTTGACTTCTGGATAATGCGAACCCTTGAAGCATTTGTGACGGGGTTCGCCATCGACACACATACTTCTTTCAGTGAAGCAGAAAGACGATTTTTCAAAGGACCAAGGGGTAAGTACTTGAATTCATTAAGTCTAAAAATTAAAATGCTTTTGGCTGAGAAAGGCATATTGCTTATTGAATCAGATTGCTAGATTTATTGCTACTAATCTATGTTTGGAAACGAAAGTGACTTCGACGAGCAAAGTGGTTTGCTTCGAAGCGGTAAAAGATACAAGAGAAATCTTGGATCCTATACCCTAGGCCAGAATACTGATTATACCCCAGTAAGTTCAGAAGAATCTGAATCTGAAGAAACTCCTTTTGTTAGAAACCCTCCTATAACCCTGCAGTGAAGACCTGTTATCCCTGAGAACCCATCGCAGTCTGAAAGTAACCCTAACCCTAGTAGTCCTATCGCATGTCAGTCTACCTCAGTAAGTTCCCCTCCCCATGTTATCAGTCCCCCTCCTTCCCCCCCTCGATCCAATATGGACCATGTGAATGATGATATCAAGCTCCCAGTATTTAAAGGAACTGGATTAGAGGATCTAGAGCAGTTTTTAGTTCTTGTACGAAGCTGTTTGGACTGCTAAGACTATTATGGATCAAAATACAAGAAGAGCGCAGTTGGTCACCTCTTTCAGAGACTGAGCTTTGACCTGGTTTATGAAGTTTTCCAGTACTCAGAACTATGCCTTGGAAGATATTAAAAAAGCCATGATCAAAGGATTCAAGAAGCCTAAATCAAAGTCACAGTGTATAACTGAACTGAAAGAAATTCAGCAGAAGCGAGGTGAATCAGTTTGGGACTTTGATCAGAGGTTCAATGTTCTGCTGGATCAAGTTAGTTTTACTAATGGACTAGAATAGCATAAAGAATGGTTCATTGCAGAACTATTGCCTCATATCAGGACTCCACTGATGCAACATAAGTTTGTTGGTCAGTAAGAGGCGTTGGAAATTGCCATGAAACTTGAAATAGCTCCTGTCGGAGATAATTCTGGCATAGCCCAGATACAGGCGCAGTTAGAAGAAATGGCTTTGGAGCTTCGTGACATGAAAAAAGGGAAAGCTACTCATGAAGAGGTTTGTTGTACATGATGTAAGACAGAAGGTCATGACAAAGAACAGTGTCCTGCACTAAGAAATTACCTGAATACTGGTGCACCAAACCCATTTAACCCTACTGTCCTATATTGTGAGATCTGTAGAACAACTGGCCAGCATCGACCTAAAGATTGCTATCTGTTGTAGAGATATGTTCAGGTACCTAATAATCCCTACTTCAAGTTCTATAATTAAGTTGGACACAATGAAGACAAATGTCGCAGCTTTGACCTCATGAGAGAGCAAACCTATGATGCCTATAGGGTACAACCCGATGCACAAGGCAATAATGGATATGGTTACCATGGTCGCGGTAATCTCAGAGGTTGTGGTCGTGGTGGTATGACTGGAGGAGGTCGAGGCCAGGTTATTTGCTATAACTGTAATCAGGCAGGACATGTAGCTAGAGACTGTCGGAACCCAACTACGACATGTCGATATTGCAGAGCAGTCGATCATGTGATTGAGCAATGCCCACAGTTGATAGCCAAGATCCAAGAAAGAAATGGCACTCCTACTCAGAATCTTCAGATGATTGCTTTAAAGCAAAGACCTGTCCCAGCCATTAACGTTGTTACAAGGAGTGGAGCTACGACGCAGGTGCAGAATAAGGAGAAATATCCTGAAGAGGCTTGGGTCTGCAAGACCCCAGAGAAAATCCCAGCCTTCGATGTTGAAAGAGAAAAAGGAACATTTATGGATGCTAAAAAAGACTTTGTTGATCAAAGAACATCAGTAGCAACTATGCAACAACATCAACAGCAGCCACAGTTACAAGAAGCTTCACCAAATCAAGCAAGTACACTAACATCGTTTTTACAGAGTTGTATTGTTAGGGTTAACCTTGACTCGGGATTGAGTCAAAGGTGGTTAGGTCTAGCACATGGTTTGGGCACATGGTTTGTTGTAGCCCATGGTATTGCATGTGATTAAGTATTTATAAGGCTTGAGGAGGCTCCATTGTAAAGTGTACTAGAGGTGAGCGATGGCTAGCTCACTTGGCCTGGATGGCCGGTTTTGGCCATATAATGAAGATCTTCATTGGTGTTGGTTTTCCCTGCATGGGGTTTTCAGGGTATATTGTGTGTCTATATGTGGTTGCTTGTGATAATATTTATTTCTCGCTCATTATTATGTTAATGTTGCTCGTTTTTCACCTAACAACTGGTATCAGAGCCATGGTTTGGCTTGGTTATGCTCGTTGGTGTTTCTATGTTGAATCAAATTGTGGGGTGCATGTTCGGTGGTACCTGACACCCTAACATTAATTTTTTGGTCCATGTGAAACTTAGCCGTAGGCAAGTTTGGATTTCTCTGGATGCTAAAAGCACAAGGTATCCCTCTTATGTGCAAAGAAGGGATGTTGCATCAAGTGTGGAATGAACCACTAGGTAGGTACGAGGGTGGCAGGTGTACTCATAGCCTAGCTTGATGTGGATCAGAGAGGTTGAGTCTTCGATTTCGGGAGAAATGTGAGATGGATTAATATCGGTTTTGGGACCAAGACCAATGAGCCATGTATGTGAAGAGAATTCCTAGAGAACTAGCGGTTACAGCAGTCGATGACCCATGTAATCCGATAGATGGATTTTTATTTATATGGACATCAATGACAGAGTTTTGATGTTGGTACAAAAGGAGCATGACAAAAGATGAGTAAGAAAGCGAGCATGGAAAGCGAGAGGATGAAGTAACAGATGGTGATGGTATAGTCACCATGAAGACACATAGAAAAAATAAAATTGTAATGGACCATTTTGCATGTAAATTGGCATATGGCTGTAAGACTTGGTAAGGCATGCATACCCCTGGTAACTCACCGGTAAAGTCCAGAGATAGACATAGGTGCTAGGGGGGTGTATGTGAGATTCCTCGATAAAAATTTGAGGGGAGTTGGTGATTACTCCAATTCAAGTTTAAAGGGGGGATTGTTAGGGTTAACATTGACTCGGGATTGAGTCAAAGGTGGTTAGTTCTAGCACATGGTTTGTTCTAGCCCATGGTATTGTCCCATGGTATTGCATGTGATTAAGCCTTTATAAGGCTTGAGGAGGCTCCATTACATTTTTATGTGCCTTCATGGTGACTAATGACAACAACTCTACCGCTGCTGCACTTGCTGGACCTTGGACTTGGCAAATTTATTCTTTTCACCTTCATGCTTTAAGGCCAAAATAAACCGAGCAGGAACTCAGTTTCTCTCTGGTTACTCCCTTTGTCAACATGTCTGCAGGACTCTAGCTAGTGTGAATCTTTTCCAGTTTTAACAGTTCTTCATCTAGAACAGATCTTATGAAGTGGTATTTGAGTTCTATATGTTTAGTCATTGAATGAAAGACTGAGTTATTTTCAAGATAAATGGCACTCTAGCTGTCACTGTATAGCCTACTATTCTCCTGTTTCTTACCCAATTCTTCCATGAACCTCTGCAACCAAATCATCTCCTTACTAGCCTCTGTAGCAGCAACATACTCTGCTTCCGTTGTTGAAAGTGCAACAACCTGTTGCAGTTTTGAAATCCAACTTACTGTTGTTCCACCTACCGTGAACACATACCCTATGGTGCTCCTCCTGCTATCTTTATCACCAGCCATGTCTGCATCAACATATCCCTATAGAACAGTGTCTAAACCTCCAAAACATAATGCATGAGAAGTGGTACCTCTCAAATACCTGAGAATCCATTGTACTCATTCAAAGCATTCTAATTTCTTAATAGCTTCATACGAGGCCAGTCAGAGATGAAGATCAGGATGTTTTAGATCATATTTACAACATCACAGCTAAAGAAGAAGACTATGTTGACCCTACTGTTGAAGGAATAATGGATTGGCAGTGTGACAGTTCTTGCATGACTGATTTAGACGGAGGCTTAGAGAATTGGCAGAATAGACTTTATGAGCTACATGGACATCGATGTGCAAGAATTACTAAGTCTATCAGATGGCTTAGCTCACAGACAATAACCTTACCTACTTTTTATGGCTTGACAGAACCAGAAGATTTTATTGTGCATTTCTTAGAGCATGTACCCGATCCACAGAAAATGGAGACTCTAGATTCAGTATTCAGAGCCATAGCTGTCATATGGTGGAATGGTCATAAAAAGTATATTCATAGTTGGGAAGCTTGTCAAAATTTTCTTCGCCTAAGATTCATGGATCAATCTCAAAAGATACGAAGCAGATTTAATGGTAAGACTAGCCCTCAGGAACATTTGGAGCAGTGTTATGAAGCATGGAAGCAGGTACCTTGTGAAGAATGGGTACATAGGTTTGTACACACTCTGGAACCTGTAGCAAAAAACTAGTATGTGGAGGTGGAGCTTCGCCATGGTACTGTAAGTTGGGATAGCCTTACTAATATTTTTGTGCTCACATTTTCTATTAATGAGGTTTTCCCTGCTTTGGATGTAACTGTTAGGTTGATCCATACTACGGTCTTTGATGATAAAGAAATAGCCAAGTACCAACCTGATTGGAAGGAAAAAGAAGCTAATGTAGTAGAATGTTATAACCTCGCCATTGATGAAGACGATGACCCTCACAACATTAATATTCTTGAGTCAGAAGGACATTGAGAAGTACATGGACCAGCAATCGAATCACCTGAAGTAACTCAGCCCTTGAAGACAAGGAAAGTAAACATTGGATCAGAATAAATTCCTGAGTATGCTACCATTGGATACTATTGGGACGAAGAAATGGTAAGCAAAGTGACTGAACTCCTCCATGAGTATCAGGACTTATTTCGGACGAAGTTCTCAAAAATGAAAGGTATCCTTGGTGATATAGGAGTAATAAAAATCCCTTTGAAAGCTGATGCAAAGCCTGTGAAGCAGCGCCCATATAGGTTGAACCCTCAGTATAAAGAAAAAGTCAAGATTGAGCTTGATAAGATGCTCACTGCAGGAATCATTGAGCCTGTCGAAGATTCTGAATGGGTCAGCCCATGGTGGTACAAGAAAAGAATACCAAGGGAGAAATTAGAATCTGTGTTGATCTAAGGAATCTGAATGATGCCTGTCTACATGATCCTTTTCCTACTCCCTTTACAGATGAAGTTTTAGACAATGTCAGAGGTCAAGAAGTGTATTCTTTCACTGATGGATTTTCAGGTTACCATTAGATCAGAATTGCACCAGAGGATCGACATAAGACAACCTTCGCTACAGAAATGGGATCTTTCTAGTATACTGTTATGCCCTTTGGCCTGAAGAATGCACCTGCTATGTTTTCTAGAGTAGTCATATCTACATTTAAGGAATTTATTCATAAGTTCTTGGAAGTTTACTTTGATGATTGGACTATATTTGGTTTATTGAAAGATCATATAGCTAGTTTAAGACTTATGTTGGACAAGTGTAGACAGCATCGGATTTCATTGAACTTGAAGAAGTGTATCTTTTGTGCACCTTTTGGAATTCTGCTAGGTCATATTGTATGCAAGCAAGGATTGATGGTGGATCCTGTGAAGATAGCCATTATTGTGAACTTGCCACCTCCAAAGTATGTTAAGAAACTTCGCACTACGCTTGGTCATACTGGCTATTACAGGAAATTTATTAAAGGATATGCTTAGATTACAGCCCCTATGGAAAAGAAATTGAAGAAAGATATTAAGTTTGAATGGACACCTAAATGTCAGGAAAGCTTGGATATCTTGAAAGAAAAGATGGTAACTACCCCTATCTTAGTATTCCCTAACTGGAATAAGGAGTTTCATGTTCATGTCGATGCATATTCCATTGCTTTGTGTATAGTATTGGCTCAATCAGGTGAAGGTAATATTGATCACCCTATTGCTTTTGCAAGTAGAAAATTGTCCACAACAGAAAAGAATTATACTACCACAGAACAAGAAGGTCTAGCTATGGTTTATGCCTTGCAGAAGTTTCAACATTATTTGTTAGGATCTCATTTTAATATGTTCACTGACCATTCTGCTTTGAAGTATTTGGTTAATAAGCCTGTGTTAGGTGGAAGGATATGCATATGGCTGATTTTGTTTCAGGAGTATGACTTTGAGATCATAGTTAAGACAAGAAGACTTAACTTGGGGCCTGACCACTTGTCGAGGCTCGAGTCAGGAGAAGAGCCCACTAGTTTGGATGAAGGCCTTCCCGATGCCCATTTGTTTTCCATCCATACGGTTGATGACTACTGTCAGGATATTGTTCAATACTTGTCTATAGGTCTCGCACCCTCTGAGATGACAACACAACAGAAAAATTAGCTGGTGGTTAGAGTAGTTGACTTTACCTTGATAGCAGGGCAACTATATAAGATGGGCCCAGATGAAATACTGCGTAGATGTGTCCTAGAGCATGAAAATCCATTGATTTTGGCTGAGGCAGATGTTGGAACAGTAGGAGGTCATTATGCAGGAAAAGCTACAGCACAAAAGATTCTGACAGCTAGATTGTGGTGGCCTATGATTCATAAGGATGCAAGAGAGTATTGCCACAACTATGATATCTGTCAAAGGACAGGAAAACCATCCAGGAGGGATGATATGCCTCTGGTTCCACAGGTAACTTTACAAGAATTTGATAAATGGGCTATTGACTTTGTTGGACCAATCAATCCCCCTGCAAAGAAATCTGGAGCAAGATATTTTATTACAACAACTGATTACCTTACTCGTTGGGCCGAAGCTCAACTAGTCAAATATTGTAGCACTACTACAACTGTGAAGTTCATATTTGACAATGTCTTGTCAAGGTTTGGGTGTCCTAGAATTCTTATGAGTGATCAAGGTTCACATTTTCTGAATAAGACTATTGAAGCATTGACCGAAGAATTTCAAGTATATCATCAGAGGAGTACTTCCTACCATCCTCAAGCAAATGGAACTGTCGAAGCCTTTAACAAGATTCTTGAGCACGCTCTGATGAAGGTTTGCAATGTTAACAGAAATGATTGGGATCTCAGAATTACAACAGTATTATGGGCTTATAGAACCACATGCAAGAATTTGACAGGCCACACACCTTTTAGGCTAGTGTATGGACAGGAAGTAGTTATTCCCATGGAGTATGTTGTTCCTAGCCTCAGAATATCTTCCTTCACAGAGATGGATGATCCAGCCATGTTGAATGAAAGGCTGGCCAAGATACTAGAAATAGAAGAAGACAGATTCATTGCAGGTTTCCAATAGCAAGTACAGAAACCTAGAGAAAAAGCATGGCATGATAGACACATTAAGAAGAAGCATTTTCAGAATGGTGATCTTGTGCTCTTGTACAACAGTAAATTCATGAAGTTCCCAGGTAAGTTCAAGACACATTGGAAAGGACCATACATAGTTCAGCAAGTTACCGATGGTGGCGCAGTCCAGTTAGCTAAATTGAATGGAGAAATTTTTCCCTCCATGGTGAATGGGAGTAGATTAAAGAAGTACAAGGACGGGCCTATAACCCCTGCTCAGAAGAAATAGCAAGAAGAAGAAGAGTCTAAGTACCAAGAATAGTTGAAATTGGGTACTAGACTATAATGAAGCTGTTCTCAGAGAACTTTGGCAGATTGTTGGAAGTGTCGAAGGTTGTGGAAGAAACTCTGTTGCAGGTCGCAGTTCGACGCTCTGTCGGAACTGGTGTCAGGATGTGTCGAAGGTATGTACTGTGTCGAAGGTCCTTATTGTGGCAAAGCTGAAGTTAAGGGTTGTGCCGAAGAAAAAGGTGTGTCGAAGCTTAAAATACGACCGTTGGGAAAGAATCAGATTTGGCAGCGCCGACACATGAACTGCATCAACTGCCTATAATGATGAGATTTTGGGAAATCTAGCGTCGTTTGGACAAGATCTACCACCGATTTGGTCAAATTTGGTGTCTTTAATGCACAATGATGGCATATTTGGTCATTGGATTCTATAAGAAGACACCCAGACCTACGAAGTTCGCATTTTTCATTTTCTTGAGTTTACAGTTCAGTCCATGTCAGCTGCTCGCGAAGTCTAGGAATTGTTGATAGAATTCGAACAGATGGGTCTGCAGAACCTTATGAGAAAGCCACCTACATCTACACCTTGCAAAGAGACTCCCCCAGCACCGCATCAGCCAATGCAGAAACGATCAACCAGGAAGAAATTTAAGGCAGAAGTTCACTCTAAGCGAAACAAAGAAAGACACAAGCCATCAGGAAAGACACCGGAGGAAGTTTGAGGGATGGGATCACTGATAGATTTAGAAGGCCCAATGATTCCCATGACCATCATAAATATTATGAAGAGAAAGATGACACCGAAAGATAATTCAAGAAGAAATATAACAGAATGAGAGACGGTCATAGGGAACACAGGCACTATGCTAAGGATGAAAGGATGAAGGATAGCACAAGCCATGGCAGTGGTAGAAGTAGCATAAGGGATGACGATGATGACAGGCATATAAGGGAGAAAGATGGTAGAAGGATTAAAGATGATGCTTACAGAGATGCAGATGGATACAGAGCTCGACAGAGTGCCAAAGGAGATAGTGGAGAAGGAGCAAGCAACCGAATATATCATGCGCAGCCTCAACAAGCAATTTACTATCTTCACCAACAAGATTCTCCCACCAGAAAAGCAGTAGAGTGTCCTGGGACGGGACACTGGTGAGTCTTAGGGGCCTGTTGGGGCTCGGACCTTAAAGGTCCTTAGTTTTGGCAACTTTGCAGTTTTGGTTCAAAGCTTGTAAGCAGAGTTGCGGCCCAAAATAGTCTTAGGGGTTTTGGGGTTGGGTCGAAGCCCCTCTTTTTGTAATTAATCCATGGTTTAAACTCATGGTTTTTAAGCCCATGGTTTAAGCCCATGGTATTGTAATAGTGCACTTGTATAAATAGTCACTTATGTAAGGGTTTTAGGGGTTTTTTTGGTTATGATGTTGATGTGATGCAAAGAAGCTAAGGCCTATTTTAGGGTGTAAGGTTAAGTCCCAGCTGAGTGTGTGGATGACCTCTATAGCTGAGTGCACAGAGGGTTTTTGTAAGAAAGGTTAAAGTCCTAGATGAGTGCGTGGACGACCTATGTAGCTGAGTGCACAGAGGGTTTAAGAGGAAAGAATCTGCAGCTGAGTGCGCAGATAAAAACTGTGTTGTTTGTAAAGAGTTGAATATAAACGCAGTTCTGTGGACGTAGCCCCTACACTTGGGGTGAACCACGTATATCTTGTGTTGTGGTGGTTCTGTTTCTTTTGTGTTGTTATGTTTTTATACATTTGATAAGTAGTTGAATGATAAGTAAGATATATTTCTAAGTACTAACTTCGTTGTGAATTCCCAGTTAAGGGTTAAGCAAGTAACTGTCTATTTATCTAAACTGCGAAGCTATTTAAGTGAATGTTGAACCTATGTATTGCATAACTATTATTTGTTAAGGCTAAAGGTACAATAATATCCCTCTTTTTCCTGCAGAAACCTGATTCTGCTGCACCCCATAGTAGTTTCAGGTGAGACTGCAACCTATTCGCAGGTTGTTGCCGAAAGGGCCAACACTGTGGGTCTGTTTGTTGGTGCGAAGATAAAAGGATAAAAACCCGGGTCTGACCCAATCCCAACAAAGATTAAATATAATGATTTGGGATATAGATCTTTGGTTATTATGCATATTTCTCCCATTGGTCTTGTACCTAATCCGATAGCCAATCCAATACCCAATCCTGCACTCAATCCGGCACTGCCGTCATTTAAGTCAGGAAGCATATTCTGAGCTCAATTTTTTAGAAATCGATGGAAATTTATTGAAAATGGTTCAGAACCCACTTCATAAACAACCCCATTTACCCGTAATGAATGACAAATTTCAGAATTTATGAATGGATTAGGATTAATTCGCATTTGATTTGGATGGATTGTTCCATATTTTGTGCATGGCCATATTTGTAAAATCAATGGTTTGTTGAGCAACATATATTTTTTATGATTCAATTTTATCCTTACCTACTTTTTTTTTGTGGAAATTGAACCCAAGTGATAGAACAATTACACTCACAAAATTGCTAATCAAACATGCAAATTTACCAACAAAGGAGACTGAAATTGGAGCATAACACTAATTTGTATTGAATAAGTGTACAATAGCCAACCTTATTAAGTCATAGGCTGATGAAATATATAATTACATGATATATTAAAATCCATAAGGATTCCATTCGAAATAGTCAAAAAGTATGCTTACTAAATCTAGTCAAATCCCCCATATGTGCATAAAGCAGTTTCCAAATCCACTTAGAAGCTCACGAATTGGAAAATTCAAGTAGGCAAGATAATAAGAGATGGAAAGACAAATCATACACACTTTTATTAGGAGAAAATGATGGAGGATGATGTGGGAAAAAAACAAGTCAACTACACCTACTCTTGCTTTCCCTTTTGCCTTATTTCTAAATAAAACAGGTAGCTTTGCAGAAAACGCAGATATGCACTTTGGAGGATCTGGAATAAAGAAGACATGCTAAATATGTTTTCCAGGAGGTTTCCCAAATGCTCCATGACTTATTTTTAGCAAGTTTGACTTCTATGACATGTGGAAGACAACTTGCATAGAGTGGAATATAGGAAACTAGGCAAATATGACAAAAATGAATTAATTAATGTCTAAGGTAGGTAACTATGGGTTGATTATTCTAACACCCCCCCTTAATCCTAAATTTATGAGTAAACATCATAAAACTATAGGGCCTAACAACAAGGCTTAGTCACCCTTTACATACTGCATGTCCATTTAACTAAGGAAAGAGGCAAAAACCCAGTGGGAAAATCCTCCCTTAAACATGGACAGTAAAACATAATTTGAAAATCTTGTCATCAATCATGCTTCACAGCATGATCAGAAATCCCCAGTAGTGATTTGATATTGCTGAATGTCTTCTCACAAAAAAACTTTGGTGAAGATGTCTGCTACTTGTTCTCAAGATGCACAAAAGAGTAGGTGAATGGTGCCATCATGCACAAGCTGTCTGATGTAGTGCATATGGATCTCAATGTGTTTGGTTCTCTGTCTCTGAATTGGATCATTGCAGATTTGAATGGTGCTCTGATTATCACAATAGATAATATTTTAAAACTATTATTCGAAGCCACACTCACCAAGTATTCCCTGCAACCATAAACATTGAGTTGTTGCATTTACAAGTCCTTTGTACTCTGCTTCTGTAGATGAGAGTGCTATGGCACTTTGCTTCTTGCTTGACTAGTTGATTGGCCCTTCTAAAAGCATGAACACATATCCTGATGTTGAATTTTGATTTGTGTTGTCACCTTCCCAATCACTATCAATAAACCCAATCAAAGCAAGATCAGATTTAGCTTTGTAGAAGAGCCCATGAGTTCTTGTTCCTTGAGCAAAGTTAAGGATCCTTTTGGCTGCTCTCCAATGGATCTCATGAGGCTTATCCATGTATATTGAAGCCACACTAAATACATAATAAATATCAGGTCAAGTGTGTGTAAGGTAAAGCAAACACCCAATCAACTGCCTATACAGTGTATTATTTACCATAGGAGAAGAACCTGCTTCTTCAAGCTTAACTCCTAAAAGGAAGGGAGTGCTTCTTGGCTTGCAATATTTCATGTTGAACTTGTTCAAAAAATATAATGCATACTTGGACTGATATAATTTTATTCCATTTTTGGATTGAGCAATTTCAAGGCCCAAGAATTGGCTCAACAACCCCAAATTAGTCATAGAAAATGCATGGTTCATTGCATCCTTCAAGGAGACAATCTCTTTCTTTGAACTTCCTATAATTAGAAGGTAATCCATATACAATACAATAATCATCAAATAACCATGAATCAGCTTCAAATAAACATTAGGATCATACTTGCATCGAACAAAATTCAATGACAGTATAAAGCCATCAATCTTGGCATACCAAGCCCTGGGGGCTTGCTTGAGCCCATATAATGATTTCTTTAACCTTCACACAAAATATGGATTATAAAAAAACCCTTGAGGTTGCTTCATTTAAATCTCTTCATTAATATCTCCATTTAGGAAAGCACACTTCACATCCATGTGATGTACCTTCCACTACTTCGAAGCTGCAATGGCTAAGGCTATCCTTATGGAGTCCATCTTTGCCACTGGTGCAAAGGTTTCATTGCAATCAATACCATGTACCTATGAGTAGCCATTGGCTACCAATATTGCCTTGTATTTCAAATATGAACCATCAGCAGCAAACGTAGTCTTGAAATCCCACTTACATTGAACTAGCTTCCTCCCTGGGGGAAGATCAACCAGTTCTCAAGTGTTGTTCTTCTGGAGTGAGTTGAATTCTTCTTTCATGGTTGTTTTCCATATTGGATCATGTGCTGCATATTCATATGTCTGTGGGTCTGATTCAACCATAATATAGAACTTCTCTGCAAACAAAGGGTCTTTCATACAGAGGGCACTCTCAAACTAAGATTTAGTCCTCCTAGAGTCACTAGGATTTCCAGCTAGTTCCCCAGCTACATGAATGGTCTTTGCTGCCCATTTTGGTCTTGTAGGACTGTTAGGATCTGCAATTAAATCATAATTATCAGACATATCAGAATCAGCAAACTCATTTGTCTCTCCACTTGCATTCAATGGTTCTAGTGGTGAAGAAGACTCTCCAACTTCAACTGCTACTAAGGGCTCTTCTTGGAACTGAACACTCCTTTCAATGAAGGATTTGTTTGTGATCAACTTGATCAGCTTATACCCTTTTGAATCTTCAGAATACCCAACAAATAGGCCCTCTTAGACTTGGGGCTGCAAATCCTTTCTCTTTTCAGTTGGAATTCTAGCCCAAGCCTTTGAGCCAAAAATCCTGAAATGGGTCACATCTAGCTTGTGCCCACTCCAAGATTCAAAAGGATTCATACCATCAAGTTGTTTATGAGGAACCCTATTCTATATGTAGGATGCACATTTTATATCCTCGGCCCAAAACTTTTGTGGCAAAGTCTTAGCCTCCATCATACAGGTTGCCATCTCCTTCAATGATCTGTTCTTTCTCTCAGCAACACCATTTTGTTGTGGTGTGTAAGGTATTGAATGTTGCATCTAAATACCTGCATATTTACAATATTGAATGAAATCAGACTTGAAATACTCACCACCATTGTCAAATCTGAGGATCTTGAGTCTCCTCCCAGACTGGTTTTCAACCAAGGCTTTAAAGACTTTGAATAGGTCAAAATATTTAGACTTATGCTTTAGGAAGTAAACCCAACAATACCTGGAAAATTCATCTATGAAGGTCAATGCATATTTGGATTGACTCATGGACATATGAGGAAATGGACCAGCAACATCATTGTGGATCAACTCAAGAGGTGCATAGGTTCTCTCATGACTAGCTCTCTCAAATTTGTGCTCTGGGTGTTTTCCTAGGATACAACCTTGACAGACTCCCTTGTGTTAGAATAATCAACCCATAGTTAGCTACCTTATACATTAAATTAATCATTTTTGTCTTATTTGCCTAGTTTCGTGATTCCACCTTATGCAAGTTGTCATCTACCTATCCATAGTGGTCAAACTTGCCTATTTTGACTCATGGAGCTCTTGGGAAACCTCAAGGAATCAAATCTGCTTTATTCCTGGCTTCCTAGGTGCCCTTCTACTTTTTCTGCTTTATTGCCTGCTTTTTCAGTGCTTTAAGGCAATTGGGAAAGTTTGACTAGGTGAGGTTAACTAGTTTTTTGTCCTCCACATCCTCCACTCTTTTCTCCTATGAAAAGCATGTATGAGTTGTCCTCCACATCGTCCACTCTTTTCTCCTATGAAAAGCATGTATGAGTTGTCCTTCCATCACCTTTTAGATTGCCTAAGTGCTTTTGCCAATTCGTGAGCTCCTTAGCTGATTTGGAAACTACTTTATGCACCTATGGGGGAATTGCTTAATTTTAGTAAGCCTGCTTTTGACTAGATTCGAATTGCCTCCTCATGCATTCGAATCCATTATGTAATTATTTAATGCAAAAACCTATCATGTTACAGGGTTGGATATTGTACACTGAGTTAATACAGTTTAGTGTTCAGCTCCATTTTCAGTCTCTTTTGTGAGTGACTTTGCATGTACAATTGATAATTGTTGTGAGTAAAATTGTTCTATCACTGGGTTCAATTTTCACATGGTATCAGAGCCATTGTAGATCTATTTCTCTCCTTCAATTTTTTTTTGCAGGTTCGACATCAGTGACTGGGAGCCTTCTACTGATAGCCGGGACAATTTCTGAGCTATGGATCAATCTTAGAAGATCATCTTGACTCCCTTCAATTTCTTTGAATGGAAAGTAGAGATGGAGATACCGTTGAGAGTGAAAGGCCTATACAGGGTGACTATGGCAACAGAAGCAAATCCCAATGCAACTGCAGAGAAGATAAAATGGCACAACGGGAGGGATGAGGCCTGTGGTCTCTTGTGCCTAAGTATTTCCAGAGACCTCCTTTTCCATCTTGATGGATTGACATCACCGGATGAAGTATGGGAGAAGCTTACTGATATTTTTGGAAAGACAGATGAGATAAGGGGACATCAAATTGAAAATGAATTGATCTCCCTGAGTCCAAATAGCTTTGAATCCCTACAACTCTATTTCTCCAAGTTCAAAGCACTTGTTTTGCAGCTAAAACAATGTGGGATTGAAAATAAGGATGATCAGCTGGTCTTGGCCATACTCTTGAAGCTTTTCCCTGACTATTCAGTGTTTTTTTCGACCTTCTATGCCACAAAGTTGACAGCTCGAACCTGGAAGATGCCTAGCCTTGCAGATTTCATGGAATCTCTCACACAAGAACAAGACAAACTGGTGATGATGGGAACCATCAAACCATCCAAAGACCAAGCTCTGGTTGCTGGAGATTTGAGGGTGGATTCAAAAATCAAAAAGAAAGCTAAAAAGCCACCTGAGCAAAAGAGAGACAAGAACAAGTCTCTAGAGGAGCCACAAGGTTCCAAGAAGAACTACCAGAAGAAGAAAAACAAAGGAGAAATGAGCAAGTGCACATACTGCAATAAGGGCAATCACACTGAAAGCTCTTGTATGAAGAAGCAAATAGACATGCTAAACCAACTCCTAGAGAAGAATGGCATCTCCTTTCCAGACAGCTCAAAGAAGAGAGAAGGAGGATCAAGTTCAGAAGACAGAGAGAGAGTTCATGCATTGGTTGCTGGCACATCAAGCTCACCTAGTTTCATCATTGATTCTGGAGCTTCAAGACATATGGTTTCGACCAAGGAGGAATTATCCTCACTTGACATGTTGAAAGGTCCACCAATAGTACTGGGATATGACTCTCTCACTGAAAGTTTGGGCAAAGGGAGGATTGATCTTGATCATGGTCAGTTCGGTAATGTGTTGTATGTTCCTGTTCTTGCCTCCAACCTCTTATCAATGTATCAGATGACTCACACTGGGCCTCCAAAGAAGGTCATATTCTCCCCTGATGAATTTGAGATCACAGAGATCTCAAGTGGTAAATTCATTGCAAAAGGAGTTGCAAATCATACTCGGAAGGTATACATGTTCTCACACTTCCTACCCTACTCAAATCCCTCTTCTCTTCTGATTCATGCTAATGAAGCAAGAAAGCTTTGGCATGAAATATTTGGCCACCTAAATTACAAGTATCTTTCTGATCTTAGTGAAAAATAGATGGTCATAGGGTTACCAAAGATAAAAATTTCCAAAGGAGTCTGCCAAGGTTGTATCCTAGGAAAACACCCAGAGCATAAATTTGAGAGAGCTAGTCGTGAAAGAACCTCTGCACCCCTCGAGTTGATCCACAGTGATGTTGCTGGCCCATTCCCTCATATGTCCATGAGTCAGGCCAAATATGCATTGACTTTCATAGATGACATTTCCAAGTATTGCTGGGTTTACTTCCTGAAACACAAGTCTGAAGTTTTTGGCCTCTTCAAAGTCTTTAAGGCTTTGGTTGAAAACCAGTCTGGGAGGAAACTCAAGGTCCTCAGATCTGAAAATGGTGGTGAGTATGTCAAGTCTGAGTTTATTCAATACTATGCAGATGTAGCACTCTATCCCTTACACACCACAGCAGAATGGTGTTGCTGAGAGGAAGAATAGATCACTGAAGGAGATGGCAACATGCATGATGGAGGCCAATTGATAATTGTTGTGAGTAAAATTGTTATATCACTGGGTTCAATTTCCACACCTTGGAAAGCTTAATCTTTGGTAACCCTATGACCATATATTTTTCACTTAGATTAGAAAGATACTTATAGTTAAGATGGCCAAATATTTCATGCCAAATCTTGCTTGCCTTATTAGCATAATCAGAAGAGCAGAGGGGTTTGAGTAGGGTAGAAAATGTGAAAACATGTATACCTTCAAAGTGTGATCAACAACACCTTTTGCAATGACTTTACCATTCGAGATCTCTGTGATATCAACATCATCAAGGGAGAAGATGACCTTCTTTGGAGACCCTGTGTGAGTCATCTGATACACTGACAAGAGGTTAGAGGCAATACCTGAAACATACAACACATTATTGAACTTACCATGGTCAAGATCAATCCTTCCATTCGCCAAACTGTCAGTTAGAGAGTCATCTCCCAGCACTACTGGTGGACCTTTAGACATTTCAAGAGAGGATAATGCCTCCTTGTTCGAAACCATATGTCTATAAGCTCCAGAGTCTATGATGAAGCTAGGTGAGCTTGATGTGCCAGCAACCAAAGCATGTACTCTCTCTCTGTCCTCTGAATTTGATCCTCATTCTCTCTTCTTTGAGCAATCAGGAAGGGAAATGTTATTCTTCTCTAGGATTTGGGTCAACATTTCAATTTTCTTCTTCATACAAGAGCTCTCAGGATGATAGCCCTTACTACAGTATGCACACTTACTCATTTATCCTTTGTTGTTCTTCTTCTGGAAGTTATTCTTGGAGCCTTAGGGATCCTCTTGAGACTTGTTCTTGTCTCTCTTTTGCTCAAGTGGATTCTTAGCTTTCTTCTTGCCTTTTGAATCCACCCTTTAATCTCCAGCAACCAAATCTTGGTCTTTATAAGGTTTGATGGTGCCCATCATCACCAATTTATCTTGTTCTTGTGTGAGGGATTCCATGAACTCTGCAAGCTTAGGCATCTTCCAGGCTCAAGTTGTCAACTTGGTGGCATGGAAGGTCAAAACAAACACTGAATAGTCAGGGAAAAGCTTCAAGAGTATGTCCAAAACTAGTTTTTCTTCCTTCTTTTCAATTCCACACTATTTTAGCTATAAAACAAGGGCTTTAAACTTGGAAAAATAGAGTTGCAAGGATTTGAAGCTGCTGGGACTTAAAGATATCAAATCATTCTCGATTTGATGCCCTATCATCTGATCTGTATTACCAAAAATATCTACAAGCTTCTCCCACACTTCATTAGGTGATGTCAATCCATCAAGATGGAAGAGGAGGTCTCTTGAAATGATCATACACAAAAGACCATAGGCCTCATCCCTCCTATTGTGCCATTTTATTTTCTCTGCAGCTACATTGGGCTCTGCCTTATTTTCCATAGTCACCCTGTAGAGATATTTTGCTCTTAACAGTATCTCCATCTCATATTTCCATTCAAATAAATTAAATGGAATCAAGATGATCTTATGAGATTGATCCATAGCTTAGAAGCTGTGCCCTTCAGTCAGCAAAATATGCTCCCAGTCAAGATGTCTAACCTACAATAGCAATATGGAAGGAAATAAATCGATCTACAAAGGATCTGATACCATGTGAATATTGAACCCAAGTTATAGAACAATTACACTCATGAAATTGCTAATCAAACATACAAATTTACCAACAAAGGAGACTGAAATTGGAGCATAACAGTAATCTGTATTGAATAAGTGTACAATAGCCAACCTTATTAAGTCATAGGCTGCTGCAATATATAATTACATGAGAGATTCTAATGCATAAGGATGCCATTCGAAATAGTCAAAAAGTAAGCTTACTAAATCTATTCAAATCCCCCATAGGTGCATAGAGCAGTTTCCAAATCCACTTAGAGGCTCATGAATTGGAAAATTCAAGTAGGAAAGCTAATAAGGGATGGAAAGACAACTCATACATGCTTTTATTAAGAGAAAAGGATGGAGGATTATTTGGGCAAAAAACAAGTCAACTACTCCTAGTCTTGCTTTCCCTTTTGCCTTATTTCTTAATAAAACAGGCAGCTTTGCAGAAAAAGCAGATATGCACTTTGGAGGATATGGAATAAATTAGACATACTAAATATGGTTTCCAGGAGGTTTTGCAAGTGCTCCATGACTCATTTTTAGCAAGTTTGACTTCTATGACATGTGGAAGACAACTTGCATAGAGTGGAATATATGAAACTAGGTAAATAAGACAAAAATGAATTAATTAATGTCTAAGGTAGGTAACTATGGGTTGATTATTCTAACATTTTTTCCGTATAAATATATATTAGATCCATTGAGATAAGGGAATAGATAGTAGAGAACATAGCATAGTTGATAGAAGAATGTAATGGATTGTTGGATGAGTAAATAGAAGAGCATTTCTTTGTTTGAATCTTTATGTGTGTTTGGCTGTAAGTGATCACATTTTTTTTATATGAGTTGATTTAAGAGTATAGTAATCTATGTAGCTTTGATAGGAAGGCCCCCCTTCCCAGGTTTGCAATGCATCTTTAGGAATGATAAGTGAATTGTTATGAATTCAATTCATAAGTTTTGATTTGATTCCAGTTATGATTATGGTTTTTAAACTGTCAATTAATTACAGTAGTTAAAGAGTGAATATTTCTAATCAATAGTGTGACTTTACTTTCCATGTTCAGTTTGTGTTTCATATAGCAGTGAGTTTGGTATTGTTTTCAATTCATTTGAAGGAATTGTTTGCTAGTTCATTTTAATTTGAATATATGCTTGACAATCATGATTGGTTTAAAAAGGATGGGTTTCATAGTAGTATATATGGTTATATGATTGGTATAAACATATCGTGAAATATGAAAGT
>LPNX010289240.1:199943-214833 GCA_001517045.1 Pseudotsuga menziesii
TGCAATACCAATAATGATCATACGTACCCATGCACATCAAGACTAGAACTTTGTAACAAAAACTAAGACATAAATATTCAGCTGTCATTTAATTCCCATTTACTTTTGACTTCCCAGGAGAGGCAGTGGATAAAATATTTGTAGTCTTTGCCCTTACGAGGTAATTCCCCATGACTCTTAGATCACTGTCAACTGAATATTTTAATATAAATGTAGCTTGCCTTTGTAAGATAGCAGTGCTATTTCTTTGTAGCCCGTCTGTAGGCCTTAAAACCTTTCCTGGAGACCTTGATGACTTTTCACAAGCCTGAGATACGGTTGGAGATGCCTCTTTCCACAAGAACTTTCATTAGTTTATATTGTTATGTGTCTAAGCATGTTCATATAGGTCTTCAATATTACATTTTTGTTTTGGTGGTTGCTAATTCAGTTTAAAGTCTTGCCTAAGTTTCCATGGTATGTTATGCCTCATGTTGCTAGTTAGCGTACTCAGTAGATTTGTCCTTGTGGTAATCTACACTTCAGTATGGATGGAATCATTACTAGAGCATACTATGCTGAGAATTTGTACCTATTTCTGATCTGTTAGAAATCTGATATTAGAAAATGAACTTGTGATTTTTATTTTCATACAGTAGATTGGTTACGATTACTGAAACACTTTTTGGCTTTTCTATACAGAACATTATGCATCAGGCTAATTCATAGAGAATACACTATTATGGGCTGAGGGCAGAGATAATTGGATGCCACTATCTGCCATTTAGGGGTTACAGTCACTGGTTATTTCCAATGAAACCCAGTTAAAATCGTATGAGAATGATGTTAGTTACTCAGCAAATCAATCTACTAGTCAATCCCAGGTTAATGGACAAACAACCGTCTCCCATACCTCTGATGCTTACTTAAAGGATGCAGATGCTGATGTTGATTTCCTTAGATGGAAAGAGGAGGTGAGGCAAGCAGAGGCTGAAGCAGAGGCTTTGAAGTCTGGAACAACAAAGAAGACAGAGGTATATCTACATAGTGCAAAGGAAGAAGAACTTAATATACAAACAGATGATGCAGATGAAAGGCCTCACACCCCTCCAGATGGAGAGTAGGAATTCACAGATGATGATGGAACTTTGTACAGATGGGACCATAATCTCCGGGCGTGGGTTCCACAAGTATGTTATGGAATTTTAAAATGCTGATATATTTACATGAAACAATGTTCTTTGTCTGATGTTTATACTGGACACTAGTAGTTTGAGTTACCTGCATGCAACAAGTAACAGCACAGGGGTCTTCATTTCTACATGAGCATCTTAAATGAAAGCTGAAAAAAGTATGTATAATGGGAAATAGGGAGATTATACTCCTAGTCTCTAGATGATATGACTCTACTTGAGGAAATACCAAGAAAACACACAAGATTTGGACTTGGCATCTCTAGCATTCCTAGATAGTTCCAAACTCGAGGAATTCTTCAATTCAGATGATGAATGTGAGTGTGTGCTTTTCCTATCCTTTTCCAAAAGGAAATTGAAATCCTAGTTTTTTGCAGTAGGAAGAAATTCTATGCATAACTTATAAAGAGTAAGACACAAAAATACTCTACATCACAAGTTCTTCTTTCGAGAACAAGCCTTAGTTCTGAATTCTCTATAAAATTATACCTTGTTTGGGTTGAAAATATTGCTTCAGTTTGAAAATAACAAATTGAATTTCATAGTTGTTATATAAGAAGCAAATAGAAATATGCATACTTCATTCATATACAAACAAATAATTCATTGAAGCTCTGTTTTGGAGCAAGGACATTCCAAGGGATGAATTGCTTGGCAGTGCTTTGTTACTAAGTCGAAATAACTTAATGGCACCTCCAATTCTGAGTGTAATTTTCAATTCACAATAGTACCTCTTTGTATGTGGATATAGTGGTTTACTATTATATAAAAAAATGAAGAATTAAAGTGTCATGCCTTAAGCAGACTGGTCTGATGTGCAAATATATTTTACCTTTCAAGCTCTTCTTTGCTAGGCTGCACTTAAGTTGGTTATTTTAGTTTTTGGTTCTTAATCTTTGTTTTAAGCTGGCATAAACAGTGCTTATAGATAAGATTGGAGATATCATATACAAGTTACAACTAAGTTGTGTGATACATGAAAAGAGGTAAAATTTCTAAAATATGTATAAGTACTGAAACTTGCATTTTCAAAACTGTAGGAAACAAGAAAGCTATGGAAACATCAATAAGTTTTGTTTAACTAAGTGCCAAGCAAGAACCACCTATGAAGAGGTGTACACTTCATATACTTTATAGGAGTGTGTGACCACCTAGCTTGACTTAATGGCCATCATGGCTTCCGCTGTTTAACGCTTCCCTTGCAGGGATGTGTTTGTCAATGAAGGGGAAACATGTCACTTTTTTAAGGATTTGATATTAGAACATGAACTTGTGATTTTTATTGTCATACAGTAGATTGGTTATGATTACTGAAACACTTTTTGGCTTTTCTATACAAAACATTATGCATCAGGCTACTTCACAGAGAATACACTTTTATGGGCTGAGGGCAGCGATAATTGGATGCCACTAACCAAATATAACCAAATAGATGTCAATGAATTTGAAGGCTATGGTGGAGTAAAATCTGGTTCAGTTACTGTGCCATTTTATGCCACGAAAAAAGTTGCATCATGTTTCTTAGAAGTTTCTGTGATGATGGAATGCCCCTTTGAATATGGGAGAGTTTTATTAAATAGATTTCAGGCCGGTCCTAAAGGGGAACTTGTTTCACTATCTAATGTGGAAAAAATTGATCTAGTTGCATCTGTTGAAAAGAGATCAAACACGTAAGCTGGAATTTGTGCTAGTGCATTTTAATGTTCATTTTAAGCAAACCTCCCATCCTCTACCTTCAGAACTTGATTTACTAGGTGTTCTTCAAGTTCGATGGACAAGGCACACCTCATAAGAAGTTCATGTAATAGGTAAAGCATGCTCTGTGAAAATGTTCAAGGAAGTGTTTTTCATAGGACATATCTGAAACACTAGCCCCCTCCATTATTTCATCAACTGAAAGCTGTGGCTGTAGCATTCGTAAAAGAGCACTAACATGTTCTTCATTAAGTTGGTGATAGGATTCTTTGTAAATAGAAGAATGCCAATCTGGAGAAAAAATGCACTCTTTAATAAAACTAAGCACTTCAACAGCTCCTTGTAAAGGAATATTACTGGAGTCAGAAACACTGTCATTTGCAGAGCAGGGCTGTTCATGTCCATCAAAGATGAGTACTACTTGCATGCTAGCCTCTGAAAACATATCTCCAAAGAGAGCATCATCTTCATGCCCGCTTGTATATTCTACATCATTTACTCCCAACCGATCCTTGCTAGCAGTTGGCTATGACTTTCCTGTGCTTTTAATCCATGGTTTTAGTGGTATTTGTTTCAAAAAAAAATTTTATCCACATAGCACTCTATTTTTCTTCATCACAAAGTATAATATGAAGCCCCGGAAGTTTTTAAGGACATGGTTTCTATTGTATATGAATAATTTTTACAGCATCCGTATTTGAAGAAAATTGACCTGACTTATATTTGTGAGATTTGATATTCATGTGTTGTGTCATTGCAGTTATGCTAAGTGTGATCAGTAGAAAACTTGGAACAACTTTCATCTCAATACATTGTTTTAAAGGTCTGTACATAAAATATGGACTAAACTCTTACCTTTCTCTACAGGTCACAGTGGAGGAGGCAAGGGACCAGTGTAAACTTCCTTGGATGTGTGAAGCACTCGATAAGTTTGAGGGTTATATTCTTCGAAGTAGAGATGTCTCAAATTCCTCATCTGAATTTACCTCGAATTCTTTGTCGCAGTTCTCAGATGAACATTCACAGCAGTGTATAGAAACTTCAGAGTGTGAGGAAATGGATTCTAGATGTGTAGATGCTGTTAGTTATGATGAGCATCCAATTAGTCCCATAGAGGATATTCCCCATCTAATTGAGGAAAGTGCGAGTTCATAATTTGATTACAGACTATTTTTATTTATATACTGTTACATAATCCATGGCTCATATCTGATATTTTGGTTTATGTTTTAAGGTATGATGTAGATTTTATTATTGGGCATAGATTATATAGGGAAATACAGAAAATTGAAGTTAAAATCAAGCCAAAAGGAAAGGGTCGTTCAACATAACCATTAATCAGTTGTCAGTGGGAGACCATTGCGACTAACCTTGATGAATTCCTGGCAGTATCGGTATGTAGCTGGAAAAAATTGACATTTTTATGAACTTTTGTACAGCTTTTCATGAGGTTTACATATTGCAATCTTTCAAACTTTTATTTTTCCTTTTTCCTCCCTAGATAAAGTACTTACTATCATTTAGCAACGGTATTGATTTTATTTTCCAATGTGGTGCACAGAATAGATAAAATAATTGATATTATAGATATGGCATACATTGTTGTATATCTCTTGTAACTTCTTGATGATCTGCAGGAGAAATTTGCTTCTAGTAGAAATAAGGTAGAGGCAGGGATTGGAAAGAAAATTAAGAATGATATTGTTCCTATTCTTGAAGAACTTCAGAAGGTTTGTAATTCTCAGCATATTCAAGATGAGTGCAAAAACAGTAATCAGTAGAAGGGGCAAGGGGTCAAATTTCAACATTTAATTTTTCTTTAATCAAAATTTAGCTACATAAACATATGGATTTATTTTGGTTTAACTTGTCCAGGGAGATAGAGGATGTTGTACTTCAATTTTATGGTTTATTCACTGTCATTATCTGCTATAATCAACAAGCCTGAATCTATGGTTACTTTTAATTTATTTATTGTGACGAGTCCTCATGTCTAGTCTAAAATTCATGTCTTTATGAGATATGTGGCTTAAGTTCTTTTTGCTATACTGTCATTTCTAACAGAAGAAAGAACGAGCTCTGAAAAAACAACAGAGGCAAGCCACGCTTCTAGATAGCTTTTTTGTTGTACAAGGAGAGACTATTGGTCGTTCCCGTCGGGACCGCAAACCTGTTAAGTACACATTTGGTATGCAATTTCTCCATTCATGTCATATTATGTAAGATTAGGTATATTCAGTACTTGTTATGAAAGTTGGATATATCATGTTATTGAGAATGTCTGCATTTTTTGGCCTTGGCATGGAGCGGATATACTATTAAAATGTCTTTTGTTATAAATATAATTAAAATTTGACATGACAATGAGTACAAACTTTTCCATCAACAAACAATATTTCTAAACACATTAAAATACAAATATTGGCATTGGCACTTACATTATATTGTCTCGATATTATGATAGAACTAAGTATTAAGGGATTTAACTCTCTTGGCAAGAACACACACACATGTATAATGGGATGAGGTTCAATTGTAGACCAAAACCACAGTCTATACCATGATGGGGAGAATAATAATGTTGTTCTTAGTAGACTCCTACTAGCACAAAACCTTAGGGGAAATAGCTTTCTACAAGGTTACATCATTGATGATTGTAGAAGTTGTCAAGCCATGTATAAGGAGCTTATTTCGAAGAATATTGGATCTCATGACATACTTTAAGTGGATTGGATTAGGTTTTGACACTACAACAAGATAATGTGATAAAGTCTTTACCAACATTCTTCAATCCATATCTTCTCAAATTGCTCACTCTAGGGATTTTGGAATAGCTCAACCTTCTTGTAGCTCGAGACATCCTTATTCGATCTAGGAGGATTTAGGTGTTGATGAGAGTGGATTGAAGTCACAACTTGATATGGGTCGAGAACTTGGAAAGAAGGTAATTTTCACAATATTTTAAAAAAAAAAAATACACAGGCGTCGCTTAACCGACGCCTATAAGTGTCGGTTAAGCGACGCCTGTGTATTTTAAAAATACATTACTGTCACTTAAGTGATGCCTAGATCTGTCGGTTAAGCAACGCATATGTCCTGGAGGTGTCGGTTAAGCGACGCCGGTAGGTGTAAATCTTGTTAAATTTTTTTGACACCGTCGCTTAATAGGTGTCGGATAACTGACGATGTACATTCAACCCACGGTTAATTAAGTGTCGCTTAACCGATGGTTACTTAGGTGTCGGATAACCGATGACAAGTTTCCGACGCTTATAAAAAAACCGAAGTGTCGTACATGCGACAGGGAAGTGTCGAAAATATGACATGAAGGCCGTCGGATTTTTGGTCAAAATGTAGTAGTGGATGCAGCTATGGATGAAGAATATCATTCCTTAATAGCGAACGATACTTGGGATCTTGTTCCTCTTCCAAAAGGAAGAAAACTTGTTAGATGTAAATGGGTCTACAGAACTAAGTATGCATCAGATGGAAGTGTTGAAAGACTTAAGCCAAGGTTAGTTGCCAAAGGTTTTTCCCAAGTTGAAGGCATTGACTACAATGAAACCTTTGCCCCTGTAGCAAAAATGAACTCCATCCACCTTGTTCTTTCCCTTGCAGCCTTACATAACTGGGAAGTCCATCAAATGGATGTCAAGTCTGCCTTCTTACATGGTGATTTACATGAGGAAATTTACATGGAACAACCTCCTGGATATGTTCAGAATAACTCTAGTCTTGTTTGTCTCCTTAAGAAATCCTTATATGGCCTTAAGCAAGCTCCTAGAGCTTGGTATGCCAAAATGGATAGCTTTCTCCTTGACACTGGTTTTTCTAGATGTCATTATGACCCCAATGTCTATACCAAGAAAGTAGGAAACCATCTCATCATACTTGTTCTTTATGTTGATGATCTTATCCTTACTGGTAGTGACCCTAACCTTATAACCCATGTAAAATCCAGTATTAAGCAAAATTTTGAAATGTCAGACTTAGTACATTTGCATTATTTTCTTGGTCTCCAAGTCTTGCAAACCAAAGAAGGAATATTTCTTTCCCAGTCTAAGTATGCTTGTGACCTTCTTCGTCGCTTCCACATGGAAGATTGTAAACCAGCCCCTTCTCCCTTCCAGTCTGGATTCAAACTTTCTGCCACTTGTACTTCCCCTGAAGTAGATGCCACCTTGTATTGTCAGCTTGTTGGTAGTCTTTTATACTTGACTCATTCCCGTCCTGACCTTTCCTTTGCCGTTGGTCGTGTTGCCCGTTACATGCAAACTCCTCATGAAAGTCACTGGAAAGCAGCAAAAAGAATACTTCGATATATTCGAGGTACAATTCAGTTTGGGATTCATTAGAGTATAGGGGGGAAACCTTTGTTGGTTGGTTTCACTTATTTAGATTGGTCCAGTGATCCTGATGATCGGAAATCTACTGCAGGTTATGTTTTCAGTCTGGGATCTGGACCTGTCACTTGGGCTTGTAAGAGACAACAAGCTCTTGCTCTTTCTTCAGCAGAAGTAGAATATCGAGCCGCAGTTAATGCCAGTCAGGAAGCTTTATGGCTTCAGCAGATCCTTTCAAAGTTTGGATTCGAACAGCAGCAGCCTACTCCACTTTGGTGCGACAATCAAAGTGCCATCAAGCTTGCCAAAGATCCAGTTCTACATCTGCGCAGCAAACACATTGAGCTACACATGCACTTCATCAGAAATCTTGTTCATGATCATGTTATTGAAGTGCTCTATTCTCCTACACATGATCAAGTTGTAGACATCTTCACCAAGTCTCTTACATAAGTGAAGTTTTCTAAACTTCGATCTATGTTAGGAGTTCAGGAATGTGTCCTTAAGGGGGGATAGGCTCTAATGCCTCCTTCCTTCTCCTAATAGTGTCACTTTTGTAAATCCTTCAATCCTATCCCAAGTTGTTCTTAAGGGGGGATGTTAGGATATTTAGACACTTAGGAGTTAGTTAAGATCAACTTGTGTAATATATCCGTTAGGTAAAAGTGTGTTTCTTTAGTATGCATTTGTAAATATTCTAATCCGACGGTCATGATATGTTCTAGACATAGAGTGATCCGACAGTTCAAATTCTCTTAGATCATACCTACCATTGATACGTGGCTTAACACCCGATTGGTCTATGATCTCTATATAAAGAGCATAGAGGGTCCTTGGCTAGTTGATCGATTATGAGAAGCTCATGCAAATTTCTTTCTTTCGCATAATAAATTGCTCCAAGTAGCTATTTGGTTGGGGCCATGGACTGTTTCCCTCTCGAGGGTTTTAACCACGTGACAAACATTGGTGTATTGATCTATGATCTGTTTGTGTGAAGCGGTTGTTCTTGGTTTTCGGTCCTTTGGGAGTACCCTGTGTACCCTAACACAACACTCCGTTAATGATAAATTTATGATTATGATTCCTCTACTTTCATTTACCACATATTTAGTGATAGTATATCTCGAAAACCTAAAGATTGGATTGAAGAAAGTCAAGAGATTTTGAATCTTTTGAAAGATAACTTGTAGTTATCCCAAAACCAACAAAAACATATGCAGATAAACATAGAGTGGAAAGACATTTTGAAGTGAATGAATTGGTTTATTTGAGGTTTCATCCTTACAAACAAACCTCCTTAAAAGGAAAGGTCCAAAAAATCTCAAACAAAGGTTTTATGGTCCTTGCAAAATGGTTCAAAAAGTTGGAGAAGTAGCATATGAATTGGAACTTCCATAAGGAAGTAAAATCCATGATTTATTTCATGTTTTTTGTCTTAAAAAGGTGATAGGGAAGAATATTTCAGTTTCATAAACATTATCTCCTTTGGATGACGAAGGACAACTCATTCTCATTCCAGAAAGAATAGTAAAGACAAGGGAAATAAAGCTAAGGAGCAGAAGGAATACTTGGTACAATGGAAGGATTTTCCTAGTGAGGAAGCCACTTAGAAATATGAAAAAAATATTGCATCATCCAAAATTGACATTTCTTGATGATAATTGATCTTGGGTGGGGATACCATTCATGTCCCCATCCAAATAAGACTACTTGCAAATGATGTTTCACCAACCTACTAGTTCCTTTGGTTGAGGTGGAGGCATACAATTTTGTAATAAGGGATCTATGAGACTCAAAAGAACCTTATTTTACCATAGTCATATTAAATTAGATCACATAGATAATAAATTTTAATAAAATAAAGTGGAATTGGCTCATGGAGACACTTGGAGGCTCATGGACCTTGGTTGGCTAGATTCCCCAACACACCTGGAATGACCTTCTTCAAAATTTGAATCCATGGGGAATGTAACATTCTTGGGGAATAGTGTGGTGTTAGATAGAATATAATGATCCAAAGAATTAGAATTAGTAAAGGATAGTAACTGTCATGGAAGAGGAAGATACTAAGAAGACAATGTGTGGCACTTGGAAGGAGATTCCATTCACTCTATGACAACATATGATGGAAAATTATATAACAGATGTGACAAAATCATACCTGATTTCATATCTATGAGAAATTTGACATGACATGACTAAAAATAGCCACCAATTTGGTGCATTTTGTATTTATAGGAAACCATTCAATTTGGGGAAAGAATTGGGGCATAAAGGGGAACACAAGTGTCATAGTATTTACTAAACCACTAAGATGAGTTGTGAAAATCCTATAGAGGGAATTTAGGTCCTAGGAGGAATCATCAAGTTAATAAAATTATTCCTTGAGGAAGGAGAACATATTTAGAGAATTTGTTAATTTTCCATTGGCATTTTGGAGAGCTTGTGCTTGTCCATTGCACGATGAGTGTTCACTCTCCCTGCTTGTGAACCAATGTCGAGGGAGTTGGATTCCTTTCCAAGTTAGTTTATGGAGAGGCCATTAATACCTCTCATTGGATTTGAATTAAGTATTTTTATTTTTAGTTTGAAGTTCCATATGGTTTGATATTCCATCTATCTCCCCCTTCTCTCATTCCTACTTCATTGTTCCCTATACTCTCATCTGATGGAACACTTGTTGTAGTGGTGCTTGTACTTGGACAAGTATATTTGATTCCCAAGTTTGCGTATATGACATATGGATCTATACTATCATGTTAATATACTTTTTAACTTGGAATATCAGTAATCCATATGTGAAGATCTTGCATTACCATTCTATTAAGCCACTAGTATTCATGTATTTGGCTTCCATTTTGAAAGAGTTGTATATCAGATCTATATGAAATAATTTATATGATGTTTAATTATATTGGGGACTCAATTTTCATGTTGTATATGGTATATATTTATCATTCCATTATCTGAACTATTCCATATACTTTTCATGAGTCAAAAGCGAGCTAGTAATGCCATTTTCCCTTAAGGATTTTCATTGAAAGTTGTCATATGAATGTTGAACCTTATAATCAGTTTGCAGAGCTAATAACTATGTGTAATGAAATCCCCTAATGTATGATATCAATCCCCATACTATTTTCACAAATTTTGGATGGTTGTACTTGAGTTGGGAAGCCATTTTGGCCTACACCCTACTAGGGAATTCGGCCACAATTTCCTAGGAATTTTTCTCTTGCTGTCCTTAGCCCCAAACAAAGTTGAAAAATATTAAAGTGAGATACAAAATGTTCATAGTTCATATTTGGATGTACTAATACTCACCATACCTTTTAATTTCAAATTCGGGACCATTTGGTGTTAATTGAAACCCCCAAGAGTCATGACTAGTTAAGCCCAAATTTTCCCAAATTGTACCTTTCTCCAAAAATTTTAAGTAAGCTTATTACAGTATAGATGTGAAAATAAAAATAAAATAGTCTTATGATTATTAGATATATAAGTATTATACAGAACCATCTATTTATGTATTCCTAATCATTGTAATGAGTCCAACAAAAATAAAGAAGTAGAGGAATTCTATTGAAGCGTATTGAAGACTAAAAAAAGTATATGGCACTAGATAAAGCTAACATCCAAATTTTACAACCTAAATGAGGGAAATGACATATTATCTCAGAACAAAGCGATGAAAATAAAAATGGATGGAAATTGAAAGACTCTATGGCCTAATGTAGAGAGCCTAGAAGATAGTGCAATTAAACAAACTTGAAACATGACTGCATGAGCTCTATTTAGGACCTATGTTGAGATGGCCTAGTTTAATGCCAATTCAACCATAAATTCTCTTCTTTTTTTTGTATGGAGGTCCCCAAATTGACAATATGTTTTGGAGAAGTTGAATCCGATTGGGATCAACCTCTTATTGCACTAGACACCCTAGATAAAATCCCAAGCTTCCATTACTTTTCCTTTAGAGCATGTATAGACTATTCTCTTGATGTAAAGTCAAAGTTTGGTGATCACTCATGACATGTCATCCTTTGAAGTTATGGAATATCTTTTATTGTAAAAATAGTATTTTAATTCACCTCTTGTTATAAGGGTCATGTGAAACTAGTAACTTCCTCCAAAAGGTAGAGACAAAAATATGAGTTCACTCTCTAGCTTCATCCCCATCAAGAAATCAGGTATTTTCCTTTACTTTGTATTACATATTTGTTTTGATTAGAGATATATTATGAATTGATAACCAACAATCTACACTAGATTGATATAGTATCTTGTTCAATCACTACGAAACCACCAATGATAAGGATAGCAATGCCCTCTTGAGAGTGACTTGGGGATAAGAAATTATGATTGTGTAATACTGGCGGTGTGGAGTGGTGTTCGGAAATCCTTGTTGTGTCTTTCCTAGTATCCAATATTGATGAAGGTGTCGAGGAAGAGAGAAAATTGGTGAAGTACAATTGTCACACAAGATCTGAATGGATGTGCTTATCCCTCTATGAAGGATGCAAGGTCCAATAAGAGAAAAAGCCTCACAATTACTCACATGGGGAAACACTTTCTTATAGATCTACTACTATCTAATCATTGCTAACCTTGATTCTATGAAAAGATGCACAATCACTTGGTAAATTAATCTTGATTGTTATTCCAAATGACACAAGAAACCATGATACTTTGAAACATGATCTTTCAAAACTTGCTAGAGTATCGAAACCTTACCATAAAATTTAAATTATGATACTTTGAAATATGATCTTTCAAAACTTGCTAGAGTATGAAAACCCTACCATAGGTTATTCAAATTATTACAATGAGCAATGAAAACGGCTACAACATCTAATATTGTAGAATGTCAATTCTTGAATTCAAAGCCTAACCCTCCATGTGAATTTCTCAACTCTTTCTAGCTAATGTCATTGTACCTCACTTTTTCCATGAGAAAAGAGCACAAAGTAATGCAAACACTACATAAATTCTTAACTTCCTCTTCAACAAATTCATTCTCCACTTATGCTACAAAACAAAATATACAATCCCACTGGATTTGGAAATAAGTATCCTCAAGGTAAAGGTATGTCATGAAAACTTGCAAATTCACTCTTAAAACACCTTCTGAATTGTATTTAGATGAGTCTATCTATGGTGGAAACTAGCCAAAGAGAGCAATAACTTGAAACTAGTTAATGGAGGAAAAATAGAAAATTAAAAAACTAACTAAAAGGATGCATGTTAGACCATACTAGTTAAAGAGATGGATCCAATTTCATGGCCTCCTCACCACAAAAGAAAAGTCAACATGGCCTTGGAAGGTAAAAAAACTTATTTATCAAACCATCCCCAACATTAGCAGCACCCCAAATAATGTCTACTTCATAGAAAGATTGGATCAGAAAATCCAACAAAGACAACGTGAAAGCTTGGATCAAAAAAGGAGGTGGCTCTTCTTAATCACCTGCTTGATGTAGATACACAAACATTTGAAGAAGCAAAACCCTTTGAAGCCAATCTTGAATGGACCGTTGGCTACAAGACAAGATTCAAAGCATGAAAATGAAGCTTGTAACAAAGAAGCCAAATTCCAACACTGTGAACACTATGCCTTTGATAGAAGGAAAAACTTCCAGAAGGATTCCAAAATTGCTTGAAACATATTCTTAGTATGGTAATCTAGAAACATAGTCAAATTAGCATCATAATACAATCCATGACAAAATAATCAAATCAACACACTAATAAAATCCATAGTGTCTACAAAATATATTAAAAATAATTGTTTTCATATAAAAAAGATTATCAAAATTAACTCACTTCAGGAACTCCACATACCTTGAGCTTATTATGTTACAACATAGTTGTGCATCATCACAATAAACATTCTAAATAATGAAACTTGAAGTCTAACATATACTTGCTTAGAGAATCTTAGATGAAATTGCATAAAATATGGTACAACAATGATCACTAACAAAGACAGTAAGACCATTAATTTCAAACTATCCTCTCTTCAAAAAAACTTGGAGATGATCTCTCAATTTGTTTGGAAATATTCCCATATTTGAAACATGTAATGTTGGGGTCCCTTGTAGTTTATGAAAATGTTGGGCAGAAAATGAATTTGTCATACTATCATTGCTACCAAGCTTCCGAGACTTGATAATTGGTATACTATGCACATATTTTCCATAGGTTTGCATCCAAAGTTCCCTTTAATGTTATCTTAGATCATGAGAAAATATGAATTATGCCAAGAAGAAGAGATTTATTACTGTAAGAAAAGCATAGAGATGTTAGATGCTAGATTATTTACTAGTGTAAGAAAAGCATACATATGTTATATGCTAAATGTAAGAGGAAATCATAAAGCTAGAGAATATTTGAACAATACATGATGAGACTCCACCCCACATGTTATGCTAGAAACAAGTTCATGCTATCTAGCTATTCCACTTGAAATTATGAATTCCATCATATTTTAATAATTCAAATAAAGCAGAATCAGTGATGTGGCTAGTGAGCTCTACAAAATATTTCAGTTATCTAGAAGGAAGGAAGAAGGGGATCAATGGAGACAATCAAAGGGGGTGGGGTCTCAACTCCACTTGCATTAAGATCTATAGCATTCTGATGCAAGAAATGGGAGGAGATGGAATGAGCAAGAATGGGGAAATCAACTAGGATGGCTATAAGCTAATTGTATACCCTATACATATTATGTTCGTGCAATCCAAATAAGATCTACCAGCTTACAAGATTGAATGCAATACATCAAGGATCATGCCCTAATAGGAAAATTTGTTGGCATACTGGGATTCTCTAGTGTATAAACTCCACTTGGAAACCTAAGGGACACTAAGATCTCCATCTAGGGTCAAATTGTATTCAACCAAGAAAAGAACATATGAAGGAAACTAGAGTATGTATAAGATTGTACTCCTTTAGTGGAGAATAGTGGGATCCGTAATTGTATATAATGTCAGGATAATAGCCCCACCCACCTAGATTATGTTCCCAAGTACCTTTGCCTCATAGTCCAAGCTTCTTATCCCAACTATTTCAGTATGACAAAATTTCATAAATATATATACTTTTGTATTAAATATATATATCTTGAGAGACCAAATACATCTTTCACTAGACATAATGTAACTATCTTTATAACAAGGAAAAAACCCTTAAAAAAACATCAACCAAAACCTCCAAAAGGAAAAAACAAACTCTTATCCTATCTACATATCCAAAAAAATATCATGGCTTTTACCAATACCCATATTCCAATTATTATAAATTAATTACACAGTTTCAATACATCCCACTCTTTGATCAACAAAAATAGAGATTCATAACCATCCAAAGTTTTTCAACTACTAAAAAGTAAAAATATAACCCAAGGAATAGATTAACACCCTTATGAATAAATTTATCATAGAACATTGAACACTTTAATTAATTCCTAAACAAATAAAGAGGTCCCACTCATTGAACAACAAAAACAAATATCATTACCATCCAAGTGTTTCAACTACTAAAAACTACAAATCAAATCCCTCAATAGATAAAACCTTTCTCAAAAAATATTTGAGTCACATATCTCAACATAATATAATCTATCTATCTGGTTGTTTCCCATTAAATATTTAGAATGGTGCCACTGAAATAGTTGGCTAG
>LPNX010289252.1:0-41799 GCA_001517045.1 Pseudotsuga menziesii
TTTCCTACATTATATTGTACACAATAGTTAAAACAATAACAAATATGGTAAGATGCCACTAATTTAAACATACACACATATGGAACAATACATAACATCTCAACCTTTTCTTTCACCCGTTGCACTTGTGAAATCTGCATCTGCTTAATTTGTCCACCCCCTAAACCCAACAAAAAAAGTCAAACCATAAATTATTTAATGGAGAGTAGGTCCTATACCTACATTACCTCTATATTTAAACAAACACACATCATGTAATTATGACAAGGTGAATGGTATAAATTAAAATTGCATGGAATCTTACAATTATGTAGAAACAAATGAGTAAATTCCTCCATACCTCAATTGCCTCTGCCCACTATACCTCTACATTTGCACTCTCTTTTACCATAGAGATATTCAATAGTTTCACAAGTAATCCTCCAAGTTCATTTCCTACATTGTATTGAACACAACAATTAAAACAATAACACATAATGTAAGATGCCACTAATTTAAACATACACATATGGAACCATACATACCATCTCAATCTTTGCCTTCACCCATTGCACTTGTCAAATATGCATTTGGTTTTTAAGGCCTACCTTAATTTGTCCACCCCTTAAACCATCAGAAAAAGTCAAACCATTAATTTTTTAATGGAGACTAGGTCCTATACCTACATTGCCTCTAAATTTAAACAAACACACATAATGTAATTGTGGCACATAGTAAATGAGTTAAATTAAAATTTCATGGAACCTTAAACTTATGTAGAAACAAATGAGTAAATTCCTCATACATACCTCCATTGCCTTTGCACCCAAAAACATATAGACGAAAAAACAAGTAGGAAAACAAAATATTAAACCATAAATTAGCATGGCCATGCTCACAAAATGCAAAAAAATAACAATCATAGGAACAAAAAATGGAAAAACAACACCAACAATAATAAAAGATACAAATAACAATAGTAGAAAAACAACCAAACTAACAAAAAGAAGAAAAAGAGAATTAATCAATAGACATAGACAACATATAGCCCCAGAAAGCGTCCATGGCCAACCAAGAACATCCTGCACACCAAAAATTGAAGAAGTATTAATAACAATACCTAAACACCTTATGAGAAATATTAAATACACACCAAATATCAACCGCCTTCACCCATTGCACTAGTGAAATTTGAATTCGGTATTTAAGAACTATTTTAGTTTGTTCACACCATGAAGTCAACAAATAAAAGACAAACCATAAATTATTTAATCGAGAGTAGGACCTAGCCTACATTGCAAAAGATATATCGGTAAGTACATATTCATAGGAGAAGACGTTATACATATAGATATATGTATATGCACATATATTGTACCAAATGAAAACTCACCTCTACATCTGCACTCTACTAAAGTCTTTCGCATAGAGATATCAATAGTTTCACAAGCGATCCTCCATGTTCCTTTCCTACATTGTATTGCACACAATAGTTAAAACAATAACACATAACACACACACATATGGAACAATACATACCATCTCAACCTTTGCCTTCACCCATTGCACTTTTGAAATCTGCATCTGGTATTTAAGACCTGCTTAATTTGTCCACCCCCTGAACCCAACAAAAAAAAGTCAAACCATAAATTATTTAATGGAGAGTAGGTCTTATACCTGCATTGCCTCTATATTTAAACAAACACACATCATGTAATTATGACACGATGAATGAATTAAATTAAAATTACATAGAATTTTACAATTATGTAGAAACAAATGAGTAAATTCCTCCATACATACCTCCATTTCCTCTGCCCACTATACCTCTACATTTGCACTTTCCTAAAGTCTTTCCCATAGAAATTCAATAGTTTCACAAGTAATCCTCCAAGCTCCTTTTCTACATTGTATTGAACACAACAATTAAAACAATAACACATAATATAAGATGCCACTAATTTAAACATACACACATGGAACCATACATACCATCTCAATCTTCGCCTTCACCCATTGCACTTGTTGAATATGTTTTTAAGACCTACCTTAATTTCTCCACCCCTTGAACCCATCAGAAAAAGTCAAACCATAAATTATTTAATGGAGACTAGGTCCTATACCTTCATTGCCTCTAAATTTAAACAAACACACATCATGTAATTATGACATATAGTAAATGAGTTAAATTAAAATTTCATGGAACCTTAAAATTATGTAGAAACAAATGAGTAAATTCCCCATACATACCTCCATCCCCTTTGCCCACTACACATGTGGAACACCCAAAAGAAAAATAGACGAAAAAACAAGTAGGAAAACAAAATATTAAACCATAAATTAACATGGCCATGCTTACAAAATGCAAAAAAAATAACAATCGCAGCAACAAAAAAAGGAAAAAAAAAACAACAATAATAAAAGATACAAGTAACAATAGTAAAAAAACAACCAAACTAACAAAAAGAAAAAAAGAGAAATAATCAATAGACATAGACAACATATAGCCCCAGAAAGCGTCCCTGGCCAACCAAGAACATCCTGCACACCAAAAATTGAAGAAGTATTAATAACAATACCTAAACACCTTATGAGAAATATTAAATACACACCAAATATCAACCACCTTCACCCATTGCACTAGTGAAATTTGCATCCAATTTTTTAGGTCATTTTAGACCTATCGTAGTTTATTCACACCCTGAAGCCAACAAATAAAAGACAAACCATAAATTATTTAGTCGAGACTAGGTCCTAAACCTACATTGCAAAAGATACATGAGTAAGTACATATTCATAGCAGAAGACGTTATGTACATATATTGTACCCGAAAACTCACCTCTACATCTGCACTCTACTAAAGTCTTTCGCATAGAGATATCAATAGTTTAACAAGAGATCCTCCATGTTTCTTTCCTACGTTGTATTGCACACAATAGTTAAAACAATAACACATATGGTAAGATGCCACTAATTTAAACATACACACATATGGAACAATGCATACCATCTCAACCTTTGCCTTCACCCATTGCACTTGTGAAATCTGCATCTGGTTTTTAAGACCTGCTTAATTTGTCCACCCGTTGAACCCAACAAAAAAATCAAACCAAAAATTATTTTAGGGAAAGTAGGTCCTATACCTGCATTGCCTCTATATTTAAACAAACACACATCATGTAATTATGACACGGTGAATGAATTAAATTAAAATTACATGGAATTTTACAATTATGTAGAAACAAATGAGTAAATTCCTCCATACATACCTACTTGAATGTTGTTAACGAGGAAAGCAAGTTACAAGATCAGCAATAAGATAAGATGATGAAATCAAATGACTAAAAACTAAATTGATCAGTCAAGCAAAGGAACAAGAAGAGCTTGGTGAAAACTCAGGAGAGATTGAAGAAACTAGAGAAGCTAATGTCAACTTTAAGACTCAACTTGAGGAAGCCAAAAGGATAGAAGAAGCCTTGAAAAAACAGTTGGATGAAAAAGATAAGTCATGCCAAAACCTAAAAATGGAAGTAGTTGATCTTAAAAAGAAGGTTGAAAAGTAAAGTACTCATGTCAAGTTCAACAATAATTCAGTCACCTTGGACAAGATCTTGAGTTGTCAAAGATCTCCACTTGAGAAATCCGGTCATGGTTACAAGAAAGAAGCAAAAAATTCCAAAGACTTCTGAAGCAAGTCCTTTATTCTCCAAAAATGCATTAGAGGAAATTTCAACTCAAAATGGACATTTTAACATTAATTCAAATTCCATGGCATCATGTGTTAGCCAATGAAATTGCTTTAAATTTGAAATATCGTATAGGGCTCAAACAAATTTTTAATATAAATTTGGGGATAGGTATCATAAAAAAAACTACTTTTTTTGTTCGTATTTTCGACATATCTCCATGTGATTTTACTCAAATTTCGATCGGAAGAGCTCGTTGGATGCGAAATTAAATTCCGCATCCAACAAGTACCCAATCGGCTTACTTTTCACGGACCCCGCTACCCCAAAAACAAGAAATACCTGAAAAAACGTGATGATGAAAAGTATGCCGAGTGGGTACTCGTTGGCTGTGGATGCGGTATTACAATTCTCCCCAAACAAAAGTAAAAGTGGTGCAACTTACATAAGTGGAGGGATAAAGGGCTTTATGAGAGTGACATTTCCCCATCCCTCCCTTATTGCTCCATCAAGTTGAGTAAGTTGAATAGCCCCTGAATCCCGAATGTTAGCAACTACAAAAGGTCCTAGCTAGTGCGTCTTTTGTTTTCCTAAATGCCTGAAGTATTTGCTATCGTACAGTAGTACCAAGTAACCTTTGTTGAAAGTCTTTCTCCTAATGTGCCAAGCATGCCATGCCTTCTAGTGTGACTTTAAAACTATCTGATGGAACAGTGCTGGGAACCGATCCTCTTCTAGCACCTTAGTTCTCTGATACAACTCTAAATTGATGCTTCTTCTGACATTCTCTAGTCACTTGCACAATGAAAAGACTAGGTAGCAAAAACTAGTTCGAGGCTATTGCTTCCTTGCCATAGACTATATTGAAGGGCATATGTTTTGTTAACTTCTTTTTTATCGTCATGCATGCCCAAAGCACATTGGGTATCCTTACATTCCAGTTTGACTACACAAATCTTAGTTAAGCCTTGCTCGGGAATCTTGTTTAATACCTCAACCGTGACATCTTATTGTGGATGATAAGCGCTAGAAGTGTGGGATTTTTCTTACCAAGCACCATAAACTCTTGGGTTGAGGTCTTATAAGAATAATGTGGGATTTTTCTTATTATTCTAAGGTTGGAGTTCATTAGTTGAGGCGCTTGGTAAGCATAGTGTGTGTTAGATCGGTAACCTATAAAACTAACCAATCAAATAAATCCATGGGTTCCTACACATTTTACTCTGAAGCATGGATACTGAAAGAAACCATTTAGGGCCATCCATAATGAGCAAAGGAGAATACCACAATAAAATTAAAAAAGGTACTTCAGTAAGGTTTTTGGATCAAGAGCCCTTTTCAATATTCACACCATAACCAGTGAAAGGAAACTCAAAAGCAGTGATCCAACTTCAAACCAAGCTATTTATCCAACTAAACTCAAGGCAGAGATCAAAAAATCATCTAGTTGTAATAATTCAGATGCAAATAATATATTTATTATAAAAACAAGTACATTTAATAAATGCATAAATTTGAATAAGAGTTCCTTTAAGGTGAGATGCATAGTCATCATTGACATTAAATAGCAAACATCCATGCACATAAATCAATATTAAGAATAGAATACTTGAGCACTCGCATTACTTCTATAAGACTATATCTAATAGTCATCCCATCGCAAATAATCCATAAAGAAAGGCTAGGAGTGAAGCAATCATTGGCCATTCAATCAACAAAGACCATTTAAACGAAAAAAAAACATGATAAATAAGTAAATAAGTGTTGGCCTATCTAATTATCCAGAGAGAACGCATCACTTCAAGACACATGCACCCAACTCAACAAAGCAACTAGAGAAGATTGACATAGTTGTGCGAATGAAGAAACAAAACACCCCATAGAAAGATTGATGGCTACGGAATAATAGGAATAATGTTATAGAACCAAGTGCAACAATGGAGATAAGTGTTGCATGGTCGTTATTAATAGTGGTAGTATAAAGAATCTGGTCATGATTGAGATGGTAGAAAAGAAAAGTTAATTTGTTGTTCCGTAAATATGGAAATTAACTGCCGTAATTTAATTTAACTGCTCTCATTCATCATCTTTTACCTAGACTTAGATTTATTAGGGATTTCCCCTTGTGCCAGAGGAGAGACAACCTAAAGAGAGGTGGCCAACCATCCTCTACACATTCAAATTTCTTATTGAAACCTCCACTTGGGGATTTCATTTAATAAGAGAAGCTTATACCTAACCCAACTGCAAAGTTCATTATGACCAAGAAGATTGAAATCATTCTTTTAGAGTAATGAAAACCTATTTACCTTCCTCCTTGCAAATTATAATTGAAGGACTTGAGCATTTGTACTACACCAAGTTCTAAAATAGGAGTTTATAGATGCACGCACAAATCAATTTATTACAAGCCAGCCTTGCAAAAGAATCCTTCCGTGAAAAAGGAAAGTTTGAATAGCCCTTACAATAACCTGTAAAAGATGGACTAGCCCTTACGACAACCGGATCTAGCAGGTCTGGGAAGAGGGATTAGCCCTTACAACAACCAGATCTAGGAGGTCGGGAAAGGATATACTCTAACCCGCACAACAACCTAATTGAATAGGTGGGGAAAGTATTAACCGGCCCTTATAGCAACCGGACTTAGTAGGTTGGGAAAGGGACTAACCCGCACTACAAATAGATGGGGGCTAGTCTCTAAGGGATGCACAAAACAAACTAAGCCTTATTAAAATGAAATTCTGCTATCTTCCACACCTCGGGGGGCCCCCAATGATCCAAAATGCTCAAGTTGGAAAGTAAAAGAGAAAAGTATATGAACAAGGGTAAAGGGGCTAAGCAATGGACAGTACTACCAAGGTGACATCTTTTACCTAGACTTAGATTTATTAGGGATTTCCCCTTGTGCCAGAGAAGAGACAACCTAAAGAGAGGGACAGTACTACCAAGGTGACAGTAGGTAGTATTTCTAAGTTTCCCTTAAGGTTTTGCATTTATGGCTGGGACTTGTTTACATCTTAAGTGATAACCTGGGAGGTAACATTGTCCATAGAGATAACAAAGTTGGACATATGGTAACGTCTCAAACAACTGTTACAATTAGTCTATCTTCTGTAATATTTTAGACATGAAAGACATTCACTTTTGGAGAGTGTGTTTTCTCCTACTTGGGTTCCCACTAATATCAATGCATTCATAATATGAACAATTTGATGGGTACACTGCTAGTCGGAATAATAGTTAATGTAATTTTATGATTGTGTTTACTCTGTTAAAATGAGAACCAAGACATATCATACATTACATATCTCTGTTTAGTTTATTTGTTTTGTAAGTAACATTTTTGTCCTTTTAAATGTATAATCTTTGTTTTGTTTGGTTCTTGACGATTATTTGGTTATTTGTATATGTTTTAAGTTTGAACATAACTGAATTCGATGAGTCTCAAACACTTGCCTTATTAAGCGAGTTTTGATCGTCCAACTTGAAGAAGCTAGAATCTGTGTGAGAGACTACAGCATCAATCTTTGATGATATACATGTAAAACCCCTCTGAAACTTTATTTTGCTCCATTGGCCCATAAAAGGCCTCTTATGTAAATTTTTGCAGACAGCACAAATTTCAGATTTAGTATAGCTGAGTAGCAGTTAATCTTGGATAATGCTATCGGCACATTTTTTAATTTTCAACTCGAATGAAAAAAGTGTGTTTCTTTTTGTGGGAAAAAAGGAGGGATTGAACATAGTGCGAGGATCAAGTGGAGACCTCTTCAGAGAAAGCAAAATATTTTACAGTATTGGGTGCAAAAAAATGTCTCAACTGATGCAAGTTTAAGGAGGAACTCATAAGATCCTTATGATACCAGACAAGTATGCCAAAGACAAATGATGCAAGTATGCAAAGGTCTCAACAAAATGCCCCATTATAAGCTCAACCAAATCCTGACTCAAGTAAGTACCCAATTTCTCCTACAATTACTATAAATTGTGGAAGATATTTTTGTAAAAATCAAAATTTCTAGCCATTTCTGGGGATTAATAACATAGTCTCTCCTATGTGATAAAAAGAAAAGAACCTGGGAAAAGGGATTTCTAGCCACAACCCTATTCTGGAGAAATTTATTTTGAACCAATGAAGGAGATGAAAAAATTAGAGTTTAATAAGAAGAATAGGGGGCAATTGAGATCCCATCGCCTACTTCATCCTGAGGTGAACGTAAAAGCCCAATATAATTCCAAAAATCCATTGAGATTGAGCAATTCTGGATTTGCCAAAGACAAGAACGAAAGGTGAGAATAGTAAGGATGTACTAAGGGTTTAAAATTCAAGAGGAGTAAATCCCACTTCTCCATATCCCAAACCAAAGCAAAGGAGAAGGGAAGCCCCTCAAAAAAACAAGCCTTAATGAGACTAAGTGAGATACCCAAACTAGATGTAGTCAGTATCCAAGAAACAATGGGGGATAAGGTTAAGCTATTAGCAAAATTGTCTAGATTTTTGAAGGATTGAAACTTTTATTTATAGATCCTATAGGTGGGCCAAGGATCTAATTGATGGATGGAAGAAAAGAAAAATGAGACTAACCAACAAGTGCTTCTTGATTCAGGTATTGGAGCTAAGGGAAGCATTCAAGGTTGTTAATGTTTATGGGTCCTATGGGGATAATAGGGTGCCTTTATGGGAAGGCCTATTAGCTCAAGATTCCATGAGAATAAGTAATATTATCCTTGGAGGGGGGACTTGAATTTTATAGTAAGTAGAGTATAGGGTGCCTTTATGGGAAATGCTACTAGGGAAAATCCTTTGGTTGAATTTTTTATAAATAAATTAGAGAAGGTGGGCTTGGTGGATGTAGAGCCCCTTAAAATAATTCCTACCTAGAGGAAAATGAGGGTGGGGGCAGAAAAGGTGGCTAATTATACCACTTTTTAATTTCTACCTCCCTGATGAGTGATCAAGGTACGATAAGAACCTAGGTCAAAGTTGGGGAGGTAAAATGGATCATTTCCTAATTTTTCTCCAAATGGCAAGGGAGGAATGGAAGCCCCAAAATCCATTCAAGTTTAATTCTAGTTGCTTGGAGAACGAGAAGACTTAGTCAGATTTATCAAAACAAAATACAAGGCATTTGAAGCCACCCTCATAGGGTCAGCAATCCCACAGTTTGCTTTGAACCTCAAGTCTGTGAAAAGGGCAGCAATCTCATGGGCAAATGACGAGAATAATAAAGGATGAAGAATAATAAACGATGAACATACATTAGTATCACTTGAAACACAGTTAATAGAAATTAATGATAAAGAAGATGATGGTCTTATTGATGACAAACTTGGGCTAATTTCTGCCTCCTGGTGAGTGATCATAATAGGATAAGAAACATGAAGTCAAAGTTGGAGGTGACTCAAACCACTTGCTAATTTTCCTCCAAATGGCAAGGATCGTACATTAGTATTACTTGAAACATAGTTAATAGAAATTAATGATAAAGAAGATGATGGTCTTATTGATGACAAAATGATAAAGAAGATGATGGTCTTATTGATGACAAACTTAGGCTAATTTCTGACTCCTGGTGAGTGACATAATAGGATAAGAAACATGAAGTTATAGTTGGAGGTGACTCGAACCACTTGCTAATTTTCCTCCAAATGGCAAGGGAGGAATGTAAGCCCCAAAAGCCATTCTAGTTCATTGGAGGGTAAAGATTTTGTCAAGTTGATTAAAGCATAATGCAAGCCATTTGATGCCTCCCTCAAAGAGGCATCAATATAAGGCTACAATTTGTTTCACACCTCAAGTTTGTGAAAAGGGCAACAATCTCTTAAGCTAAAGACAAAAGAATAATAAAGGATGAACAAGCATTACCACTTGAAACACAGATCATAGAAATTAATGATAAAGAAGATGATGGTCTGACGAAATTAGGTTAATTTCAGTGTTACACGGGGACTCGCCCCCATGCACCCCCCTCGCCCCCGTGCGCCCCGAGGGCTCGGGGGCTCCTGGGGAAACGTTTGCCAGCGTCCCCAAAATCAGGAAACTCTCGAAAACTTACAAGGGGGCGTGTCCCCCTATTTTGCAGCACGCTCTGGTGAAGGGGGGCTCCTAGACGCCCCAACGATTTTCCCAATTTCAATTTCAAAAAACAAAATTTTCATTTTAATTGTTGTATAGTCTCTATTTCAGGCTTAGACTTTTGTAATTTACTCTTTCACTATTTTAGCATGCAATATCATTGATTCAAGTTTTCAATTATAATGATTGAAATTAGAAATATGAATATCAAGATTCAAATGGCAAATTTGAAAATTATCATGATGAATTGTATAACATGTTTGTATTATTATTTCGCTATATTCTAATTGACATTGCACAATGATAAACTTAGTGTTTACTATTTATTATTTACTTTTAGTAGTTTACTTGGGATGAATCATTGAATTGTTATTGTTGGCATTTAATAATTTATAATATTAATTTTTAGTAAGACCTAGGCGCCTCCCCGCCCCCCTCGAATTTTGTTAAAACTTGGGGGTGGTCTCCACACGTCCCCAATGTGCGTTTCCCTGCTCCCGCATCCCGGAAACTTGGGGGAACATTGGTTAATTTATGCATCCTTAATGAGTGATCATAGTAGGATATGAACTTGGGTTGAAATTGGAGGTGAATCAAACCAGTTGCTATTTTTTCTCCAAATGGCATGGGAAGAATGTAAGCCCCAAAAGCCATTCAAGTTTAATCTAATTGGTTGGAGGAAAAAGACTTTGTTGGATTGGTAAGCAGAATGCAAGCCATTTGATGCCTCCCTCTTGGGAAAATGAGGGAGAATAATAAAGGATGAACAAGCATTAGTATCACTTGAAAGTTGAAACACAAATCATAGAAATCAATGATAAAGAGAAAAGAATTCAAGCCATTTGATGCATCCCTCTTGGGAAAATGAGGGAATAATAAAGGATGAACAAGCATTAGTATCACTTGAAAGTTGAAACACAAATCATAGAAATCTATGATAAAGAGAAAAGGGAAACAAATCTCTTGGGAAAATGACAAGAGAATGATAAAGGATGAACAAGCATCAGTATCACTTGAAACACAGATCATAGAAATTAATGATAAAGAAGATGATGGTCTGACGAAATTAGGTTAATTTATGCATCCTTAATAAGTGATCACAATAGTATATGAACTTGGGTTGAAATCGGAGGTGAATCAAATCAGTTGCTAATTTTTCTCCAAATGGCAAGGGAAGAATGTAAGCCCCAAAAGCCATTCAAGTTTAATCTAATTGCTTGGAGGAAGATTTGATTCAGTTGTTAATTTTTCTCCAAATGGCGTGGGAAGAATGTAAGCCCCAAAAGCCATTCAAGTTTAATCTGATTACTTGGAGGAAGAAGAATTTGTTGGATTGATAAGCAGAATGCAAGCCATTTGATGCCTCCCTCTTGGGAAAATGACAAGAGAATAATAAAGGATGAACAAGCATTAGTATCACTCGAAAGTTGAAACACAAATCATAGAAATTAATGATAAAGGGAAAAGGGCAACAAATCTCTTGGGAAAATGACAAGAGAATTACAAAGGATGAACAAGCATTAGTATCACTTGAAACACAGATCATAGAAATTAATGATAAAGAAGATGATGGTCTGACGAAATTAGGTTAATTTATGCATCCTTAACTAATAATGAGTGATCACAATAGGATATGAACTTGGGTTGAAATTGGAGGCGAATCAAACCAGTTGCTAAATTTTCTACAAATGGCATGGGAAGAATGTAAGCCCCAAAATCCATTCAAGTTTAATCTGATTGGTTGGAGGAAGAAGACTTTGTTGGATTGATAAGCAAAATGCAAGCCTAAGCCCCAAAATCCATTCAAGTTTAATCTGATTGGTTGGAGGAAGAAGACTTTGTTGGATTGATAAGCAAAATACAAGCCATTTGATGCCTCCCTCTTGGGAGGATGACAAGAGAATAATAAAGGATGAACAAGCATTAGTATCACAAAGTTGAAACACAAATCATAGAAATTAATGATAAAGAGAAAAGGGCAACAAATCTCTTGGGAAAATGACAAGAGAATGATAAAGGATGATAAAGAAGATGATGGTCTTCTTATTGAAGAAATTTGGCTAATTTATGCCTCCTTGATGAGAGATCGCAATAGGATAAGAACTTAGGTGGAAGTTGGAGGTTAATTAAACCAGTTGCTAAATTTTCTCCAAATGGCATGGGAAGAATGTAAGCCCCAAAATCCATTCAAGTTTAATCTGATTGGTTTGAGGAAGAAGACTTTGTTGGATTGATAAGCAAAATGCAAGCCTAAGCCCCAAAATCCATTCAAGTTTAATCTGATTGGTTGGAGGAAGAAGACTTTGTTGGATTGATAAGCAAAATGCAAGCCATTTGATGCCTCCCTCTTGGGCGAATGACAAGAGAATAATAAAGGATGAACAAGCATTAGTATCACTTGAAAGTTGAAACACAAATCATAGAAATTAATGATAAAGAGAAAAGGGCAACAAATCTCTTGGGAAAATGACAAGAGAATGATAAAGGACGATAAAGAAGATGATGGTCTTCTTATTGAAGAAATTTGGCTAATTTATGCCTCCTTGATGAGAGATAGCAATAGGATAAAAACTTAGGGGGAAGTTGGAGGTTAATTAAACCATTTGCTAATTTTTTCTCCAAATGGCAAGGGAGAAATGTAATACCCAAAAGCCATTCAAGTTTAATCCAGTTGGTTGGAGGAAGAAGTCTTTGTGAGATTGATCAAAGCAAAATGCAAGCCATTTGATGCCTCCCTCAAAGAGTCAACAAGCCTACAATTTGCTTCGAACCTCAAGTCCTTGAAAAGGGTACCAATCTCATGGAAAAATAGAAGATAATAATAAAGGACGAATAGGCATTAATATCACTTGAAACACAAATCATAGAAATTAATGATAAAGAAAATGGCAGTCTTATTGATGACAATTACCAACTTAGGCAAACTTTAAGGGTATTGAAACTAAAGAAGAGAAATTTTTTTGCAAATGCGAAGGCCCTATGGAGACTCAAAAGTAGGGCATTATGGCTAGAAAAGAACACAGTATTTCCGTATTTCTATAATTTTGCAAATCATAGGAAAACCCCAAACACATAGTATTGTCATAATTTTGGAAATTATAGGAAAACTCCAAATCACAATCTAGGAGGTACAAAGAGATGATGCATCAAAACCTTAGAGCTTCAAAGACATTGTTGCTCTAGAAGTGGATCATCTTGGGAAGGTTATAGAAATAGTCATTCTTCCCCAACTTTGTACATGATATATAACCAATGAGAGATTAATGGAGGAGATTACTAAAGATGAGTTACAAATCGTACTTCATAGTTTTCAAAAGGACAAAAGTCCTTAGCTTCATTGATAATCAAGCAGTACTCGAAGAATCCTAGGTATCTTCTATTCTACTTTTATTGCATTGATTCCAAAAAAAGACAAACCCAACACTTTTGATGACTTCAAGCCAATTTCCCTATAATATTGTATCTACAAGATAATTGCCAAGTCAATAACATTGAGTAAATAAAATGCTCTCAAACAATTTCAAAAGTGCAATCTATGCTCCTCCATAGTATATAAATACACAATGCTATAGGAGTGGCACACGAAATGATGAATACCACCGAAACAAATAAATTGCCGACTATGGTTCTAAAGTTTTATCTTTCTAAAGCATATGATTGTGCAAAGTTCAAACTAGTTTTCAACATTGGTGCAAACTAGGTTTTGAGGTTGATTTTTGATAACAATTTGTTTCTTGTGTTCATTTAGTGAACTGGATAATGAATTGCTTGACGTTAGTAATGGTTGCAAGCTTTATCAAAAGATCAACTTCCACTTTCAATAGATCATCAAAAGGGGCTGAGACAAGGCAAAATGGCCAACACAGGGCCACCCTTTATTACCTCCATTATTTCTGATAGTAGCTAAAGGGCATATCAGTATATATTTACGTAGCAGAAAAATGAGTTAAAATTAAACAATATACCTTATTAGCTTTTGGCCTGTTCGCCCTGGCACCCGCTGCACCTTCTTAGCTTTAGCCCTGTTCTCCCTGCACCCACTGCACCTGTGGACTCTACATGGGCTTGGCTGTTTGGCCTACCTTGACTTCCCCACTGAACCTAACAAGTACAAAAAAAAAAACATGACGGATCTAAAGACAACAAAAAATTCATGAGGAAAGTTAAACAACAAAAAATTCATGAGGAATGCCAAACATAAACTATAGTATATTTTTAAAAATTTAAACAGAGATGAAAAACTGAAATAGGTAAATAAGGAGGAGAGCACTTGAATTTGCACCATGGGTTTTTGCACCAAAAAAGGATTCGCCCATTGTCCCTCTCACACAAAGACATTCGAGAGCTCCTCCACCTTCATTCACCTGCATTGCCTCTTGACTTAGAAAAGAGGCATTATATAATTATGTTGCAACAAATGAGTTAAAATTAAACAACATACCTTCTTACCTTTCACCCCGTTTGCCCTGCACCACTGCACCTGTGGACTTTACATGGGCTTGGCTGTTTGGCCTGCCTTGACTTCCCCAGAACCTAACAAATACAAAACCAAAAAAACCATGACAGATCATTAAAAAACAAAAGAAAATTCATGAGGAATGTTAAACGTACAGTAGTATATTTTTTAAAAATTAAAGAAAAATGAAAAACCCAAATAGGTAAAAGAGGGAGGGCATCAATTGTATTTGCACCAAGCATTCAGCAGCTCCTCCACGGCCTGCCTTGACTTCACCACTGTACCTAACAAGTACAAAACCAAAAAAAGCATGACAGATCATTAAAGACAACAAAATTTTCATGAGGAATGTTACACTGTAGTATATTTTTTAAAAATTAAAGAAAAATGAAAAACCCAAATAGGTAAAGAGGGAGGCCCAGGGCATCAATTGTATTTGCACCAAGCATTCAGCAGCTCCTCCACGGCCTGCCTTGACTTCCCCACTGTACCCACCGTACCTAACAAGTACAAAACCAAAAAAAACATGACAGATCATTAAAGACAACAAAATTTTCATGAGGAATGTTACACTGTAGTATATTTTAAAAAAATTAAAGAGAAAGGAAAAATCCAAATAGGTAAAGAAGGAGGACATCAATTATTTGCACCATGGGTTTTGCGCCAAACATTCAGCAGCTCCTCCACCTTTATTCACCTGCATTGCCTCTAGTTTAAGAAAACAGTCATTATATATTCAGGTAGTAGAAGAATGAGTTAGAATTAAACAACATGAATATACCTTCTTAGCTTCCGCCCTACGCCCACTGCACATGTGCACTCTGCATGGACTTGGTCATTCCGCCTGCCTTGACTTCCCCACTTAACATTACAAGTACAAAACCAAGAAAACCCATGACAGATGACAACAAAAATTTCATGACAGATATTAAAAGACAACAAAATTTTCATGACGAATGTTAACCGTACACTATAGTATATTTTTAAAAAATTAAAGAGAAATGAAAAACCCAAATAGGTAAAGAGGGAGGACATCAATTGTATTTCCACCAAACATTCAGCAGCTCCTCCACCTTTATTCACCTGCATTGCCTCTAGTTTTAGAAAACAATCATTATATATTCATGTAGTAGAAGAATGAGTTAAAATTAAACAACGTAAAAATAAACCTTCTTAGCTTCCGCCCTGCGCCCACTGCACCTATGCAGTCTGCATGGACTTGGCTATTCGGCCTGCCTTGACTTCCCCACTGAACCTTACAAGTACAAAACCAAGAAAACCCATGACAGGTGACAACACAAATTTCAAAAAAATGTAAAGAGATGAAAAACCAATGAGGTAAAGAGGTAGGTCATCCATTGTATTTGTGCACCATGGGTTTTGCACCAAAAGAGGATTCACCTTCATTATCTCTAGATTTAGAAAACAATTCGACAGTTCCTCCACCTTCATTCACCTGCATTGCCTCTTGATTTAGAAAAACAGGCATTATGTGATTATGCACCAAAAAATGAGTTAAAATTAAACAACATACCTTCTTACCTTTCACCTTGTTCGTCCTGCGCCCACTACACCTGTGGAGTCTGCGTGAACTTGGTTGTTTGGCCATGAAATCCCCACCCAATAAATTCAAAGAGAGAAAAACCAAAACAAATGAACAAAAACCCACATGAAATAGGAGATACAGAAGTTCAAAAAAAGCGCGCGCACAGGAAAAGCCCGCAAGAAATATAAGATACATGGCCATGCATCAAATTGCACAGAAAAATAACAATTACAGCAGCATAAAACAACAGAAGAAACAGAAATAAAACCACCAAAAAAAACAGAGAAACAACGGAGACAAAATCCGAATACACCGATCCCAAGCACGCCTTCCCAGTGCTCCTCTCCTTTGCGTCCATACGGTCCATGGCCAACGAGAGACACCTTCCCATCACATCACATGAATGAAGCTAATGAATTTAGAAGCGTCGGGCGACTATGTTCTTGTTTTTTAATGGCTTGAGCCTTATTTTCCGTGTAGCCGTTAGGTGCTATCATCATGGACTGACACCGTATCAGTACCCAATTTTGACGACACGACCCATTATCATTAGGCGGTTAGTTGGTATTTGGAGGATAAATTATTTTAGAAAAACATGGTATCGTTATTTAAGACTGTAGGGCATAACTCAGCTATTTCATCTTAGCTAAGAATTTTGTGGGTCGTGGACTCTAGAGTATATTTGAATGTGTGTTTTCAAATTCACTTATCTACAAAAGGTGTTACATTGTTCTTAACGTATTGTATTTTTTGTTTTTTAATTTACAAGATGTGTATTTTAATTGTGTTTTTTCAAATTTATTTACGTAGAAAAAGTGTTTTTGTTGTTCTCATTTTTTTAATTTATAACATATATTTTAAATGTGTTTTTTAAATTGTGGGTATGTTTGTGTTTTGAATGTGTATTTTCAAATTCAATTACATAAGGAGTTTCATTGTTTTTAATGTATTGTAATTTTTTTCTAATTTATAAGATGTGTATTTTGAATGTGTTTTTCTAAATTCAATTTTTTTTTCCAAAAGAAAATAGCACTTTCTTGATATTCATTAGAATCAAAGGTAACAAGATATACATCTATGATACTAAGTATCATATACAGTCAATACCTATAGACACAGGCACTGCTCAACACCCACAATTAGAGTACAATACTCACAAACAGAGTTCAGTAACCTAAGCAACGAGTCTCTCAGCCAAAGACAAAATACCACTATCAGTGTTCAACAACCTGAGCAACCAATACACAAGCACCCTGCCAAAGTAGCGCAGGGGCAATGATCAAACCACTCCAAAAGAGCAAATAAAAACGCAATCATAGCGGCTAGGGTTAGAACCCTAGCTAACAGATACAGGGAAAAAGCCCCACAGCAAAAGTGGGTAGCTAGGATTGAAACCCTAGCCGCGGAAGCAAAGGACCTGCTCCCATAGTTTTGTACATGCCTACATGGCACCAGAAGACACCACACAGTCAATGCCTATGCCAAACCTTGCCAAAAAGCCCAGTCGCCTGCCGTTCATCGTAGCCATGAGAGGGAGAGACAACACAGGAACGTTGCAGGCACCGCCGCACCTTTCCGGAGCTGAACAGCCTCCAGCCAGTGTGTCCCGTAAAAATCGACTCTGGTCACTAACGCTCGAGCATCTATGGATCCAGAGTAGGACGAGTACAAGCTCTGCCTCGACAACCGCCTAAGTTCCATAGATACCCAATGCAGGGGAAAACCAAAGAGAGGTTGAGCCTAGAAAACCAAGTCGTGAATATTTCGCTCACATGCGAAGCCAAAACCACAAGAGCTCCATACAACACTACCATCGTCGTAGCCACCGAAGATGAACCGAAAAGAACATTCCCTGAACCGGGCGTCGAGCAAAGAGCTAGAAAAACCATCGGAATCAAAGAAAGAAGGAGGAAGGCGACTAGAGGAGAAGCTCTAGCCGCCATACACAAGTTTCGAAAATGACTCTCAAACCCTAACCAGAGCCCCTCTCCTCTTCACTTACATAGAAAAGGTGTTTGATTGTTCTCAATGCATTGTATTGATTTTTTTTTAATTTATAACATGTATTTTAAATGTGTTTTTTCAAATTCACTTATATAGAAAAAGGTGTTTTATTGTTTTTAATGCATTGTATTGATTTTTTTTAATTTACAATATGTTAAATTTATTTTTAAGAAGAAAAAAAAAGTATTTAATTTGTTATTTCTTGAGAATCAAAATTACATAGTAACGAGATTGTGTATCTCCATGTATATCTGAATACAAACTGCTATAACAAATTGTTTATAATCTACTAATAATAACATAAGACTCTTCAATAATCCTTCAATCTCATCAAAACATGAGCATCTTAAAACTATCAAACACACTAAATCCTCCTATGCTCAAAATACAAAAAAGCAAGAATTGCTTGACAACTAACCCACTGAACATAAATTAGATGTAGGTATAACACCTGTCATCTATCATAACTCCATCCACATACTCTGAATAATGGAGAAAACCAGTCATATCCACAATCGAGATCTTGGAGAGAAAATCAACATTAGAGTTGAATACCCTATAAATGTGTTTGAAGGAAGTAGCGTGAAAGCACCTTTTAAGATTCTCAATCCTTCTCAACCAACAGTAAAAACTCAAAGACTGTAAAGAATTTAGCCCATCCACCCAGTCTATAACAATCTGTGAATCACTAAATACTTGGTTGAAGTAACCCTCTTTTTTTGGTGAATCGCAATAAGCCCCAAAGAGCAAGAAGCTCGGTAAAAGTGTTTGTACCATCTCCAACGCCCATCTTTGAAATTATGACATGACTCTCTTTTAGTCGTATGACCATGCTAGCGCCACATTTGCCTTCCTGCTGAGCTCCATCAAAAAAACCATAAATAACATCAATTGCAAAAGAAGGTATGTTGTAAATCTTGTTTCTTTTGGTAACAGGTTCCTTCTTCCATTCCTGTAAATCAAACAAAAATTTTGAAACAAAAAAATAGATAGAGGGGGCCAAAACTTGAAAGATACATATATTTCTCCCTTTCCAAATTTCCCAAAATACAAAAAAGGGAAATTATTTTACCCTTTCCTTACTATTATACCAACAACACAAACAGTCATCAAAGTTCTCCAAATCCAGCTAAAGTGGACCGAGAGGAACCTGCAGGCCTCCATCCAAAGTCTCTTGAAAAGAAGCATTGAAAGAAGAGATGCTCCACAGATTCTAAACCAGATCTGCAAAGTGGGCAAAAGCTCAAACCGACAAACCCACGACGTTTAAGGTTCTCCTAGACCAAAATTTTATTCTGCAAAAGCAACCAATTGAAACATTTCACATGTTAATGTTAATTTATTTGAGAAACATGTAAGAATTGAAATTTATAGAAAATATCTATACCTACGTAAAGTTGTTTAATCTTGTAAAACACTTTTTTCTAGTTGTCATAATTTTATACAAAAATTTAGAGTTTGTATTGGTTTGGAACTTTATCATATTTTTTACAATTTGGATCAATGCATAATTGCATAATCGTTAAGGACATTGTTGCACCATGCAAAGACTTTGGATCATGGTTGCAACACATTTTATTTATGATACATTGATTTGAGTGTGGGGCATGTTCCCCCGCCATGGCGAGGTTCCATTATATTTTGTGGCACATGTCTATGCAAAGTTTGTATTGCACATGGATCACAACTACATGTCCACACCATCATGGTTTGATGGTCCCAATAGGGGAAATAGTTATGAATATCCTGAGACTCATAGAGACTACCTTAGAACTCGTAGAGGCCCTACTACCATACCAACTTCTCCAAGATTGGTACCATTACCTCGAAGGAGTATAGTGTTACCAAAGGAGTATAGTGTTACCATAGGAGTTAAATGAGCCATCCCAACATGGATTTGAGGTGTAGGATGTGATGGCTAACACAATGCACACTATGTTGTACAATGTTACAATTACAGTTGATTTACCTAGGGAGAGATCTAGATCCTTCTCTCGAGAGCCCAATTTGTATTATACCAATGATGAGACACTTGCATTGCTACCACCTGAGCAATTAATATAGTATATTGTCAATGTAAGGGATGTATATTTCTAATTGTATAAGATGCATTTCTTGATTTTCCAAATGAACATAATGCTTTTGATACATTTTTGGGTATATTCTCATGTGTCTTTGTGTGTTTAGAATCTTGAAAACCTAACAGACTTTTTTTGGATTTTAATTTGTATGTTTTATCAATCTATGTAGGATTTGAGCTTGTGTGGTCATTGGTTTCTTTTCTCAAAAAAATACTCAATTATGTTACTAACTTGTTCTATGACTGTTCAGTCAGGAATCAAGTTCCCAAATTCTTCTCTTATGTTTGCATCCAATCTCTCTAAAAGGTTTTAATAATCCCTTTCAAAACTAGTACAAAACCTAGCTATTCTTGAAACCTAAGACATGACAAGTTCTCATGGCAATTGATTATAATCCATCCCTACACACTCCAATCAATTTATTGTTGTCATGTTATAAACTTCCAAAAACCATGACCCCTTAATTTAAATACACCGCAAGTAAATTAGACTTATATCACATTATGAAAATGCAATAATAGCAATGAAAGCACGTGGTAAACATGAAAAGAAATAATATGCCATCATTATAGTGCAGTCAACACTAAGGACACTAGTATGATATTAGGAAACATATGACACTAAGGAATGTTTGTACTAAAGTTATATATCGTAGTGATTTCAAGTTTTACAACACCAAGTGTGGTTCTTGGAGCCAATGTATGGCCTTGGATCAAAATATAATGTCTAAGTCCATATAAATGGTCTCTAGGGATCATGGTTCATGTATAGTACTCCTAACAAAAACACAAACCCTACACATGGAATCTTTAGTCTACAAGTGATGTATGGTCATCATTTTGAGGATTAGTGCATCAATTATGATCCTTGGAGCCCATGTAATGGTTCAAGGTCACAATCTGTGGTATTATTACTCAAAAAAATCTCCCAAGGGCTCATGCATCATGTACATGATCCCTAGCCATCAAATAGGAAATTAATAGGGAATTTGTGTCCTGTGAATTCAATTTGGTGTCTATTGCAAGGTTAGGTGTGCTTAGGATGTTTTTTGTAAATTAATCCATGATCTTGAGGATCAAGGGCCATATGTCGGCCCCTATACCATCACATTATGCCTTAATTCACACTAACCCCTCTCACCCATTAAATAGTATCCCTCTAACCCTTGGGGGCTAAAACATGACAATAGATCCCTAAAACCCTTTAGCAATTAGACCTTATGCACACATTGAACCATTATCACAATGACCTTATATCACACTTGTCCACCCCCACACACTTAGCCTTGACACATCATGGTTCATGAACATGTTATGCCCCATTATACAATAACTATTCCCACCCCTCACACAATACACCCCTAACCCGTAAGACCCTAGAAATGGAAACATACTGCTAAAACAACTTAGCCCTTGATCATTATGATTTCAAGCACACATTATCACATAGCCAACCCTTCACATAGAAGACTCAATTTTAGCTTCCACTACACCAGGGAATCGTTGGACTAAAGGTTTTAGGATATAGTGGTGATTTCATGTTGTGCAACACCAATGATGGTTCTTAGAATTGATGTATGGCCCATAATCAACATACAAGGTCTAAGTCCACATAAGTGGTCTCTGGAGTTCATAGTTCATGCATAGTACCCCAAAGAAACACACAATCCCTACTTAGGGAATCTTTAGTCTACAATTGAGCTATGGTCATCACTTTGAGGATTAGTTTCCATTGATGTAATTCTCAAGCCTAGAAGCATGGGCATGTAGAAAAAATAGAAGCCTAAAATCTAATTTTCACCATACCTTTCAAATTGAACATGATTTGTATCTTCACCCCGTTTGTCTCTCACTCCCTCTTTATGTATCTAATATACAATAGTTATATTCCCTCTTACTCATAAGGAACTTATTGAAATGGACATAAGCCAAGGGGAATGTGTTTTAATGCATAGAGATTGTAGGAAACCGCCAAAATTGACTTTCTAGAGTGTGAGTCCACAATTTAGAATGTTGAACACAATTTGACAGCTTGGGTAGCAAGTCAACCAATTCAAGAAGATTTCTACTATAAAGGCGGTTATGGAGAGAATGTTGACATGCATTCGGTGGAAAATCCAATGAACTCTAAAATTTCCCAACTTGAGTGTTTTAGGATCCCTTGTTGTCTTATTTATGTGGGGAAACTATGGTGGGGGATGACTAAGTCTTTAGGAATTCAATCAACAACATTCTAATTCCTAAAAAGGGTTTCTTACAAATGAAAATTTACCAAGTAATCATGTATAAAGGGTTTGTGCATCCAAAATAATCACATTTAATTATTTCAAGACCCAAGTTAATCAATAGGAATGACTCAACATAGTGCATGTAACCTCAAAAACCCAACATGATATCTAAATTACTCCACACGGGCTCATTTGGTTAATCTACAATTAGTAAAGTGTGTGGATCAATAAGGTAAAGAAGATCATTCACCTAATATTGCATTGTCATTGGAGGTGAATCTATGACAAAGCAGATGTGCAAATCAATGGGATAAAGGAGATAATGCACCCTATATTACATCGTTATTGGATTAAAGCGTACACAAGTCTAGATGCATACATTACATAAATAATATGCAAGGCATTAGTAACCAATCGTGTTCACACTAATCCTGAAAAGGTTTAACCATGGTTACCTTTAGCAAATAAGACACATTAAAAACAAACTACTATGGTTATCCTGATAAACCATTGGTAAACTCTTACATAACACATAATTGATTAATATGCTTAGTAATATTATTCTAATTAAGTTTCTAATTTGAATGGTTTGAATCCCATTTTATTTCTTTAAAATATTGCTTGTTTCGTACTCTAAGAGATGGCATAAATTTTGGATTTTGTATTTTTGTTGTGTTCTATGGGATAGTAATTGACACATTTAAGGAAATATAAAACTAGTCGATATCATTTTTTTCATAAAGGCTTGCTTAGTGTTAGACAAAGACCAAGGTTTGAACTTTTACAAATAAAAGTAATAAAAAAGGTTTGATATAATTGTGAGTATAAACTATATATTACTAGGTCACTAACTCTATTGCCACATAATCATGTTTGTTTAACACTAATGTACATCAAGGTATCTAAACAAACATCATTAAGTTGACCCTTAATAACCTATATCAATAAACTCAAGGTTTTGAAACAAATGTCAAAGAGACACTCAAACTCCAATAGACATGTGAGGCAAAGAGACATTTTTTTTGGTTAAGAACAAGACAGTGGAGGAGTAATGGGTTTATCCATTCACAAATGAGAAAACACTCCTATATGGTAAGGTATACCCTCTTTTCAGCCCACATGAAGGTATGCTAATAGGGTTTTACCATTCAAGCCATATTTGTTTCACATTAACGTACCATACAAATATACACATCATGTAGTGCTAGGTGTTGATTCCTAGGCAGATTTACAGTTTCACTTTTCTAATATGGGAGGCCACTAGGATGAGGTTTTTTTTTGTATCTTGCTTTCTTTCATCGTCTATAAAACACATGGTATGGGTGAGAATGATTCATTTGTTCAATTTTTATGCTTTAGATAAGTGGTTTTCTGAGTTTCTTGTAGGGGATTTGTTTTCCATGACTAATGAGGAAGCAACAACAAGTTTGACTGTCCACTTAGATTTTTGTGTTCATACTTTTCAGTGCAACATGTTCCATTTTCTAAGTATAGAACAGATTAGGAAATTGAGAGAGTACATTAAAGCTTTTTGTTTCTAGTTTTTAGGGTTTAAGTATGAGTGCAATACACTATCACCATGAACTGAAAATTTAACAAGTTGTGGTGAAGTGTGACTAGATAAGCCAAATGCTAAAGGTAGAGTCATGCATGAAATAATAATATTCACTTTAATATATATGGGGTGAATTAGTTCCTTTTATATTGTAACAATTACAAAATAGATCAATGTCCTCTATGCTTACAATTTCTCACTCTATGTGGAGCCACACTGGGTTGTTCAATGAAAATTTCTCAACCAACATGGAGATATAAAATGATTCAATAGTGTTGTAATGTCCCTTGGGATATCAAAGGGTTACAGGGACATATCATTAGATCTCTAAGGCTAATTAGAGAATTTTAGCACATTAGATTACTCAAACAAATATTTAATTTCATTTTTAATGGTCTAATCACAGCAAGTCCCTTTAATTACCAATAAATTAAAATAAGATCCATATTTATTCCAAAAACCGATCCAAGGGTTGGGAAAGCTTACTGACAACTTTTAACAACATCGCATATCCATTCCAAGCCAAATTAGAAATAAATTCCACATCTAAAGGCTATTTCCCCTTAATCATGATTAACTAGTAATTAAGGTGTTAATTACGACACTTAGTGTGCAAATGACAACACTTATCACAAATCCAATTATTTAACAAGTAACCATAAATTATCAATCCCAATGGCTTAATAAAATCTAATTACATGTAAATAAGGCCCAATCACCAAAATTACAATAATTAATCATGGTAATTACGAAAGAGAGTCCACAAGATTATTTAAATAGTTTTCCAATATAAGCAGCTAGTGTTGCACAAAATCAACTTGTAACCATGCCATTAAACCCAAGAGAAATACTAGAACCCTTAACAACATAATTAAGCATGCACCTACAACCAATTAATGTTTTATTTGCATATTATTCCAATTGCACATAGAGTGATATATTCCATCAATTCCAATGAAACTAGTTAACATTCACTACAAGGGATTGGTTTAAATAACTGAACCGAAATGAAATGCATCCCTAAGTAAAGGATCACAGTTGATAACTATCCACCTACAACACAATAACATGTTATAAATAGAGCACATGGTTGTAGCATTCTGTTTTTACGAAAACGGAGATTTCAATCCACAACTAGTTATCAATTTTCACTGCAATGTGCCTAGTTTCCAATTTAACTTTCCAAATGCCAAATAAAGAGAAATATATGACTATTGTAGCTCATGGACAAAGTAGAATGGGTCACCTTCAGTCATATGGTTATATCTTTCCGCCCATATACAATCCATTAAATAACTCACAAACTAGCTAATTCTACTTATTTGAATTGACTAGTATTTCTACGAATCGCTAGAATAACTAAATACACAACTCATAGAATCATTCAAACATAGCTACAACATAGAATCATTCAAACATAGTTCCAACTCTAAATAACATGTTTTATCAGTCATAAAATAGGTATATATTGTTCTAACATTTCATCAAACACTTCATATACATAGTCACAAATCTACTCAAAACAATTTCATTGAGAGAGTTAAAAATTGGAAATTGATATATAATTTCGGTAGACATTTCCCCAACACTATAAAGATTATTTACCGTCAAATTCTAACACACATTTCAAGTGTGTTTATCAGACATAAGTATAAAAAAAAAACACTTAGGTAATTTTACAAACACTTCATGTGCCAAGTTTCCAAACTATGCAAAACAATATAATCGAATAACTAGTTTTCAAATAAAATGTAGAAGCATCAAAGAGAAATGTCTTACACCATTCCAAGGCTAAGTTACCATTAAAATACACATTATATAATGAACAGGGGTAGAAATATCAATTATGTATCAGAGGTGGCAAACAATTTGTTCACAAAATCCAAAAAACTAGTTTCCAATTCCTTCACAAAATTTACTTGCATAAATAGGTTGAATTCCATGAGAAAATTCTTTCACAAATAACTCAGAAGTTTCATCAAACATTTCATGTGCATCCATAAATAAATTAGATCGGATCCAAATAGATTAATTAAACATGAGATAAATCACTTATCTTTGCCAAATACGCAACCAGAATTAATCGTTCCACACTCCACCCAGCCATAGACACAATGCAAGCCAAAACTCACTTTGTAGTGGTCACCCCGGAGATAGAACCATGATTCCACAAGTAAGGGTGCACTCAACCACAAATTCTCTCAAGATATTAGTCCAACCACAACCCAATGGCAAGTAGGTCCTCTATTTCCACTCCAGGGCAATTCCAATGGCTCTAGGACAACAATCCAACGGATCTCACCCTTGTTGCCAATCCAAGATCCCCATAGTAATTCTAGGAAAAATACCAATGGATCCATGTTAACTTAGCCGGGTCACAATACCAGGAAGGATCTCATACCTAGAGCAACAAAATGAAACCACAGGTGCCAAACAAAAGCACAAGAGCAAAAGCATGAACCAACACACAAGAGTGACTTCCAACACAAGCAAATTGAATTCCTTCACGAGCAACTTGAATTGGAAGAGAGAGGGACACAAGCATGAGAGTTACATTATAGGAGTTACATATCAAGTGCCTACACCAAGAGGAACACTAATCCAACTCATGAGGGTGCACTAGGTGAGAGAGGGACTCCAATTCTCAAATAAAAATTAATCTTAAGATAAATAAACAAAGGAGTAAAATAACACGTCAAGGTACATAACCAAGAGGGTCCATCAAGTACATAAGAATGGTGTATAACATCAACATAGTCTTAACACACATAGGTAAACACTTTTCCACAACCCCTTACTTGTAACATCATGATTCCTCATACTCTCTTTCGTAGCGTCAACCATCCGGTTGTTTTTATTTATTAATTATTTTATAAGTTCAACATAATAATAATAATGTGCAAACCATAGTCCAGGCACCTTGTGCCAGTACTATGTGCTACATAACAACAACAATAATATGTATAGGGGCTAAACCAGAGGGTAATGCACCTAGAGGGTTTTACAAGTGCAATCACAAAAAAACAACATGCACTATGCAATTGTTAATTGTAAAGAACAAAACAATACATACCTCAAACTTGACCAAAGTCTAATGTGACTATAACTTGCCACTTGGACACAAAACTTCCTCTTTCTTTTTGATGGAATCCTCACAACTCAAGAAGCCTTTTAGGATTACATGCCAACCATGGGGCATGAATGGGATGGTTTATAGTCATCAATGAAGACAAAAAATGGTTAAATAAAATGTTTCTAATGCAACTAGTAGATAATCATAATGTAGAGCAATGTTAACGGGCCGAATTGGCACAGCAGTCAACTGAGAGACAGCCCGATCCAAAAGTTTTCAAAGATGCTCTCAGTCGTTAGGTAGCTGCCTCTGACGGGCTTAAGGCCCCGTTGCCTTCTCTAAATTACTCCCAGCTATAGGAGAAGACTTCAAAAGGAAAACTAAGGCTACTGTTTAACTAAATCTATAGTACACCCATGAATATGTGAAACAAACTGCTACTGAGTTAATTGGTATATTACACGACTAATAACTGGAAATTAATCTATTTAACCAATTAATCTATAAATACAAGAATAAATAGTTAATTAAATATTCACAAAACTCAATCAATTGCGTAAATACACTATAAACACATGTACATTAATAACAAGATTGAAATGATGACTTATCAAAACATGAATGTCAAATCAGATCCAATATAGGTTTTCTGTAAAATAAATAAAGAGACATATCATTAACCTATCCTAAGAATCCTATCCTGATCAGGAACAAAGAAACATTAACCCTGGAATCAACTTGCAAATAAAACTACTATGCAGACAATTTTAAACACATCAGAAAAAATTCTGAGATTTAAACAAGACAACACAAAGCAAGTATATCACATACATTATGATTACAACATCAAATTTGATATCATTGACATATATTAGCAAGTTAAAACCAGCATAAGTCGACAGTTAAACATGATGCATTTGTATCATTCTTTAAAGAAATAATGCCAAACATAAAGATTGCAGAAAGAAGTAACAAGATCAAACGATATCATAAACGCATTTCCATAATATAAACACTGAAAACATATTTATAAATATCACCAGTCAAAAAGTGCTGCAACTGCTGACTAGAAATTGTCTTAAGTCACAGGAAATTATTAAAGTGATCTTGTCTAGCTCCCATCCCCAACTATCGACCCCCTATCCAGTAATACATGTCTCCTTTAAATACATTTAATCTCACATGGAGATAGTTCTATAAAACTGGAAACTACAAAATCGAAATCTTAACCAATTTCATTAAAAATGACAAATGCAATTGTCATTTTTCCATATGCGTTATAATGTCTTGAAATTGGAAAGACTCGATTTATAACACAAAATCCATAACGACAAAGACACTAATGATGTAGTGACACTTGGGAAACAACATAGCCAACCGATTTGTTCACGATTATCTAGGGATCATCCTAAAAATGAGCGATCACCAAAATCCAAAAACAAACGCATCAACAATATCACCTGCAATACTACATAGTAAAGAGAAACAATTAAAACACACGCAAGAGCAAAATAAAGTAAACTACATAATCCATGAATCAATTCAAACCAATACCTGTAACAAAAATAACTTGATTATCACTTGATTATAAACTTCAAACTTGAAATCTTCTTAAACATATATACAATAGTGAGTGTGCCCAAAATATTATAATTTAACAGGAGCATTAAACACCTGTATATTCACACCATTCGCCGGATTCTGTGAATGACCTTTGAATTGCATCAAAGTAACCTGAGCATTCAGCTCACGCCCTTTTTCCTCATTCTTATGATTCTCGTTTTGCAGTTTCAGGACTCTCCGAATCAACCTGTTCTTATGCTTCTTCAGACGCAGCAGACACTTATCATCGGAATCAGATTTCTCTTTCATCCTTATATTCTCGGCTTTCATAGCATCACGATGTGCTACCATTTCTGATACTTCTTTCTCCATCCTATGTATTTTATCCTGCAAACAGTTTACAAATAACGGGTGAATCATTTCACCAATTCGATAAGAACCTGGTAAATTCGCTTCTACAGACTTGCCCTTAATTGGAGGATCGACCACAGGGTCAACTTGAAGATTCTTATCAGACACATGAGGACTGTTATCGTCATGGTTCACGATAGGCTCATGATCAATGTCAAGGCCATCATTACGCGAGATAGGATTCTCTTCTTCGTCATCTAGCACAACTGTTTCAATGTCTATGTTCTTACTCACGGAAGACTTAACAGTGCTAACCTTGGCCACCATACTCCTTGTAAACCTGCCAGTAACCTTAACATTCGGCCTTTTGCCCTTCTGTTCGCAGGTATTGTCATTACGTTTCGGTGTCACAGGGGATATGTTTAAAGACTTCCTCCTACGCTTGGAAGGCATAGGAGTACCAGGACTACATACAGGAGTGGGAGCAAGATCATCGCGGACGCTGGGGCTTACACATCCAACAGGGTTTGACACAGGCTTGTGCACAGGTGAAGTCGAAACTTGACAAGGCCATTGATGCCTTAAACACTCTTCAGCACAATCGAATTGACAATGGCAGAATGCCAAGAAGCCATTCTGTTCGAGAAAATCATCCCATGACCGATTTTGTTTAGACAATTCTCTTTCTACCAATATCCTAGCCAGGCCATGATGAAACAGACTCCTACCGATGTTCTTCGGCCCCTTCTTAATGGCTAAAGACATCTTAGTCATGCTCTGAACTAAATAATAGGGCAAGTTAATAGGAAAGCCGAGAAACACAGCCATCAATCGAAGATGATAGACATAAGCAAAAGAGAGACGACCCTCGCAGGTCATATACCTATGAATAACGTCTAATATCGGTCGCCATTCCTTCTTGAAGTATTTCTGTGACACACCGGCTCTAAAGGACACATCCTGGCAAGGGTTCTTCAACATCTGCCTCCATTCAGTCACCTCCATCTGCTTGTATTTGAACCAACGTTCGCCTGTCAATGGTAAACCCGTAGCTAAAGCAACTGAACGCTCGTCGACTCTGAATTGGAGGTCGACCACCTTAACCCTAGCATCAACCAGCGACATAGCGAATAACCTAGTCACCTCAGGGTTCGAGTCTGCAAACTTGCGGATAAATGGTAGCCACCCAACTATTTCAACTTTAGCTAACAGCTCAAGGTTTTCATCAAGGAGCTTTGTGTCATTGGGCTCGACCCTAACAACCGGAGCCATGGCATCGAGCGCAAATGTGCGAAGTTGCACACAGAGGAAATACCACAAATCACAATACGACAGAAGGTTGGAGAGCGAGCATTCAAGATGCAAACCAAGCAAGAACCACAAGCAATGAAACCCGACTCTCTCATAAACGAAATGCGACATGAGCAAACCCAGACAAGAACCTTGTAAACTCGGCATGGACGGAGGAATGATCACACAGAGAGGCAGTCAAGATAATAGCAAGTGACGACGAAGACTCCAGACTAGACTCGTTTTACCATAATTTATCCGACGCAATCGACATACAACCATACCTTAAATGAATCACAGGTGTTCAATGAGCAGCTAGCCACGACACTGAGCACGTACTTGCAATTGAATGTCATTTACAGAGTCATGTATGAGTGCAATGATACCATATCAATTCGTAATCAAGTGGAGCAGATAGCGACACGAATCGAAACAACCAGAGGGAATGAACCTTGGGCGTTTAACATCGACCTTACCTTATAATGATTTAAATCTTCGAAGGTGGCGAGCATATGATGCAACATAAACCATCAAACCAACACCAAACCTTCACAATATGGAGCATATTACAAAAAATCGAAATTAAACATTTATGGTAATATCGAGTATGGTTCGAAGTTTAAAGGATGAGCTTAGGATAAGGCATCTTTGCATAAAATATTGAGCCTTTGATGTTCTAGGGCCTTGTCAAGTTTATAATAAACCAATGACACATATCCATTGATTAATATTCAAATGAAGACTTATGGTGAGAGGCATAAAAACAGAGCTTATCCCTTAAGTTGGAAAGTTAAATCCATAAAAAATAATGGTTTCAATGTAGTAATTTTTTGTCAACTAACCATAGTTCACAAAGGTTGTAAAAAACATAGAATTTCATCGTTTCAGTAGCTCATGGAATGTCACCATTTCAGTAGCTGTCGATTCTTTAGTTTTGACATATGAAATTCAAACATTTCATCAAAACAAAATAAAATTTTGTTTGATGAAATTTGTTTTTTAAGGCTGTTGAGTAAGGGCACAACAGATGGCGACTGACTGGGCGGAACAGTTATCTCTGTTTTCTTAACCTGAAATCATGCAATCAAAGAATTAGATCCTTCATGTATACCATTATATAGAAATCAATATTTTAACATCTTAAACAGATTCAGGAATTTCATATTTCTAAAAATTACCAAAAGTTTACACTTTTAATTATTTATTTGATAAAGATCGGGTTTCTCACAAAAATCAGTTCAAACGAAGTAAGGCAGTAAGTAGCTTGGTTTTAAAGAATAAAATCTCAATACCACAAGCATGGCCCTCCTGCCAGCAGGCGTCCATAGCCTCGACAGGGTTGCTTCAAAGCCCAAAGAATGCCAGTATCCCATCTGTCAGCTTATAGATATACAATTCTGGTTAGGATGAACTGTTACCATCAGTTTCTTCTTTATTATTATTATTATTTTTATTTTTATTTTTATTTTTATTTTATATTTCTTTTTTATACTTCTGAAGGCCACGGTTCTGGATTGGTAACCAGGTAATAACCATGTCAGTCACCAATCTGCACTACAGTAAATAAACCGGCTCGTAATGAGACCTTTTATCCCTTAGTGTTTTATCCAAGGGCCATTGTCCAAGCTTGGTGCCCGGAAACGACAATGCTACGGATGCGAACCTATGATCCTGAACAGACTGGCTCGTTATGAGACCCTCTTTCCTTCAGATTATTTAAAGAAATATTCAAATCCAACCATGGCCAGATCGTAATTATGTTTAATCTCCAACGAGATTATCTTGACAGATAGGGAGGCATGCCTTATTCTCTTTACGAGAGGGAGTGGCGTAAAAGACTTAAATATATAACCTTGACAAATGCTGCCATAATCCTTTTGGAAAAATCTTTGCAAAGACTCATCTTATTAATTTATATTTTTTATGACTTAAAAAAATTTCTGGTAACATTTAGAAAGATGAAAAAACCGTTCACTGTTCAAGACGTAAAACAACATGACAATATTCAGGATAGTAATCTCATAATGCATGATTTGTAGATCAATCACAGGATTTTGATGAAAAGTCAACAGCTTGAAGTTTGACAAATTGATCAATCTAAAAAAAGAAAATGTAAATAAAACAGCAAATAAATATGAGAAAATATTCAAAGCAAACAAGTAAAATGATCACACTAAGAAAAATTCCACAAACCGAGAAAAACCACACAAGGTATGTACAGGATAATCTGCTAATGGGGATTAGCAGAAATATTTTTTGATAAGATGACCATTTACTGGAAGGTTCTCGATGTCTCCCTCCAGCGTTTGCAACCTGAATGTGCTAGGACCAAGTTTTTCTACAATGATAAACGGTCCCATCCACAGGCATTGGAACTTGGTATGTTTTCCTCTGTCTTCGTGCTCCTTGTCCCATTTCAGAACTAGATCACCTACTTCCAAATCCCTACTAGCTGATTTTCTGTGATCAAACCAGCGTTTCACTGTCTTCTGGTGTTGTTCAAATTTTTTTCTAGCCAACTCTCTTTCTTCCTCCAGCTTGAGCAAGGTATTAATCCGATGTTCCATGGCAGAACATACTGTTTCCTGTATTGACTGGGAGAGCTGTAGAGAGGGTAAAAATAGATGGGGAGGCAAGATAGCTTCTTTACCGTATACCAGGAAAAAGGGAGAGTTGCCTATGGCAGCCTTGGGAGTCACTCCGTTAGCCCACAGGGAATTGGATAAGGCGTTGTGCCAATTTCTATGATGATTAACCACTGTGCGTTTCAGAATTTTGATTAAATTTTTATTGGAAGATTCAACTAATCCGTTACCCTGAGGATAATAATTAGCTGAATACTTTAATTTTATGCCCTTCTCCAATGCATATTCAGTTAATTTTACAGAAGAAAAGTAAGTTGCATTGTCAAAAATCAAAGATTCTGGAACACCAAACCTGGTGACAATAAAAGAGTCAAGGAATGATATCACCTGTTCTGAGTTAACCACTCGCAAAGGGATGGCTTCAACCCATCTAGTGAAATAATCAGTGGCTGTCAAAATGTATTTGTGCTACTGTGAGGAAGCTGGTGTAATTGGACCAACAATATCCAAACCCCACTGTTGAAATGGAACTTCAATAATAACAAGCTGGAGAGGTAATGCTGCTTTCTTAAGTCTTATGCCTGCTCTTTGACACTCCTGACATTTCCTAGCAAAGGCATATGCATCCTTAAACAAAGTAGGCCAATAATATCCAGCTTTGAGTACCTTATGTGAAGTGGTTTCTCCGCCAAAGTGTTCCCCGGCTAGCCCTGCATGTAATTGAGGCAACACATTATCATCGTCATTTCTTTCTAAACAGCAAAGGAGGACTCCTTCGAAATTCTTTTTGAACAGAATGTTATCAATGAGCTGATATGGTGCAGATCTTAATCTCAAAGCCCTTTTGCTACGTGAATCTAAATGTTCAGGAGCATTCCCATGCAACAGAAAAAATTGAATGTCATGATACCATGAATCAGAGGGGGCTGAGATTGGCAAAACTTCCCTTTCGAACAAAAAATGTTCATCGACGAAGTGCAGATCAGATTCAGACATATCTGAAGATCCGACTGCCAACTTGCAAAGTCCCTGACCTCTGACAATCTTCTAAGGCTTGATTTCCAGGTCATACTCCGAAGTGCTGTGACCCAATGGGCTCGCTTTTCACCCAGGTCCTTTTGCACCAAAAGATTTCTGACTGCAGAATATGGCACAATAACCTTGGCATGTGACTTCAGAAGATAAGGCCGAAAATGTTTTACTGACTTAAAAACAGCGAATGCTTGTTTGTCTACTTCTGGATAATTGAGCTCTGCCCCGCTTAAACTGGGACTTGTAAAAGCAATGGGAGCTTCATTGTTTTCCTGATTTTTCTGCGTTAAAACAACGGCATATGAAGAGTCAGAAGCAAACGTGTACAAAATAAATGGTTTAGAGAAATCCGGCCTTGTTAAGGTAGGAGCTTCAACAATAGCTTTTAATATGTCATGAAAGGACTGCTTTTCTTCAGCGGACCATTTGAAATCAGCATCTTTTTTGATCATTTTCTGAAGTGGTCTGACAATTTTAGTAAACCCAGGAATAAACCTAGAGACAAAATTTATCTTTCCTAGAAATGACTGCATAGTTTTCTTTGAGTGAGGCATAGAAATCTGTGATATAGCTTGGGTACATTTAGGGTCAATATTGATACCTCGTTTTGAAACTACAAAACCCAATAACTTACCTTCTGTAACCGCAAATATGGATTTCTTAGGATTCAGGGAGATCCCATATTTCCTGCAACGCTCAAAGACCCTCCTAAGATGTGTTGGGTGATCAGCTCTATTTTTTGAAAAGACAGTTATATCGTCAAGGTAAATGACGACAAATTGGCCGATCAGACCTCTGAACGCAATATCCATTGCCCTTTGAAACGTGGCTCCGGCATTAATTAAGCCAAACGGCATTTTCCTGTAGGCATAAGTTCCCCAAGGGGTTCTAAAGGTTGTTTTCAACTGGTCTGCTTTGGATACTAACACTTGGTTGTATCCCGAAAAGCCATCTAAAAGTGAGAACATTTCAGATCCAGAGACCTGTTGTAATATCTTTTCCATAGGCGGAACGGGATAGTTGTCATTTTCCGAAACCTTGTTAAGATTTCAAAAATCGACGCACAACCTAATATCACCATTTTTCTTTCTTCTAACAGGGACGAGATTTGCCACCCACTGCGCATGCTGCACTAGAAAAATTATTCTAGTAGTGAGGAGTTTGTTAAGCTCTTTCTTAACAGTCGGTTCTAGGCTAGGGTGCATTTTTCTCAATTTCTGCTGGAATGGTTTAGCTTGATGTTTCATGGGGATGACATGTTGCCTGATGTTTGGATCAAATGTCTTAAGATCGTCATATGTCCAAGCAAAAATGTCTTTAAACTCATTAAAGAGTCGTATGAAGGCTGTTTTGTCCTGGGGGGTACACGTACTGCCTAGATTGACACATTGAGGACTGTGTTCAGAGCTTAAATTTATAACTTCAGATTGCATAGTGGAGCTGTTGGTTTTACAGTTCCTTGCACCCTTAAATTTATCCTTCAAATCATAGAACTTCTCAAGTTTAATCACAGATCTAGGAAGGGTACTGACCTGATTAAGAGATTCCTCAATTGAACAAGGTTTATGAATTACCGCAAAGTTGTATAGATCTTCATCATGAGTCATTTCATCGATGACCGCGTCTTTGAAAGTGTCCTTCATGGTCAAAAACTCGATTAACTGCTCGTCATGGTCAAAGACTCTCCAATTGATAATGTTATCAGGTATGGAAGGTCTGAAAAGCAGTTCAACAGAGAAAGAATCAGCAAGCATCCCTTCAGACGGAATTAACTTTGAAGCAACATTAGCTAACAGATTTGCTTCCTGGTTCAAATAACGAGGAATAGAATTTGTGTTAAAAGCTTCAAACGATAATAATAAATTCCATACCTATGTCTGGTAATTTCTAAGATGTCCAGCGATGCAATGTATAGTGTTACGTACCTGTCTAACGATAATTTCAGAGTCTCCTAACACTACCAACGCTTTAGCTCCTAGATCAATTGCCTTTTTTAGCCCTTGAATAAGGGCTTCATATTCAGCAATATTATTGGTGCACTCAAATTCTAACTTGCAAGCAACAAAGTACCTTTTTCCCTGAGGATCTATTAACATGCAACCGGCCCCCACTCCTTCCTTTGACTTAGACCCGTCAAAGTATAGGGACCAAAGGCCATCATTCAGGTCCAAATGTGCAGTGTTTTGAACTGGAATTTCATCTGATATTTGTGTGAAATGAAAAGCTTCGGACTGTTGTTTTGGATCTTTGACTGATGATGTTTCAGCCTCAAGGTTTCCAAAGAAGGAATCTACCATGTAATTGCCCATTATAGTATCAGTGAATAACACCGGTTCATTTGAGTCATCCAGTTCGGTGACTAAGTGTTTCATATAATGTTCTCGATCAATCCTGATCTTGTTTGGGCGACCATTATGAGGTATCCATAAATGTGACCAATCCGTGGCAAAGTATCCCTTCAATTTTTCAGACCAATCTCTATTGAGGAATAAACCGTATGCCTCAGGGATATCTGCAACAATTATGTCAATGATGAAATGAACCTGAGGGTTTGAGGCTAACCTTATCAGTACTTCATTCAACTTTCCTATCACTTTTACATTAGATCGGTCAAGTTGCACAATGCTGGTATCACATGGCACAGGACTGCATTAAGTTTTTTGCATACTAAATATGGCATGACATTTTTCGAGGCCCTTGAATCTATCATACAATTGTGTACTTTATGGTTGCAGATCTCAAATGTAAGCAGAAAAGGAGGAGTTGAGGAATCTGATTTCTTACCTATGGACGAGGCATTGATTGAAGATTTTGTTGGGTTGTCTTTGGAACTAGCAGAGCTGTTTTGAGTGGAGGAAGTTTTTCCATTTTTACTTAGAGAAACCCCTTGCATCATCTTATCTCGAATCACGGGCAGTTTGAGGAGTTCATAAATAGAAATATTGGCTCTGATTTTCTTTAAATCCTCAACCAGATCGTATTCTAAATCAAGAGAGGGTGAAGACTTAGTATTCGAAGGTTGTTTTTTTGTTTTGTTAGTTGAACTGTCATCTGTAGATGTTGTGGCAGGTTCCCCTGAGGGCTGATCTTTCTTGCTCCTAGTATTATATTGATGCTGATTGACATTCACAACAGCCACATCTTCATCATCATTCAATTCCTTGGTATCCCAGAAGTGACTGATAACTTGAGGAGGTTTATCTTCAGTGTTATTATCAGTGCCTTGGGTATCTTCAGAATTCTGTCCAGAAGATTGGGTTTCACTTTCAACTGATGATTCTAGGCCTGAAACTAATAATTTTAGGAAACTATTAATTTCATCCACATTATTAGCCTCAGAGGGAGGGGTCTGTTTAACAGCTGTATTTTGGAATGGTCTTCTAAATAGCTGTCTAGGTGGTTCTTTATTCGGAGTACTTTCGGAAGTACCTTTCTTCAAATCTATGATTTCATTGGATAGCTTCTTAATGACTCTTTGGAGGCTGTCCAAGTCTAATGCATCTTGACCCTTCTTATCAGGATTCGTGGTTTTGGAAGGACTCTCAGTCTTTTTGTGAGAAGAAGATGCAGAATCAGTGTTTACCCCAGGGTTCGTCTTAATAGCAGACATCTTCAGCCAGCCTTGAGGTGGCAGGAATTCTGTTTCTGAGAGTCAAGAACCGCTGGTTAAAATCTTTAACCTCCTCCGTGGTTTCCATGCGGATCCTAGACAATTCTAACACCAACACAGCTGGAGTCTTATCATCTCCAAACTTGTTCATGAAAGCCAACTCGAACTCATTCCAGTTTGTAATAGAACCAGCAGTCAGTGAAAAATGCCAAGTCGAGGCTTTGCCCTCAAATGTGTAAGGGAAAAGTCGACAGACTACATCTTCGTGTTCAACATCCAAAAGCCGAACTGCTAGCATGAATTTTTTCACATGATCTTCTGCAGGCTCTTTCAGCTCGGGATTGAACTTGGGCAACAATTTCTCAGGATGCTTTGGTAAAGGATGTTGATCGCCTGGAACAGCGACCGCATCCTGAGCTAACCATGGCATATTGGCATTGGGGTTTGGGTTTAGACCTGCCATGTTCCTTGGTGAAGGAGGTGGCGAAGGCGGTGCTTGTAAAATGTGAGGAGGTGAATGTGGCGCTGATGGTGGTCGACCAGACCCTCTTGTAGTAGGTGGTCCTGAAGAAGATGAGGGTTGATTGGTGCCTATTAGAGACTATTGTAATTGATGGCCAAGGAAGACACCTAAAGGCTGATCCTGTTCTTCAGGTGCAGACTCAGTATGGTGAGTGCGGGGACGTCTGATCTGTGGAAGAGGAATTTCGGTGGGTTGGATTCCAGTAAGATTTGAATAGGCTCTCGTTAAAATCCTGCGGGATTCATTGATGGCCTGTTTGAACTGGTTAAGTTCTTCAAATGGATGGGCACCGCTAGTATTGAACTGATGAATGAGATTTCGAACAGTATCGTTCAACGGGGTCTCATCTAATTGTGATGACTGGAATGTTTGTGGTTGAGATGATGACTGTATTTGAGGGGTGGAGGGCTGATTAATTTTGTGAACAGGATTTTTTTCATCAGCCATTTGCTTAAGCTGGCCCTCCTTCTAGCGCCATTGTTAACGGGCCGAATTGGCACAGGAGTCAACTGAGAGACAGCCCGATCCAAAAGTTTTCAAAGATGCTCTCAGTCGTTAGGTAGCTGCCTCTGACGGGATTAAGGCCCCATTGCCTTCTCTAAATTACTCCCAGCTATAGGAGAAGACTTCAAAAGGAAAACTAAGGCTACTGTTTAACTAAATCTCCAGTACACCCATGAATATGTAAAACAAACTGCTACTGAGTTAATTGGTATATTACACGACTAATAACTGGAAATTAATCTATTTAACCAATTAATCTATAAATACAAGAATAAATAGTTAATTAAATATTCACAAAACTCAATCAATTGTGTAAATACACTATAAACACATGTACATTAATAACAAGATTGAAATGATGACTTATCAAAACAAGAATGTCAAATCAGATCCAATATAGGTTTTCTGTAAAATAAATAAAGAGAAATATCATTAACCTATCCTAAATATCCTATCCTGATCAGGAGCAAAGAAACATTAACCCTGGAATCAACTTGCAAATAAAACTACTATGCAGACAATTTTAAACACATCAGAAAAAATTCTGAGATTTAAACAAGACAACACAAAGCAAGTATATCACATACATTATGATTACAACATCAAATTTGATATATGACATATATTAGCAAGTTAAAACCAGCATAAGTCGACAGTTAAACATGATGCATTTGTATCATTCTTTAAAGAAATAATGACAAAACATAAAGACTGCAGAAAGAAGTAACAAGATCAAACGATATCATAAACGCATTTCCATAATATAAATACTAAAAACATATTTATAAATATCACCAGTAAAAAAGTGTTGCAACTGCTGACAAGAAATCGTCTTAAGTCACAGGAAATGATTAAAGTGATCTTGTCTAGCTCCCATCCCCAACTATCGACCCCCTATCCAGTAATACATGTCTCCTTTAAATACATTTAATCTCACATGGAGATAGTTCTATAAAACTGGAAACTACAAAATCGAAATCTTAACCAATTTCATTAAAAATGACAAATGCAATTGTCATTTTTCCATATGCGTTATAATGTCTTGAAATTGGAAAGACTCGATTTATAGCACAAAATCCATAACAACAAAGACACTAATGATGTAGTGACACCTAGGAAACAGCATAGCCAACTGATTTGTTGACGATTATCCAGGGATCATCCTAAAAATGAGCGATCACCAAAATCCAAAAACAAACGCATCAAGAGAAACAATTAATACACACGCAAGAGCAAAATAAAGTAAACTACATAATCCATGAATCAATTCAAACCAATACCTGTAACAAAAATAACTTGATTATCACTTGATTATAAACTTCAAACCTGAAATCTTCTTAAACATATATACAATAGTGAGTGTGCCCAAAATATTATAATTTAACAGGAGCATTAAACACCTGTATATTCACACCATTCGCCGGATTCTGTGAATGACCTTTGAATTGCATCAAAGTAACCTGAGCATTTAGCTCACGCACTTTTTCCTCATTCTTATGATTCTCGTTTTGCAGTTTCAGGACTCTCCGAATCAACCTGTTCTTATGCTTCTTCAGACGCAGCAGACACTTATCATCGGAATCAGATTTCTCTTTCATCCTTATAATCTCGGCTTTCATAGCATCACGATGTGCTACCATTTCTGATACTTCTTCCTCCATCCTATGTATTTTATCCTGCAAACAGTTTACAAATAACAGGTGAATCATTTCACCAATTCGATAAGAACCTGGTAAATTCGCTTCTACAGACTTGCCCTTAATTGGAGGATCGACCATATGGTCAACCTGAAGATTCTTATCAGACACATGAGGACTGTTATCGTCATGGTTCATGATAGGCTCATGATCAATGTCAAGGCCATCATTAGGCGAGACAGGATTCTCTTCTTCATCATCTAGCACAACTGTTTCAATGTCTATGTTCTTACTCACGGAAGACTTAACAGTGCTAACCTTGGCCACCATACTCCTTGTAAACCTGCCAGTAACCTTAACATTCGGCCTTTTGCCCTTCTGTTCACAGGTATTGTCATTACGTTTCGGTGTCACAGGGGATATGTTTAAAGACTTCCTCCTACGCTTGGAAGGCATAGGAGTACCAGGACTACATATAGGAGTGGGAGCGAGATCATTGCGGACGCTGGGGCTTACACATCCAATAGGGTTTGACACAGGCTTGTGCACAGGTGAAGTCGAAACTTGACAAGGCTATTGATGCCTTAAACACTCTTCAGCACAATCGAATTGACAATGGAAGAATGCCAAGAAGCCATTCAGTTCGAGAAAATCATCCCATGACCGATTTTGTTTAGACAATTCTCTTTCTACCAATATCCTAACCAGGCCATGATGAAACAGACTCCTACCGATGTTCTTTGGCCCCTTCTTAATGGCCGAAGACATCTTAGTCATGCTCTAAACTAAATAATAGGGCAAGTTAATAGGAAAGCCGAGAAACACAGCCATCAATCGGAGATGATAGACATAAGCAGAAGAGACGACCCTCGCAGGTCACATACCTGTGAATAACGTCTAAGACCAGTTGCCATTCCTTCTTAAAGTATTTCCGCGACACACCGGCTCTAAAGGAAACATCCTGGCAAGGGTTCTTCAACATCTGCCTCCATTCATTCACCTCCATCTGCTTGTATTTGAACCAACGTTTGCTTGTCAACGATAAAACCGTAGCTAAAGCAACTGAACGCTCGTTGACTCTGAATTGGAGGTCGGCCACCTTAACCCCAGCATCAACCAGCGAATAACCTAGTCACCTTAGGGTTCGAGTCTGCAAACTTGCGGATAAATGGCAGCCACCCAACTGTTTCAACTTTAGCTAACAACTCATGGTTTTCATCAAGGAGCTTTGTGTCATTGGGCTCGACCCTAACAACCGGAGCCATGACATCGAGTGCAAATGTGCGAAGTTGCACACAGAGGAAATACCACAAATCGCAATACGACAAAAGGCTGGAGAGCGAGCATTCAAGATGCAAACCAGGCAAGAACCACAAGCAATGAAACTCGACTCTCTCATAAACGAAATGCGACATGAGCAAACCCAGATAAGAACCCTGTAAACTCAGCATGGACGAAGGAATGATCACACAGAGAGGCAGTCAAGATAATAGCAAGTGACGGCGAAGACTCCAGACTAGACTCGTTTTACCATAATTTATCCGACGCAATCGACATACAACCATACCTTAAATGAATCGCAGGTGTTCAACGAGCAGCTAGCCACGACGCTGAGCACGTACTTGCAATTGAATGTCATTTACAGAGTCATGTACGAGTGCAATGACACCATATCAATTTGTAATCAAGTGGAGCAGATAGCGACACGAATCGATCCAAAATCCGACGGTTACTTCCGACGGCGCGTGGATTTTTTCTTTTAAACCTACCAAAAATCACAAAGATATATATATTTTTTGTAAATGTGGCCACACACGTCGGTTAAGCGACGGATATTGTCATAACCGTCGCTTAACCGACGACGCGTTGGTCAAAAAGATCGTTCAAAAAACCAAAGAAAAAGCAAAAGTCATATAGGGCGCGGAACCGTCGCTTAACCGACGGCGCGTTAGTAAAAAAAACACCAAATAGGGCGCGCGGGAACCATCCATTTTCTCACTGGCTTCTGTTCTTCTTTTCA
>LPNX010289291.1:9290-21832 GCA_001517045.1 Pseudotsuga menziesii
GTAGAGGATCTCCCTGGTCCTGAAAGAAAATGAGTTGGACTCCTATATCAATGAGGAGGTTCCAGTTCCAGAGGGAGATGAGGCTAAGGCCTTACACAAGAAGAAATTGGTCATGGCTAAGAGGATTATTGCTGATTCAATCAAGGATCACCCCATACCACAGGTGTCCTCCCTAAAGACACCTAAAGCTATGTTTGATGCCCTGACCAAACTGTTTGAAGGAAAGAACATAAATCGGAAGATGACTTTGAGAAACTAATTGAAGAATGTAAAGATCCAGAATGTGGAAACCATCCAGTCTTACTTTACAAGAGTCTCTCAGATCAAAGAACAACTTGAAGCAGTGGATGAAGAAGTGGAGAATGCAAAGATTGTGATGACCACCTTGAATGGTCTCCCTAGGACATGGGACTCTTTCATTCAAGGGATCTCTGCCAGAAAGAAGCTAGTCAAGTTCAGCAGACTATGGGAAGAATGCTCTCAAGAAGAAGCTCAGATAGCAGCTCAAGAAGAAAAGATGGGAAGTGAAGATCAAGCTCTCACAGTACACTCCAAGAAAAGCAGAAAAAGCTCTCATCACTCCAGAGGTAAAAACTTCCACCAGAAAGATAACACTAGAAAAGATTTATCTAAATTCAGATGCTATACATGTGATGAAAGAGGACACTTTGCCAAAGACTATCCTAGAAACAAGATTAACTCTCATAAGAAGGGAAACAAGAGAAGACATCATGCTCATGCTATAGAAGATGATGAACCTTCCACAAAGAAAATCAAGCAAGAAAGTGATGAAGAATATGTCTTGCTTTCCACCCTCATGGGAACTATCACACATGGAAGCAATGATTGGCTTATAGACAGTGGTGCTTCCAAACATATGACGGGATTCAAAGAATCTTTTGTGAAACTATCTGAACATGAGTCACCTCACAAGGTGAAACTTGGGGATGACTACCAGTATCCAATAAAAGGTAGTGGGGAATCCTCCTATAAGCTAGACTCTGGAAAGTCTATGAAGATGCAAGATGTATTGTTTGTACCAAGACTAAAGAAGAACCTCCTCTCCATATCTGCATTAGATGCAAAAGGCATGAGGGTTGCATTTGTAGATGGCCAAGTTATCATGTGGCCAAAGGGAAGGACTATTAATGATGCAGTAGTGATTGGGGAACAAGAAGGAGGTCTATACAAATTGAAGGGCCATCCAGAACAAGCCTTGGTCCATGACACAGTAGAGCCAAATGAACTTTGGCATAGAAGGCTTGCACATGTGCATTACAGAGCACTACCACTTGCAAGCAAATCTATTGAAGGTCTTTCAAAAATTTAGGCAAAACATGATGGAGTCTATAAAGGATGTGCGAAAGTAAAGAACACAAAGAAGACATTTCCAAGTAGCAAGAGCAAGGCAAAAGGAATCTTGGAAATCATTCACTCCGATGTATCATTAGAGGAAATTTGAGGTCTAAAATGGGCCTCCTAAGGAAAGTAATAAAATAATAGTTATTAATTTTGGAGGAAGAATGAAAAAACTACTTTTTGTGTTCGTATTTTCGACATATCTCCTTGTGTTTTTACTCATTCTGAGTGGGAGAGCTCGTTGGATGCGGAATTTAATTCCGCATCCAACGAGCTTTCATCATCACGTTTTTTCAGGTATTTCTTGTTTTTGGGGTAGCGAGGTCCGTCAAAAGTATGCAGTGTGGGTACTCGTTGGATGCGGAATTAAATTCCGCATCCAACGAGCTCTCCCACTTGAAATTTGAGTAAAAACACAGGGAGATATGTCGAAAATACGAACAAAAAAAGTAGTTTTCTTTTATGACAAATATGTCAATTCAACCATTATGGTTGACTCATTTTATTGAAATTCTATTGGTTCTTGAATTCCAACTCACAAAATTTATTGTTGGCACGTTTTCTTATAAGGCCCATTTTAGACCCCAAATTTCCTCTAATGGCGATCCAATGTCATCAAGTTCATTAAGCGAGTATGTATACTATGTTTCTTTTATTGATGATTTTTCTAGGAAGACATGGATATACTTCATGAAGAAAAAAGATGAGGTATTTATCAAGTTCAAGGAATTCAAAGTCTTGATCGAGAATCACACAAAAAAGAAGATCAAGACCTTTCGATCAGATAATGGCGGAGAATTCACATCAAATGAATTCAAAGCATTATGCAAAGATTCAGAGATTAAGAGGGAGTTAACCACTCCATATAATCCACAACATAATGGGGTTGCAAAAAGGGAGAATAGAATGATCATGGAAGCTGCAAGGGCTATGCTTCATGACCAAGATCTTCCCATGCATCTATGGGCAGAAGCTGCCAAAACAGCGGTGTATGTACAAAACCATACTCCACACAAAGTACTCGAGAACAAGACACCTGAAGAAGTCTTTTCCGGCAAGAAACTAGAAGTCAGTCATCTCAGAATATTCAGCTGTCCTGTATACATACACATTCCAAAAGAAAAGAGGACGAAGTTAGATCCTTCAAGAAAGAGGGTATATTTGTGGGATACTCTGAAAGCTCAAAGGCTTACAGAATATACTTCCTAGGTTTCCAGAAGATCGATATCAGCAGGGACGTAACATTTGACGAAGACTCAGCTTACAACAAATCCAGAAAGAGACTTGCTGAAGATCCTCAAGAAACAGAAGCACCCAGAATTCATGACACAACCATGAACGAAAAAATTCAAGAAGACGATTGAAAATTAGAAGAACCTCAAGAACCTATAGATCCACCTCAGGAGAGGAATCCTCACAAGAGGAAACCTGCTTGGGTACGAGAAGCTATCCAAGGTGCAGAAAGATATGGGGCTCCAGAAGAAAATCACAGAGAAAGGAAAAGAACCAAATCCTGTTCCGGTTATGTAGCCCTACTATGTGACATTATGGATAAAGAACCTTCCAACTATGAAGAAGCGGCAAAGAAGAAAGAATGGAAGAATGGTATGATCGAGGACTATCAATCGATCATGAAGAATGATGTTTGGGATGTTGTCCCAAGAACAAAAGGGAAGTCTATTGTAACTTCCAAATGGATCTACAAGATCAAGCATGCTGCAGACGGCAACATAGAAAAATAAAAAGCAAGATTTGTGGCTCGTGGCTTCTCCCAGAAAGGAGGAGTAGATTATGAAGAAACTTTTGCACCTGTAGCAAGATACACTTCCATCAGATCAGTACTTGCTCTAGCTGCAGTAATGAAATGGAAGATACACCAGATGGATGTCAAAACTGCCTTCTTGAATGGTGTAGTAGAAGAGGAAGTGTATGTGGAGCAGCCACTCGGTTTTGAGTCACATGACAGTGAGACTCATGTGTGTAAATTGAAAAAAGCCCTGTACGATTTGAAACAGGCACCTAGGACATGGTACGGCAGAATTGATGGCTTTCTATCCAGTTTGGGCTTTACCAAAAGTAAAGCAGATTCCAACCTTTACTACAAGGTTGAAGAAGGTAACCCAGTGATACTCCTACTATATGTAGATGATATGTTTGTAACAGGTATGGATGGGTTGATTGCTAATACGAAGAGAAAGCTTGCTGCCGAGTTCAAAATGAAGGACTTGGGTATGATGCACTATTTTCTAGGCATGGAAGTGTTGCAAAATGCGGATGGAATCTTCCTCGAACAAGGGAAGTATGCAGTAGAGATCCTGAAGAAGTTTGGGATGATGGACTGCAAGACCATAACCACACCTATGGCATCGAACCTGAAGCTAGTGAGTGATGCTTAATCAAAAGCGGTTGATGTTAGAATGTATCGTCAGATGATTGGGTCCTTGATGTACCTGACGAACACGAGACCAAATATTTGCTTTGCTGTGAACACCTTGAGCCAGTTCCTGACAGATCCGAGACATGTTCACTTGATTGCTGCAAAGCACATTCCGAGGTACCTAAAGGGTACAGTTGATTATGGGCTCAAGTATGAGGCGAATCAAAAGATTAACCTAGAAGGTGATGTTGATTCAGATTGGGCAGGCAGTGCCATCGATAGGAAGAGCACTTCAGGGTGTTGCTTCAGTATGGGATCAGGTGTGATCTCTTGGTTTAGTAGGAAGCAGTCCTGTGTGGCACTGAGTACAGCTAAAGTGAGTATGTTGCAACTTGTTCAGCTAGTTATGACGCAGTATGGCTAAGGAAGCTACTGTCTGATTTATTTGATCTCCAGTTGGATGCTACTTGTATATATTGCGACAACCAAAGTTGTGTGAAGTTGTCGAAGAACCCGGTGTTCCATGACAAGTCAAAGCATATCGAGATCAAATATCCCTATATCAAGGATATGGTGCAGAGAGGAGCAGTGAAGCTCCAGTATGTTGCGACGGACGAACAGATAATTGATGTGTTGACGAATCCATTAGCCAGAGTGAAGTTTGAGTACTTCAGGGAGAAGCTTGGTGTTCTCCAAATCAAGGTTCCCTCCAAGGGGAAGTGATAAGTCCGTGATCCATTCTGACATGGTGAGAGGATTGGTTCCTTCCATGCTCAGATGTAAGGGCTAAGCCATTCTGTCATGGTGAGAGGATTGGTTCCTTCCATGTCAGATGTGAGTGCTGAGCTATTCTGATGTGACTGTAGGATTGGTTCCTACATGATCAGATATAAGTGTTGAATGCCATTCTCTGAATGAAGGCACTTGGTCAGTTACCAAGAATACTCAGCCTAGGGCTGAGGGCCATTCTGATGTGACTATGGGATGTATTCCCACATGATCAGATGCAAGTGCAGAGCCATTCTAAGGGGAATGTGGGATGTGTTCCCACATGATCAGATATAAGTGTTGAGCCCTTCTAACATGGTTCTTGGATGTGTTCCTCCCATCGTTAGATATAAGTGTTGACCCCTTCTAGCATGGTTGCGGGATGTGTTCCCCACATGGCTGGATATAAGTGCTAAGCCCTTCTAGCATGGTTGCGGGATGTGTTCCCCACATGGATGGATATAAGTGCTGAGCCCTTCTAGCATGGATACGGGATGTGTTCCCCACATGGCTGGATATAAGTGTTGAGCCCTTCTAATATGGTTCTTGGATGTGTTCCTCCCATGGTCAGATATAAGTGTTGAGCCTTTCTGATATGGTTCTTGGATGTGTTCCTCCCATGATCGAATGTGAGTGCTAGTCCTTTCTGACAGGGTTGTGGGATGTGTTCCCACATGGTCAGATGTGAGTGTTGGGCGTGCCTTTCTGACATGATGTTGGATGTGTTCCTATCATGGTCAGATGTAAGTGCTGGGCAGGCCATTCTGACTTAGGGTCAAATATAAGCGCTGAAGAAGAGACCTACATAAAGGCCAGGCCTACAACCAGCATGAAAAAGGGCTAGCTCTGTAGAACTTCCTGTGACGAGAAGAATCATGAGATAGCACCAGTGATGATCTAGATCCAGTGATGATCCAGCAGTGATGATCCATATCCAGTGATGTTGATCCAGCATTGATGATCCAGATCCAGATGAAGATGACAAGGACTCGATGATGATCCAGATGATACAGAGAAGAAGACTTGTGCTGATAAATTGTGTCAAGAGAATACCTTCCTAGTTAAGAGGGAGTGTTGATGTAATTGTAACTTCGGAATGTATTCACTTGTATATCTTATGTATTGTACCCCGATGTTTATTCCGGGAAGTGTTTGTAATGTAATTGAGTCATGTCATGCCCCGATGTTCCAATCGGGAGTTTCTATAATTTGAACAAGTCATGTCAAGTCATTGTGGGTAACCCTCCTATTGATCAAGGGTTAAATTCCCCGCAGTTGTGGGGCCCTAGGGTTATTAGACCCTCCTACAGAAGTCGGCCCTAGTGAGTTATTGTCAAGCCGAGAATTAGTATAAATAGAGAGTGAGCCTCTCTATTTAACACACACTCACTCACACTCAATTGTAGTGCATAGTTGAGGGAGAAGAAGTTGATGGGACTGGAAAGAAAGAGACTACTACTATCGGGAGATCATCTTACTGTTTTGGGGTTTTACTTTTGGTGTTGATTCTATCTCTGAGGAAGTTGCGGGGTTTTCTCCTTTATGGTTTCCCCGAGGAAAAGCATTGTGTTCATTGTCTCTTGTGTTTGATTGTTGTGCTTGTTATTCTCTCAGTTAAAGATCCTAATATAATGTTAGCTTGAATGATAAAAATCTAACAAGAAATCCCAGCAAAACTTTCTCTATATAGATGTATCAAAAGTACAAAAATAAAACCCCCAATAGGTGCTCCTTCTCCTTGCAGCTCTCTCTCTCTCTCTCTCTCTCTCTCCTATGCGCCATACACAAGTGAGTGTGTGTGTTTAAATGAGGTCCTCTATTTATACTCTATCTTCCACTTGACTTTTTCCCTAACAAGTCGACCCCAACAAACGCACTGGGCCGACTACACCTAGGAAGACACATAACAATATAATATTATATTCTGGAGGGTTCTATTGACTCGACTTACAACAAAAATCTTACCTCATGACTCTATGATGACCAAATACAATAATAACATCCCGACAGAGCAATAAAACATCTCTAATAGATTACAACAATAAAATACATTTAGAATATTCTTCGAAGTTAAAATATTTCAACATGGAGTTTGTCACTGTGAGAATGCTCGCCACAAATATATTCTTTTTTAATCCAATGTTGGTGTTTGTCAAAACACAATTCGAAAACTAAGCAAAGCCTTCAAGGTTTTGATCACTTTGCCTTCAATGCTTGTCAATGATTTATCGAACCACTTTAAACTTTCACTGCTATTCAAACTTCTACCACAACTGCCGGTCATGTGAAAAAGCAAAGACTATATGACAATGTAGAAAACAGTAATTTATTTGGCAACGAAACTAGTGTTAGCGGCGCTCAAATAGTGCTAGGGTTCACTAACTAATACTAGTAAGCAAATATCACATTATGTGTAGTGCATAAACAATATTAAGAGATTTGTACTGTAGACTGAAGCACTCAAAAACTCCATATAATTTAAACATCCACAAATATGCTAAGCAAACAAGAAGACATATTTGTGCTGAAAAGAAACCTCCATTAAGAGCTAGCAAAAATGCTAAAGTAAATACATTTCAGCTTACTTAACTCTTGACCTACTCCCAAAATGAAGTAGGTATGATGTTACATTAATTTACAAGAGATGCTAATTGTGTAACCAACAAAAGGGCCTAAATTGCAGTCACGTGAATCAAGACAAAGCCACTTCAAAAGGCACCAAAGCAATATTTCTGCTATATGTATCTGTGCAACAACATAGTTTTATCATTTATGTTTCCAAGGACCCAATGTGACAACACCCTAGACATTCAAATCTACATAGGTATAAATATTGTTTGACCTTATAATCATGGGAAGAACTTCTCTTTAAAAGTTGCACACTATCTAAACTTACCTTGTCGTTATAAATACATGCAAGACCTTCTATATTTTAGATTCATGTATATAGTATATTTTATCCATCAAGAGGTCTGAAAAATTTCAATGTAAATTTGATTAACTAATGCATTATCTTTCCATCTATCAAGATTATAAGATTGATTTCATTATTAAGCCAAATGAAATGTTAAGCATGCTACCAAAAGTATGTCCATGGCCTTGTCTGTTTTTAAGTCATTATCCTTGGAGGAATATCCGTTATACCAAAACCTCTATAGCCTCAAAAGCACTAACTAGGAATTGCTTTAAAAAAAAAGCAATTTTGCTTAATATTAATTCTCAATAAAAGTGCCACCCATAAATATGGGCTAGCTCTACAAGCCTATTATATAGGTACCTACTATTTATTACAAGTCAATGGCCTCAATATATAGAAATTTGGATGTATATTACACGCCGTAAATGAACATGCATTTTAAATAACTATAACAAGCAGCCAAAAGATCACAAATAAGTAATAAATAATGTAGTCGCTAATGACATCAAAAAGTACAATGAGAAGGATCTCTCTAATAATTGATCCATGCCCATTTAACAGTTGTAAAAGAATGGTATTTCCAGAAAGAAAGAAGAGGACAAAAAATAATTATCAAAGAGTGGGAAAAATGCAAAGCAATTTACAATATCTAAGCAAAGGCTTAAAGGGGCAAATTCCTAAAATACAAGAATCAAGATATTAGTTACAACGCTGAACTTGAGTTGACTAAAAGAGTGAAAGATGCCTTTAACACACTAGATGACAGGACATACATCTCACAAGAAGCCTGCACATCTGCAACCATTACATAGAGAGGGTAGACATGAAAAGAGAGCTTCAAGTAAGGGACACATTCCCCATTAGTATCAATAAAAATATAACCTGATTCTTGAATAACAATTGAAACAGCATTTAGAGACTGACATGGATAAAGTCATAAAACATAATAGATACATACGAAATGAAATGTATGCAACAGCATTGCACTCTCTGGAGTATAATACAGTCAGAAGCATACCAAGTCCAGTGAAGCCAGGTTCTATTTTTGCCTGATTTAAAAGAGTGTTCACGACTTCTGTTTGATTCATGTAAAGCTGTAGGCATCGTTCTATCAAATTCTGCACCTGCAATACAGAAAATAACTAACAAATAAAGAGAATCTCGACATGAAAGACAAGTCAGAAATTCAAAATATTCCCCTAGGCAATAAATTGATTCTAGGATATAAGCTCAAGTTTATCTTTAGTTATGTCAATTAAAAGACAACTCTTAATAAATATGCACGCCTGTATCCTGACCTTATTTCACCAAAAGAGTCAATGTTTTACCTGTTCTAGTGAGGGTACTTTAAGTGCGGGTGTAAATAGGGAGAAAAAAACATATTTCTCAGATAACATATTAACACCATACATTGCATCACCTCCAACTCTAGTAATTGACATAAGAGCCTCTTTATATTGCCCAACTGAGATTCTTGGTTAGTCAACGGCATACAGAAATTCTACCTACAGCTGTTGTAGAATACAAGAGAAACTACTTGGGCATTAAGAAGTAGCAGTGGTAAACGAATCTCTCATTTGCAAGTACTCTCTATTCTGATATTGAACAGTCCTTAATGATTCTAAGCACTCCTATTTATGGGGTTAAATCTCTCATAAAGCAAAGAAGGTCCAGCATTTTCACTAGATAATAAAAACGTTTTTTTTTTAATTTTCAGTATTGCATACCTTTTTATTAGAGAACATTAATCAAAGTCACTTTATAAATTAACTCAGTCAAAGTTGCTCAGTATAGCTAGCTTATTTGGTGTAGGAGTTTAGGATGTTCAAAATTCAAATACAGGTGAGAGACATAGATAGACAATAAAATAAAGTAGTGATACTGCAGCATATGCATCTCTCCCTTAAGCTAATCATCTCTGTTACATTATTATATAGCACCCTAAGATAGTTTGCAAGAAAGAAAGAAACGAAAGAAAATCTGCTGATGATGAAAGAAGAAGCAAAAAGGTTAAAAAAATAGTGAAAAATAGGTTGCAGGGAAAGTCACTTCCAGATAAATAATGTATGGAAACGGTAGGCATTTGCAAGAAAGAAGTAATCCCAAGGCAAGAAGTTAAAGGTGAAACAAGAAGAAAAATGGTTATAAAAATGGCAAAAAATATGTTGCAGGGAAGCTCACTTCTAGATAAATAATGCGTTGAAGCAATACATACAGCAGTCTATTTGTTAAATAGGAATCCCAACAGAGAAGTGATAGGCATCACACCAAAGGAGGCATGGTCTAAAAGGAATCAATTGGTAAGTCTCTTTAAAATCTTCAATTCTATTTTGCAGGAAGCACGCCCTTGGGAGGTATACCACGTATGTGAATGAACAGAGATGTGGAAATGTGTTTGTTATGGCCATGAAACGCATTTCATGGAGGAGAAGTGATAGGCATCACACCAAAGGAGGCATGGTCTAGAAGGAATCAATGGGTAAGTCTCTTTAAAATCTTTGATTCTAACTTGCAGGAAGCACACCCTAGGGGGTTATACCACGTATGGGAATGAACAGAGATGTGGAAATGTGTTTGTTACGGCCATGAAATGCATTTCAAGGCCATACCACATGTCCATATAGCCTGAAACATGTTTTTGGACACAACCTGAAATGTGTTTGAAGATCATATCATGGATCCATACAGCACATTTCCAAAACAGTGTAGGCAATTATTTACTCTGTTTTTGACTGGGTTTGACCAAAACTGCTGGTAATAACTAATAATTTTAAATCCTAAAAGTAAAAGTTGGCATTTCCTTTATCTTTCCTTTTCTAACATTTTACTTAAACTTTTAACATTACCATTAATTGTTTCAGGATATTTGAGTGGTTCCAACTTCATCAGACTTCATATGGAGAAACTAGAATTTCATATCCCATTCAGAATTCAGCAGGCTTAACAGTTTTTCAGGATTTTAGAATTTGCTGTTACAACAAAATCTAACACCCACAAAAGTGTAAAAGCAGCAAGATGAGAGTTTTGTGTAACTCAAGAAGGCTGCTAATTGTCACCTTAGTAGCTCTTCCCCACGCTTCAGACTAGCTCTTCTCTAGCAGAAGGGGGTCTTCACTAAAGAAGGATTGTCAAAGCTACGGAGTGGGGACTCAAGCTGAAAATGAAGAGTAATCCTTAACAAAACAAGTGGTTGTCGTAAATCAAATAAAATGGGTGATGGAGGATAAGGGACAGGTGACTATCAAATCTTGCGGAAATGGGTTTAAGAAACATCACTCTAAAGAGGGCCATTTTGTGGATGACTAAGAAGGAAAGAGTTTCCAAGAGCATGCCACAATACTGGTTTGAACCTACCTTTGAACTCATGATTGCATCTTACAACTCGTTGGTAATGAATATAATGTTTCATTTCATTTTGTGGTTGATGTTATTTGTTATAGTTCATTGATGACAAAATGTTATATGTTGAAACTTTAAGGGAGATGTTTGATGACAATGTTAAAAGTTATAACTGCTATATGATTGATTTTATGTATGTATTTACTATTAAATTGTTGATGCTTTAATGATCATCATTAATCCATTAGTTCAAACTAAGTTATCATGTTTTCTTCAACTAATTCGACAGCCTCCACGTTTTTTTAAATATATATGCGTCAAAATATATTAAAGGATATATTATATAAAAACGCTCTTAGAATGCTCCACTCCTGGAAGCTTTTAAAAATTGGCACTTCTCATTCTTAATAGCCTTGATCCAGACCAAGCAAAAGGACATAGGCTTTTGAATACTTGTACAACGAATGTTGTGAACATAGATGTGTTAATAGATGAGAAATCAGATCTAAATCAGGTAACTTCAGACTTTGAAATGGATAATGTGCATTGGTTTGAAGGCAGAAAAACAGTTGACCTGCAAGGAAAACTAGTGCAAGATGATACGTAGTCATCATGTGATGTTGTACAGGTTACATGAGAGGCGGGAGATGTTGAAAATGCTTCAGGAAAAGCAGGAAATAGTGCGGATTTAGATGGTATAGAAGAGAAGTGGAAGCTTGAATATGTGAAGAAAGTAGAACTTCTATGGCCTAGTGTTGAATGAATGGGTGGAATATTAAAAAGAGGCAGTGTGCATATTCAGCAGATTTCTTTTATATTGTTGTCTGTCGATTTACATTTGTTTAACCCCAGTTTGGTGGAAAGGTAAAAAGTAAAGATTAGTTGAAGAAAGCACGTGTGGAAATTGAAGATAAGGTTGAAGACAAGGTTTCTCCTACAACAAAATTGAATACATTAAAGTTGTTAGTTTTTGGTTGCTACAAGTTGTTCTCTTAGGAAGAGGGCACATGAGTGTTGAAGGGGATTCCTCGTGGGATGGATGTGCCAAGGGAGAGATTCCCTTACATCCTTATGACACAATCTATGACAATTATGGCAGATTACTCTTACACTTTTATGACAGATTTATGACAGAATCCTTACACAGTTATAACAGATTCCTTTCATAGAAGAATGTGTAAGAACACCTCTAGGCATAGGTAAGATGCATTGCTTGGGAGAGAATCCTTTGTATGTGGTGTGCTCTCTTTGAGGTCTATTTTTAGCAATTAAGTTTTGTGACCGCTTTTCCCTCTTGTCAAGTTTGAGTAGATCAGGGAGGGTGCACTTGTTAAGGTTATATATTCATACATGCGACGTGTGTGAGCATTTACAGCAAGAGTGACAAATTTGAGAGAAGCCCTTGTATTCCCTTGAAAAGAGTATTGTGGTTTTCTTATGTGTTAATGAGAAGATAGTGATCACTATTAGAGTTCTAGCTTGTTATCCACTACATTCATGCTGCTTTTTGTATAGATCAGATTTCATCTTTTGCAGAGCTGATCTCATCTCTTGATATGTGGTGTTAACATTTCTGAGTTTTCCATTCAGCACTTCTGCTTATGCAAATCTGAAGCTTTTATTGGTGTTTCAGTCATTCTATTTACATTGTAGGACAATTCTTTGAGCACAGATCTGTGTAACATGTGGAAGTAAAATTACAACACAAGTTAATGCCAACCAGGGCTATACAATTTGGCTGGTGGATGGCTGTCGAGTGGTATATGAAAAAATCAGCCACAA
>LPNX010289291.1:25737-75015 GCA_001517045.1 Pseudotsuga menziesii
TTTTTTCTAGTTACTAAAAGAATTTAGAGTGCAGAATCATTGGCTAAAATTTATATCAGTTTGGTTCAGGATCTTCTTTCAGACTCCAGAGTAAATGGTATGCCACTCAGGTTTATAACATTAATTATAATATCACAACCAATACACTAATATTTATTGAATAATGATTATCTTTCATTAATAGTCATGACCACCAGTAACAGTCATTCAATAAAGGGCATAATTATTAAGTTCTGTGAAGATATTAGACTTTATCATTTCTATTGATTCATCAATCACCTTTTCAATATAAACTGTTGTTTTCCAAGCTTATCCTTTTTAATTTTGAGCCAGTGAAGCTCAGGGCTCAAACGAAACCAATGTTATGAATATCACAATAATATCATCAATATCACAATATATCGCGTGATTTTGGAAGAGCCGATATTATCAGGGCTGAAATTCAAAATATCGCAATAATTTGAAAACATCTGGAATAGGAAAACATCACGAGTCGAAGGAATATATCACCCTATCAGCACCAAATACAATTTATGACCTCATTTTTGGGATTTTTCCCCTCCTTTAGAAAAATAGAGATAGGGGATTGAGCTCTGAGGAGTTTGTCACCATTTTGCCTCGAGCTAACAAGGGAAATCCAGTGTTTTCATTGCCATTAGCTGAGTTATTGTGAAGATAGGATTGACCCGATCTACAATTTCCATATTCCTAGGTATGTATAAAAATGTATCCTTGCATTTTATTTGTTTTTTGAGATTTAGTATAGGGTTTGCAATGTCCATTAGATTTACTTCTTGTCACTTTTCAATGGGAGACTTAACACTTATCTAAGTCTGATTTTTAATTGCAGCATCGTTGTGTTGATTTCCATTTTTTTGTACCATAGGTATATTCAGAGCCCTACCAAAGTGCCAAAGCTATCTGACCCACTATGGGAGTATGGTAACCCAATTGACCCTCATGATTGGAAAAAGGTGAGGTGCAAGTTGTGGGCAATGGAAATATCCAGCGGAATCTCACAACTTGCCCCTCATGAAGTGGATATTTGCCCTTATTCTACCCCGAAAATTGTCTGTCTTGCCAATAAATCAATTCTTGATATCAGTAAGAAGAAAGATGAAAAGGAATCACTTAGGGTCAAACTTGCAGTTGAAAGGAAGTTACAAAAAGCATGGGAGCCATAAGCGCTCTTCAAGGGTGGGGAAAACCCAATTCTCAGCCACACCTTCCACGATGCCCTCGGAAACCTTACTTTTCTTTGTGTCAAGGTCAATGCATGAGGCACGACCCTTTATTAGGTTATTGGTTAAAACAAGGGAAAAGCAAGAAACAGAAAAGATTGTGGCAGAATATTTTATATTTGCCCTTATTCTACCATTCAATGTGCAAGTCAATGCTATTGTTGGCCCAAGGTGCAAGGGTCTTTCCTATGATGAGTTGAGAGGGCCTCTCCTTCAAGAGGAAAAGACTGATTGCACATACAGATTGAATGAGCTTAGGGAACCACAAGAGATTACTGGATGCACTATGACATCAAATGGTTGGACAAATAGAAAGGGCAAGTCCGTTCTTAATCTCTTGGTTAATTGTCCCAAGAGGATAATGTTTAATAAATATGTCAATGCATTTGCATATGTTTAAGATGCACAATTATTATGTGAGTTGTTGGTTGGTTCATCCAAGAAATTGGTCCACAATATGTTGTCCAAGTCATTAGAGATAATCTTGCTAATTATGTGGCTGCTAACTTATGGAGAGGTATCGAACCTTGTATTGGACTCCTTGTGCCACCCATTGCGTTGATTTAATGTAAGAGAACATCGGTAAAATTTCTTAGGTCAGGATATCATTTAATCAATTAAGAGTGTCACCAAATATGTATATAATCATACATATATTCTTAGCCTCATGAGACAACTCACAAGGAAGAAGTTGGTGCATCCAACATCCACACACGTCACCACTAACTTCGTTTCTCTTCAGCAATCTCCTCACTTTCATGTTGGAGGTGCAGAGGATGTTTCTTTCAAATGAGTGGAATGGTTGTGTATACAACACTAAATTGGATGGGAAGGCCATAGCCTAACTTGTGTTACAACAAGAGAATTTTTGGATGGGAGTGCAAGAGGTATGTGCCATTAGTGACCCTTTGTTAAAGGTTCATTGCTTAGTTGATGGTAACAAACCTATACTGTACTACGTGTATAAGGTCATGGATAGGGCCACAAAGCTAAAGCTATCAATTGGTACTATGAGGAAAAGGGGGATGAGGGATTCACCAATGAACCAAGATATGTAAGTTGATTGATGAGCAATGGAACAATACTTTGCATTGTCCCATTCATGCAACAACGCTCTACCTCAACCCTGCATTCGCTTACTCTTGTGGTTCTAGATTCGATTTTGAGGCTATGGACAGATTCTTCTAATGTGTTTAGATGATGGTGTTGACTTGCGTTGAATGCTCGCAGATCTTCTAACAAATGGAAGTATATAGACTAGGCACTAGGACAATTGGTTATGACATGGTTGTCCAAGACAAGAACACTAGGATGTCATGTAAGCTTCAAGTTCAATTTGTTTCAAACTTCCAAATTTCAATGCCTTTCCTTTCTATCTATCTTCACTCTATGGAAATATAATTTGTTGTCTTTCTTTTCATTTATTTGTTGTAGATGTTTAGTGGACAAACTATGGCAAAAAAGTCCAAATTTAAATAAAAAAATTGCCATTCAAGTGCTCAATCAAACTTGCAACTCTTAAGGTAGAAGCGCAACTGTAGTATCTTTAATTTTAATTTCTACCCATCGCCCTCTAGTTACAATATGACTCTCATACCGATTAGATACCCAGCATCTTAATGACATGGCCTATCTCTACTAAAATCTCAAGTTGTTGGTAAAGCAAATTAATAAAAACACATGACATGGAGGTCATTTCATTGGATGCAATTGACATCACAACTCCATGGAGAGTGGAGGTTGAGAGGCCTGCCATGGAGGCACCTAAGTGATTGAAGGAGGATGTTGATGCATTAGAGTAGGTGGAAGAGGATGTTGATACGACGAAGGAGGATGTTCCACTTCCAACACTAACACATTTGAAGGAGAGATTGAGAGTGCACCACCTCCACAAAGATAGGAAACTAGTAGAAGACATCTCACTTCAATTTCCACCTCAACCCCATCATGGGAACCTAGTGCCTCCAAAGGAAAGGCAATGACCTTTGCCTGTAAAAGGAGTAGAGAGAATCAATGATTCCTTAAGTGTATTTATCATTGTAGCATCTAGATGACTCACAACGATGAATCATGAGATTTATCTAATTTTGCGTCATCCTATGAGGACATAGGAATCAAGACAAATATTAGAATTTAGTATCGATGTGTGGTGTATCTCTTGGCATCATATATATCTTATATATCAATTTTATTTTAATATTTATGTGGCAATGTGTCTATTTGATGTTGTTGTTGCTTTAAATGTTTAAGAAAATGCAAAAAAAAAGGATCTTTTTAAAGTTTGTTGATATTTTCCTTCGATATTGGCAATAAGTTATATTTTGGACCCTAAGCAATATATTCCTCCACGCAATTAAAGGAACATGGAATTTAACTACAATGTCTATTTTCATTGTCAAGTGCCTTTGCATCATTATTACATGACTCATGTAAAGTCAATCAGTGTTAGTGAGTACAATCAGCTTGCTAGTTTGTCAAGTCAAGTCAAACATTTTGGTCAACTAGTCACTCTAGTCAAGACTCAATAAATTGACCAAGTACTCATTGGGTTTAGTCAAGCATGGCAGCTTTATCATACAAACTCATCCATGAGTTTTAAGGCAAAGTGACATTTTTTGCTCATTCTTTGTTTCTTTTGTTGTTTTGCATTATTTGAGAGGGTTTTAGACTTACAAAGAGTTTTGAGTGCTCCAAAGAGAGTTTAATTCATGTTTTTTTGTAAGATTTTAAACCATTTGGAGAGAAAAAATTTGTTGGGGAGTATAGAAGCTACCTTTACAATGTATGCACCAAAACTTTGATTGGGTAACTTTTTTTTTAAAGGAGGCACATTGGATAACTAATTCAGCATCAAAGGAGATAAAGCACAATGAATTATAGGGAATTTCGTGTAGAAAATGCTTCCATTCATTATTAATAAATCGCAATATGTATATGAACAATTTACACAAAAAATAGGTGTTGTAGGGGTAGCCACCAATAACAATAGCCTCAAGGCTAGTTTGAAAGAACATTTTATACAAAAGATAGGTGTTGTAGCAGCAGCCACCAATAGCAACAACCTCAAGCCTAAGTTGCAGAAAATGCCTATGAGGGTTGCATTTCAAGCACTAAAACATTTCAATACCCTAAAAACAGTGCCAATTGCCATGAAAGTTTCAAATGGCATTTCACAGTTATGAAATACTATCTAGAATATCAGGTGGCATTTCAAAAGTGTTTCGAGAAGAAATGGGCGCATTTCAACATGTTTTTAAATTAAAGAAACTTCCAATATACCCTAAGAGTCTAACGTTGTTCTATAAAATCTCTCTCTCTCTCTCTCTCTCCCATTAACCTACTTTGTGGCCTCTCCTCCATCCATCCATCCCATAGACCTACTTTATGGTCATGACTCATTAGTCAGACAACAATAAAATTATCCTCTCTCTCTCTCTCTCTCTCTCTCTCTCTCTCTCTAGTGGTGTCATGTTTCTAGTATATATGCTCTCTCTCTCAATTTTGGTGGGGTGATGTTTCCAATGCAAAATTTTGTTTCAAACAAATCTATGGCAGCAAATCTCTGTAGATTTGCAGCGAAGGCTTGTTGTAGACGTAACTAATATAAAAGGTAGTTTCCACTCGTCAATAACTTGGAGGAATCTACAAGGTATCATAGCCTACATGGGAGTAGCTGCATCGAGAAAAAGGTCAGGAGACCCCACATCAGCCACTTAAGGAAAAAAGAAGAATCACCCAACTGCAAACGGTAATTAATAGAAAAGGGAGTTGTGGGATCATAAGACACCATCCACCATAATAAGCCAACAAGAGGCATAGGCTGCAAATAAAGAAGACCCATGCAAATTAGAAGCCATTGGTAACATGTGGAGTCAAAGGAAGCAAGTCCCCATTTGTGAAAGAACTACAGCTGCTATTTTGGATGGAGACCATCGTGGATAAAGATAGCTTGGATTCGAAACTCGGGAACCCATTGTCAACAAATTGTTGCATGCTTGACTGCTCAAGGCATAAGTGTCACCATTAGTAATCCCATGGGCGTGAGAATCAGATCTTGAGTCTTTGATGGGTTCATCATTGAAGGCATCAAGAATGTCAACATAAATCCTCAAGACTGAGTAATGGCTCAATTTTGACTAAAAGTATTTAGACATCACATGTTCAAGCAATCGGTACTGACTCGCCCAAGTTGTTCCCCATGTGCCTAGTCAATCCTAGTTTGGTAATTTGTTGGCAAAAACTTGTCTTAAATGCCACTCAAAAACATCATCCAATTTCTTCAATGAGGTGGCTTATGTTATATGAGATTTTCATCCAACTACCAGTGATTTCCAAGGTTTTTGAACAAAATTGTGAGTTATCCAGATTAAACCACTTTAAATTGGCAGCGGTATAATTGCTTGCCAAAGAGCTAAGGCCATGGTGGACTCTACCTTGACACCCCGAACAGTTTCCTCATCTCCAACCTAACATTGTAAGTCCCTTCACAACCATACCAACAATCTCAGACCAATTTTCAGCCCCACAAATAATGCCATGGAGTCAAATTTTTCATATTGGACATTCCAGATTAAAAATCTGCAATGAAAGATAGGATTTTTTGAAACAGAAAACAGAAATATCCACTATGAGGTAACTAATCTAAAATAATTGGTTTCTAAATTGAAACATCAAGAAAACATACATTTGCAAAACCCACTTATGGACACCCCTACTCTCCAATCTGAAAATCTTGAACATCACAAATTTGCAAGAAGAGATGAGATCACAGCATGCCTTGTAAACAAAAATGCAACAAGAAACCCTTAACTCTCGGGTTCAGATGGTTCGAAAAAGGAAACAACCCCCCCTCCTTTTGTCAAGCTTGAAGAGGTGATATCAAGGAGGTGATACAAGCCAGGTTGAGCGAAGAATGCCTCCACCAAACCTAAGAACTTAAACTCAAAGTACGTGGGCTCCCCCCCTCCTCCATGACCCAATGGAGACCCTACTGATAAGCACCTCCTTTCATGGCACCTTGGACTTGAAGAACATCAGTATCGAGCATGGGCAACCAATCCACACATTCCATCCAATTTAGGTCAACAAGAAACTAACTTTAGGCTCTTAAAGACAAGCAAAGGTTGTTCTCCCTCCCCAACAAGATATTCCTAGACATGGACCTCACTAGGTCCAGGGTCACTTAGTTGAAACGCGTTAGCAAGTTGGTACCATTAACATGGTAGGCAGGGAAATGGGTGGTCATTAGAGATCTTCGGGCCATTATTCGAGACTCCCTTCCCCCTAGGTACTCTCAACCTGGGCTTTGTTTATGACTAGCCCATCGAAAGAGGCAATAGGGCTCAAGTATTTCAGTAGGGTAATGGAATGGCAATGGATTAATTTGGTCATCATTGAGCATGGTGTGCGATGCTCTCGATTCATCCAACATCCTCGCAAGCCCTTTCGAGACACTCTTAGACATAATACATTATCACTGGCTTTTTGCCTATCGATAGAATACCAAATCCTTAGGTGGAGTCAAAGGTTTGGGTGGGGTGGTCTATCTAACCAAGGGCTTCCTTCAGGGTATGGCTTCTCTGATAGCTACAAGCAAGTTTTCCAAGTTCTTGTGGATTCAACTGAATGGTTTAGCCCCCCTTCCCAAAGATATCTACATTGCACTCTCTTACTTTCCCCCAGTCTCATCTCAGCTTGTTATTCATTGCAATTCTAATGGAGACCCTTACCTACCTTTGTACTCTGTCATCCTTCAATACTCAGTAGTGGGTGAGGTCATTTGACTAGGAGACTTTAATGCTCGTACCAGAGCTCTTCAAATTCCTCTCCACGATAGCTCAAAGGATTTTTTTTGCACTCAAGAGATAGATTCAATGGGACTTCGCAGTGATCGGATGATGCTTTCGGACCTATTACAAAGTATGGCAGGCACCTCCTGCAACTTGGAGAATACAATGAGCTATTGATCCTTAAAGACCTCCCCTACTTCTTGGTGTCTTGCTTCTTCACTTGTTTACCTCACAGTGGAGGTGCAAGTGTATTTGATTAATCATTATGTCCTCTTCAATTAGGACCTACCCCCTTCATTCATCATTTCTTGGTAACCCCCATCCCCATGGTCAACCATGCTCTTCTCCCTTTTTCCCTTCAAGTGGACAATCCCTCCCCCGTGACCCCTTCTCCCCAAGGCCCACCTCGGACCACTATCCTCTTTGACAAGGGAAACCCCGACACCTTCACATCACATCTCTACCAGAGGCTCCCATCTAAGTCTTGTTTCTCATCCCATGACTCTACCTCTACCAAATACACCTATGTTTCATCCACCATTAGGGAAGTTGCAATTAAAACCTACCCCCACTCCACCTAATCCATCTTCCCTCCCCCTAAACCTAGATCCTACCCCATAAATTGATGGTACCACAAGGATTTGCAAGACTCCACAACCAACTTTATCAAGCCTCCACTCACGATCACCCCCCCTACTCTGATCTTAAGGCTTCCTATCGATGTCTCCTTTGCCACAAGAAACACCTCTTCATCTCACAATGTAGATGAGAGTTGAGGGCCTCCCTCGTCCACTCCCCAAAAAATATTTAATGTACCATTTTTTCTCACCACTTCCATTTCCCACTTGATCATGATCCAAAATCCATGTTTTCTGATAGCTCCTCACTCTATGATCTCCCAAGTAAGCCCTTATCTAGGTTACTTCCCCCCTTCTTGATACTTATTTTCTTATCAAGATGCCCCGAAGGCAGTCTAGGTGATGAATACCAACAAAGCAACAAATGAGGACCCCAAAGAATGTTTTGTTCAAACCAAGCTAATGTTGAGAGAAAATGATGAAGAAGCCTATGAAGAATAAGCGGCTACAACATCTCACTTCTCAAGCGAGGGAAAGTAGAAAACTGCTATGACACCTACGATAGCAGAAGCGGTTACGCTCCCTGAATTTCCAAATTAGGAAGAGCTGGAAACTAATTTTGCACCCACGACAGAAGAAGATGGAATCAAGAAAGAACTTGTACAAAGATCAGACCTCGAAGAATTTATTGCTCAAACCAAGCCAATGTTGAGAGAAAATGATGAAGAAGCCTATGAAGAAGCGGCTACAACATCTCACGTCTCAAGCGAGGGAAAGCTGGAAATTGCATTTTCACACACAATAGAAGAAGCAACTACGACTCCCAAGTTCCTAAGTAAAGAGGAACAAGGTGCGACGACTACTCCTAAATATTCAAGTAGGGAAGAGTCCAAAGTCGCTACTTCAACCAGAAAGGAAGGGAGGCCATGACGACCTCCTCCTTATATTCCTCCTCACAAAAGATTCAGGACACCAACTCCGGGAGGGATAACAAAAGACACCCCATCTACAAACCTCAAAATACGATACTCAATAAAAAATATGTACATCTACCAAAATTTAGCTGCAGCTTCTTACAAGGTAAGGAAGTGAGGCACATTAGTACGCCAGCTAAAAAATCTATAAAATTGTCTAGTGAAACTCCAGAACAAGGACTTATTAAGGAAGACAATAACAAAGACGATGAAACAGAAGAGGTAGAAGATAAGGATATGAAAGATCAAGATGATATTGACAATCACAATGTCAATATCAATTGTAAAGAAAACGACGATGACGTAGATTGTATTAATAATAAAACACAAAATACAGTTAAAAATGAAGTCATTGTTAACAACAATTATAAAAAAATTAAAGTCGTAGAAGAATGCAATGATGAAAATAAAAGCATCCAAGATGACCTTAAACAGGATAATGTAGAAGAACAAAATCCAGAAGATGTTGCGACCAACGAAGAAATGAACATTCTACCAGTGGTCATAACTCAAGATTTTCTAAAATCTCAACATCAAAAGGTTCCCTGGGAACAACTAAAGACAAGCTCATCAAACAAGGAAGTCCATTATTAGTAGTTGCCGCTACAAATAAGAAAACCATATCAAAGCATGCAAAAATATCATAAATCTACATCAAATTAGAAGATCAAAATAACACCATCAAATTAGAAGCTCAAAAGAATACTCCATATAATTGTTATTCGTTTATATACGGAATCATATGCATGAAAAGATTTGAATGGAAATGCGACCAATTATTTCAAGAACTGCTAAACCGTGGCACCATCATTTGTGACAAAAATTCTAGTTGCAGCACTCTCATAGAAGATTCGTTGACGAATCTTTTCAGAGTAGGATAACTTGTAATATACCAAACATATATTACATTTATTAATAAATTATTAATTATTAGTTTAGGGATTAATTATCTAATTATTAAGATGGTGTGTCTCCTAATGAGAAGACACAACTATTCGACTTATGGTCATATAAAACATTTGACCATTACATTGTAAAAATCATGAATTCAATTATAAAAATATATTTGTTTATCTAATAAAATAAATATGTAAGGTGTTACCTTACATCGTTCGCTCGCTTGGACCTATTATTTTAGCACAAAACCCCTCCTCTTAGTCTCTAGACCCATGACATCATCCTTGAAGAAGAGAACCTACATTCCTAAAAGGGAAGACGTTGAGAGACAAGCATTTGTTGGGGTTAGTTGGGGCATGACGTCCTCCTTTGGCTCACTTTCGCATTTAGTGAAGCCTTATTGCATATTTATTGTGATTTTATGTCATTGTGTGGTTTAGTCCCCAAGTCCATGGGTGAATTAGCCCAAATTTTTATATTTTGTCATTAACTTGTAGGCTCAATATGTAAAAGGTGGAGGATTGATTCATATGAATAGATCAACCTCACCTCATTGTAAAATCATAAGACATGGGTTCATTATGAAATATTTTGAATTTTCTCTTTCTTCTACTCTACTAGAGCTCTTGATGTTATACGCACCTCTTTAGATGACCTTGTTTGCTTGAATGATGTATGAAGGTGATTCTAGGGCTCAATTTTGCACATGCTATGGTTGATGCTAAGATTAGTTGTAATAACTCAAGCTCAAGGATGGCCTAAGGCTATGTCCTTGCTCATTTCTTGGTTGATGTTGGTTAGTTCTACTTCTAATCTTAGTGTAATGGTGCTTTTATGGTCCATTATGCTGAATTGTTAGTGTTTCTTGCTATCATTTTATCAAATCTTGTATGGAGAGACCATCCTATCAAAGGAGCTCTCCACCATTAATTAGGCCTTCGACTTCTTCACTTGCCCTAATTAAACTCTTCTACAGAACTCTTGTGGTTGCTAGTTGATGCTCTAGTTGAAAGTATTGAAAGTTAATCTAAGGGGAGGATTGGTTCAAATCCAAGGTCACCCAAGGTGACCCTGTGGGGATTTTAGGCCTAAGATATTTCTGGTTCACCTTGACTGCAGCAAATTGCAGGTCTGAAGTAAAAATCAGATCTGAAATTCATCATTCATCTGCCAAAAGAGGGGCGCCCTACTGGGGGATTGTTGTGCCCTCTATAGTTGGTCCCCGGGAGGTAAAATTTGTGTGATTTCAACGGTTGGTTTGAGAGATATCTCATGTTTTATCTTGCTGGTTTTTACTGTAGAAAATAACATAATCATATTGCATATTCATCATTGGTCTACTAACAGTGGGAAGTTCTTGTAAGGATAGAAATGCTTCCTATTGTGTTTCTTGCAGGTCTATCCTTACCTCATTCCGGGGAATCCCCCATGGCCCAAGGAGCAAGGTCTAAAGTGGAAGGAAGTTACATTGAGGTGACATTGGGTGTACCTCTTTGAAGAGTTGTCGATCATAGCACTAGGTCCACAGGGTCCACCTATCTTATTTGAGTCCACATATTTCATTTGAGTCCACTTATCTTTGATCGTGGAAGAGTGCTAGTTTTTCATGTGACAGTACCAACAGCAAAAATGTCCAAGATGGTATGAATAACTCTAATGAAAAGCCTTTCAAAAAGCAAGTGATCTCAACTTATGCTACCAATTATGAGAAGCAAAATGAGAAATGAGAACAATGCAAAGAACAGAGCTAGAGGGCAAAAGAAATGGGAAACATAACACCCCCTCCACATACAATATGCCATATGAAATTGAAACTACATGAAATTAAATTCAAAATTTTGCATCTTAAATGATGAAATATTCACGCATAATTTTCACGAAAATCATTTGCATGTACACATTTCAATTAAATAATCATAAAAACACATAACATGTTGAAGTAAAACATATTTCAACTCTATACATCAAAGTAACATTAAATTCACAAAAAATCCAAGTACACGACCTAATCAGTAATTTAGTTATACTAATGTAATGTCATGTTTCAACAATCTTTGAAGGATCAAGATTCAAAACTAAGATAGATGCCTAGAAATCAAATTCATTTTTTCCATGTCATCTCTCTTCGCATCAGTGGTTCTTGTCATTAGAGTGCATGTTTAGCGAGGTGCACTAGCATGATTGTTTCCTTAATCACCCTTGTTGAGGTTCAATGCATCAAGCATTCTGTAAACATCACCTTGCAATGCCTCCAAAGTTTGTTATCGCCATCATCTTTTGAGTGACTGTAATCCCACATTCCAGTGGGTCTGAGTTAGTACTCTAGTGGTTGCTAGGACAAAAGGAAAAGATCTAAGTAAACATGGACCAAATTTATATTACTAGAAACCATAGAAGAGGAAAAGTTCCTCAACAAGCAAAGAACCATAGAAGAGGAAAAGTTCCTCAACAAGCAAGCCCCAAATCTAAATGGTTTCTCTCTAGTTTACTCCTAAAATCTACATCCAGCCCCAAATAATAGCTCCAAACCAAATCGCAATTCAAGCCCTTGAAATTTTTCGTTACAAGATCACTCACAACTACAATATGCTGTGTTAAATGAGGGTTAAGAAGTTAAATTTCGTTTTCAATGTGTAAGTGTCCAAGTTAGGTTTAGAATAGACCTTTTATGTTTTAAATTTCTTTCAAATGTATTTTCTCAACGATTAAAGCATCAAAGGAACAACCATTTCTAGGTTAAAACACTGGCGTTTTGCGGGACATACCATTGCTCAGAAATGTGTTTCTCAATCGAGAAACAACCCCAATACCCTAACAAGAACATTAAGAAATGGACAATAAACACAAAAAAAAGTTTCACACAAAAAGAAATGCAAAGAAGCATGTTGTATTCATTGCTTTGGGAGAAATATAGGCCCAATGTCACTTCTCTACTAACATAGGTCACCACCGACTTATTACCCTATAACAAAATTGGTAAACACTATGGATTTTTTGGTTAAAGAAAGGCCAAACCAAAAACTGTTTCACTTCCATGGTTCTCCAAATACTCTATGCCACAAAAGTACCATTGATTTTAAAGTTGTTTGGGTGAGGATAAGATCTTAAAAGCTCAAACCCCACTGGGATTTCTTGCCATAGGGGTCACTTGAGTGATACATTTATTTATAAGAGTATGTGAAGCCTCCTAACCCTTCAAGTATAATATAATCCATTTAGCACAAGGAGCCTAGACCTAAGCATGGGTATTGAGAATCCCTGTAACACCCCAATCTCTCAAAGTGCAACATAGACTCTAATCAACTTTCTGAAAGCCCTTGTGACCTTCAAAATTGGCCCATAGTAAAAATCTAAGGTACATTTCCAACCTCTTTTAGCCAATAAGATAGGGTACCCAACATGAAGAATAGTGAACAAGGGTTGTTGCCAGGACCTCCATGCAAATTTGGAAACAGACCACAAGCATCATTGGCACAATGATCCACTTCTCAATCTTCTTCTCAACTCTCTGAATTTCCATCCCAAAGCTCCTTTCGAGAAGTTTAAAAGGCAAATGTAATGCCCAAAAATGTAAACAATTTTCTCAACTAAATCTAAACCTACTAATGTCATGAATAATTTAGAAAAACAAAAGAAGCCCCTTTAGGGGAGTTTGAAAGGAAAATGCAATGCTCAAAAACGTAAACAAATTCCTCAACTAAATCCAAACCTACTAATGTCATGATTAATTTAGAAAACAAAAGATTTTGTCTTGGCAATAACTTACTATAGTATTGCACTAGGCTGTAATAATGTGTGTGCATGTGTATCCCATCTACATCCCACCTATTTAAACGGTTGGAGCACTAAAACTCAATTGCAAAGATCTATGTAATAATGTCACAATATATAAGTGAATTTAATAACGAGTGTTATTAGGCTAGGCATAATTAATAAAGGGTCATTAGGTGACATTAATGTGAGGCACTTAGGTCATAAGGGTAGCCCAAATACCTAATGAACTAGCTAAAACCGAATCTCCTTTATTGTATCAAATGACTCCACTAATGAAATATTTGTGTTGTATATTTCGTCTCTCTTGTGTATGTGTAAGACAAAACTTTAACATGGTATCAGAACAAAAAGGTCCTCAATAAATAATCAGATTTTGAATTTAAAGTTAAGTTGACTAGGATTACTAGGCCACGGATTTCAAGAGGCATGTTATCAATGTTTCTAATGATGAGACCTTAGCATATTTTTTTAATTTTCTCCGAGACTTGGGAAGTAGGCAAATTTTTAATATTTTTGGAGGTAGTGATTTATGAGCCCATCAAAGAAAACAAGAACAAGTCATTGCACATGAAGGAAATAGAGGAAAGTGGGGAAACAGAAAGAAGCAGGCAAATTAGAACCACCATACTCAGACAATTTTTCAAAAGTTAAAGGTGACAAAAAGAGTGACAGAAACGCCTAATACATCCAGCAAATATATGCATAGAAACTACATGCAAAACAGAGATCTGCCAGAGACATAATAATCTGACTTTTATAGCAGAGCATATACAATTTACAGGGAGATAACATGCCCTAGAAGCACAAGGAATTTTAGGAGAGATAATACCACGCAAAGATGTTCGAATGGAGAGGATACAATGCAAAACCTGCCAGAAGCATGAGCATAAAGCCGACTTCTAGCAAAGGTATTTAAAAAAATTATGTTGAAAAACTCAGTTCTTAAAGAACAGAGAGAGACGTTTTATTTTCGTATGTGTTTATCTTCAAACAATCTATTTTCAAACCCAAAAAAATTAAAAACAAATAAAATTAAAATAAATTAGGGGAAATATAAACAATTTATTTTCGGAAGTTTCATTCTCCTTCTAAAAATAGAAGCCCCTCTAGAAAAATCTAGTAGTCACAACTTCCATAGATGGAAAGCGAAAATTCAATTAGACTTCATGCACAAAATTCTTTGGGGAATAGTGAAGGGTACTGGACCAAAACCCCTGCAGCGAAACAAACTTATTTACTGGAAAAACGTGGATGATAAGGTCAAGTCAATCATAGGACTGGTTGTATCTGATTGCGAGTTGCAACATCTTGACCTAGATGCAAGTTCATCCACTCCTGCAAAAACTTCTACACCCCCTGCAAACTGCATGACACCATGGACAAGGTTGTCTGCAATCTAGATGCAAGCTTATTGACTCCTGCAAAAGCTTCTATACTTCCTGCAAACTGCTTCTACTGTAGTTCCTTACCCTTTCCCTTCTTCTCTGAATGCTATGACGCATGGTGGTCATTATTATTGCACTTGATGAAGCACTTCATATGACTCACATCATTCTTCCCCTAGTTTGAAGAACCTAAGTCCTCCTTGTGCTTTTAACCCTTCTTGAGTCCTTTCTTGCCTCTTCTCCTCACCTTTCTGATGAGGGCTGGGTTTTGAACCTCCTCATCTCTGGCTGCTACTGTCTCCAACCTTGTCTCCTAGAACCTAGACAAGCCATCCCATGGTTTCCCAAAAGAGGGAAACTTGTCATGCGCACATACACCCTAAACGAATAGTTCTCAGGATGATGAGAATCCATTTAGGGTTATCCAAACTGACTCACCCTCATCATCCTTGTTTCTTAGGGCTGCAAGTTGATCTTCATCATAATAGCCTGCCACAATATAAGTAATTGCTCATGTGGGTGCCAATGAACTTGTTCCACAAAAGCATCTTGAGGGAGACATTCACACTCTGATACAGTGTGATCAAGGCATCATAGATTTCTTTCATCATCTTTTTCCCTGCACTGTAAGGGATCAAGTGGGCCTGCATAAAATCAATAGTGATTATCTTCACCTTAGCCATTTCCTCGTGATCAACAAACTGAACAGCATAGGTAGGCTCTACCCCCTTTGTATCCATAAACCTACTTCTTCCAAGAGCATCTGCCTTATGCACTTCCACAGTACAAAGTTGGAGGCACCCTCGAACATGTGACACTCTCGGAGACTGAGACTACTCATCGCTGCAACTCTACAAACAAAACTCAAACAATAGATCAACCAAAAATGAATCAGATCTGTGACCTCTCACAAGTGCAGATCGCCTTCCTTGAGCACAAAAATAACACTCCAATCGCAGGAGCAACTAGGGCATCAGACCGCACAGCCCTTAACAAGTCCGGATCTACTTCACTCACTAAAGCTTAGGCATCCCACCCCGGGAAACCCTCCAACAACCCCCCCTCACATGTTGCAGTCCTATCCATAAATGGATTCCTAGAGAGTTTCAGCAAAGATGCTCTAAAGACTGACACCATGTTAATTTTCAAACCATGGTAGGCAGATTCTGCAACTGGGAAAAATAACCTAAATACTGGGTAGCCGAAAGCTTGAAATTTTCAATTGAAACAGCAGATCTAAGACACCAACCTATAACACATACTGCTGAGTTCAAACAGAATAAACACAAATCTGAACTTTCAATTACATCTATCTTCTATTGAATACTGAAAGAAGAAATACACTGCAATAGCTCAAAAACAAAAAATTTGCTAACCAGCACAGTGGCATGCCTTGCATCTCCTTTATAAAATAGGAAGAAGAGAAAAGTTACAATGAAACTGACCACACACATGAAGCACTCAAGGTGACTCAAACAAACCCTAACCTTAGTCTGATCATCTAGAGCACCCTAGCTGCATGGATAAGAGTACCAAGTGTGCCTCAACTGGAAGATGAACTGGAGTATGCAATCATGCACCCCATTCCTTGAGATCTCTACCTAAACAGGAAACTTATCATGCATGAACACTTTAACTGACTATGAATCTGCAGCCTACTACTAACAATAGATCATGCATGTGAAGACTAACAAAAGCAAAACTCCGACAACAGGCAAGCTCTATCTAAAACTAGAATAGCCAAATCTGAAAGAGCATGTAAACTGGAAGTAACTGAAGGTGGCACATGCATGCATGCACCCTCTACCAAATAACAGTCTATATCTATGTCCTCAGCACCTTCACTCAGCCTGTTTATCACGGCTATAAGGAAAGGCTGGAGGCACCATCTCTGCTGTGTTCTCTGCTGTGCCATCACTAGGAGAATTAGTAGATGAGCAACAGGTAAGAACTCTAACAATTTTCACATTAACAAAGGGTGTTGGAGTACTAAAATTTAACACTCCCAAACAAAGTTCAATGTAATAAAGTAAAGTTAAATAAGTGACTTTGAAGAGTGTGATTATGTTACACATAATTAATAAAGGGTCATTAGGTGTCAATATTGTGAAGTAGTTAGGTCATATGGGTAGCCCACCTAACTTATTAACCAAACAAAAGAAAATCACATTGATTGTATCAAATGACTCCATTAATGAAATATTTATTTAATGTATCTCCGCTCTCTCTCTCTTGTGAATGTTTATCACCAAAGTTTAACATAAACTAACCCCCAGCCCAAACACAGATATAGGCACAAAAGCACAGCAACTAATTCGCCTCACAACCTAGTATGACAAAACACAGTTCATGGTTGTCTGCAGAAGATGGAACTAGCCTTTACAGAAAGGAGTGGGGAGGAAAGATTGTTTTGAGACCATTTAAATTTTAAACACGGGATTTCTGCAGTAGTAATAACTGCCTATTCATAAAGGTTGCGGCACTCCCATGTAGAATAGCAGTCAAGATGTAGTAGAGAAGCAAAGAGTTAAGATCACCATAACAAGTATCTATCTTCTGTGAACGCTTATGTTTTAGTAGTGCTCTTGATCAAGATGATGTGTTATTATTTTTTGTGTGCATATGTAGAAAGGTGACTACGACCAACTTGTACCCAAAAGCAACACTCTGAGCATATCAAGGACTTGTTATTATTATTTTAGGAATCCACAGTGCCAATTCCCAACAGCTTCTATTGCCTGGGTTCTTATCAGTTCCACATGATAGCATAATCAAACATAGAAAGTGATTGGTCCACATTATATACAAATTCCAAGGATGTCTAGCTTTGATTATTTGTTGATAGGAAGCTTTTGAATCTAGGGATTCAAAGAAAACAAATGATTTTATTTGCTTGCCTCCCCTATACACATCTCCTAAGACTGTCTATCTGATTGTTGCACTCTGAATAATTTAACATGACTCACCCACATATGCCAGAAATATTTGATCCTACGTAGTCATTATTGCCGCCTAAAACACACTTAACCACAGAAAAGTCTCCCAACCGCTAGGTGTGTTCTTGAGGGAAACCATGAGTCTAGAACCCAATGTCACCTCGATTCCTAACTCCTCCGTTTAGACCCAACTCCCTAAAGGTCAAGGGGGGTAGTCCCTAGAACCCAATGTCACCTCGATTCCTAACTCCTCCGTTTAGACCCAACTCCCTAAAGGTCAAGGGGGGTAGTCCCTACTTACTTAGTTTCTTAAAGATTTTAATCGGGAGTTACAATTTATTAAGGTTTATATTAAGTTTAATGGCAAGCAACCATGCAGAGATGCAATAGTTTTCAATGACAGGCACACCTTGCTTTCAAATTAAATCAAATGCAATTACAAGAAAGACAGAAACAACTATTCAAGTCCAGTGCCTATTCTATTGGGCTTTGGAAAATACAATACACAATAATGTAAAAATACAAGATCGACAAGAATTTGCAATGAAATGTTTCCCAAATACTTAGATCATTCAATACAATAAATTGCTCATTAACATAACTCAACTTGCATTAAATAAAATGTAACCATGAAATGTAACTTGGTCTGAAAATGTAAATAACTTGAACCAAAAGAATGCTTTGAAAGCAAAATTGTGAATGAAACAAGAGATTGTAGTGTTTTGCAAGTGGTCCTATAAGTTTTGGTCCATTTCAAGTCTCACTTGAACTTAGAGGAATTAATGCGTGAACCAATAAAAGTACAACCTATCTAATGTGTCTACCCCTAACACTTATCTCTTACGATTTGAGAGAGATTGTTGGGTGGTCAACAAGAGAACACAAGGTTCCCTTCTAGCTCTACAAGTCAATCCCAAAGATTGTTGGGCGCTCAACAGGAGGACACTAAGTGCCACGAGGCTCCCAACAGCCTCTACCCCTCTAGCTCCACAGGTCAACCTTTCTTTTCTCAATTTCTTATCAAGATAAAAATTGGGTGCCTATTAATCTAGCCAACTCAGATCTTCTCTCTTTCTTGTCACCCAGGGTCGAACCAACCGGCAAGGGGAGTGAATACGATGCGAAGATTGGGGCAAGGTTTATTTATTTCCAAAAAAAGAATAAAAACTTTAAAGAGATTTAACTACACTAACCAGCACGATATTGCAAAAAGATGGCAAAGCCAAATCACTTACAAGATGTGGGCAAAAAAATGAAACAAACTAATCCTAGCCGCTCAATCCACTCTAACCCTTCTTCAATTGCTAAGCAAGGGTGGGCAAACCCAACTTCCTTTGCATGCAAAGGATGGCAAATTTCAAAGAATAATAAATGATAACCTAGCCACACAACTCTCTTCCTAAAGAAGAGATGGGGCAAGCAATTGAAAGTAAATAATGGAAAATAACAAGCCCTAGCCCCTCTTCACTTTGCAATGCAAGGGTGGGAAATCCCTACCTCCTTTGCATGCAAGGGATGGCCAAAATATATGCCTCAAATATAACTTTGAAAATCAAACAAAGAATCAAGTCCAAGAGACTCTCTTGGACTTGCTACAATGACAGAAATTTCATCACCTTTAGATAAGGTAAAATGAGAAAGAGAATGAGGATTTGACCATTTTGAGGCAATGGGTTTTGAAGTGGTGACCCTTGGGAGTTCTTTGCACTATTTTCTACCCAAATTTTGACAGAGTTTCCCCTTGTAAAACCCTAAACCTGCAAAAAAACAGCAAGTAAAATGTGGTAAAATATGCCCAAAATCACTTTGGGACACCTTGCATACAACTGTAAAAATTTGCTCAAGATATATAATAAAAATTATAGAATCAATGACTTCAAATAACTTGTAAAATGAAGATTAAACTAGACTTGAGGATGCAAATAAAGATAAAGAAAAATGCAGAAATTTTTTAAAGAAGTTAGTGTGCTCTTTGCTCTTCAAATGGTTGAAGAAGTGGGGCATCTAACCAAAGAATCCCACTCTTCAATCCGGATAACCTGCAACTTGAAAGATAAGCTAAACAAACACAAAGAGAGGTGAGATTCTCACAATGATTAAAGAAATCAAACTATTCAACCAAGAAATGCTTGAAGTTCTTGAATGCAAGAAAGAAAAACTCATAAGATCTACACAAACTAAGAATATCTTACCAAGGCAAAACAGCTTGCCTATTTGGCCTCACTTGTACTTAAAAAAACTTGAGAAAATGGGAGCAAGTCATCACCAAACAACACAAGATCTCCTCCAAAGCTTTTTATTAAAAATGCTCAATGGCTGGAGATTACAGTAATCTCAAAGAATGAGAGAAAAATGGAAGCAAGAGAGAGCAAGATAGTGAGAGCATGAGAGATTCTAACCCAAATGAGGAGGGGTAATCCTCCTTAAATCAGTTTTGAAAAACTCTCCAAAAAATCGCCGACTTTTTAAAAAGTTGCGATTTTTTCCCTTAGCCGAAAAATCGGCTGGAAAAAATTGCAACTTTTTACCTTTTCAAAGAGTCGCGACTTTTTGGAACAATGGCTAAAATGGCAAGTCCTGACTTTTTCCAAAAAGTCTCCATTTTTGCTAAAATGGCTAAAATGGTTAATTTTCCAAAAATTTGTCATTTCGGCCATTTTGTTGTATACTAAGACCTTTCCTCTACCGTATAAATATTTCAAAACTTTGTTGTATTTGAAGATCAAAGCATGCAAGGATAATCTATACAAAATATGTATCTGTTTATCAAAGATCACAATGGTAATTGAATTACTTTTTTCACTGTTAGGAAATTTTTTGAGCAAACATATTTTGAGTGATCATCATAGCACATTGTAGGAAAAAGAGAGCAATGTTTCAAGTGGTAGATGAGTTAGGGCTAAATGTGAGGCTCATGTCGAAAATTCAATTTGGGAGGAGTGAAAAATACATCTATGATTTATCACCAATACAAAACAAGAAATATGTTTAATGGTTGACAACCAAATCAATAAAATATACCTTTCAAAAATTAGGTTTAAGTCATAAGATGGAGGGGCAAATAAAAAGCATTTATGAAAACCTTATATAAACCTAATCATTGGAGTAGGGAAAATAATGGAGTATGAATGGAAAACTCGGGAAGAGAGCATTGATATTAGATAGCTAGATGCTAGTTTTCCTCGGATACATTTATATATGTGATGTCATGTTGTATTGGTTATCCACTTTTGAGTCCTTGATTGGACAACTATGGTGTTTCATGATACAGTATCGACTTTGATGTATCATTTTACTTTGGCATGACTACATGATGATGATATATATCAATGCTTTCTCCATATTTATGTTCCAATGTGTTTATCTGATGTTATTGTTGCTTTAAATGTTTAAAATTCTGGAAAAAAATGAATGTATTTTGTATTTTTTAATGTTTGCCAACTTTTGCCGATTTTTCCCGATTTTTTCGCCGATGTTGCTGAAAATTTGTATTCGGGACCCTTGCCGACTTTTTCAACATTGCCTAAAATAAGAAATGAGTGAGGAAAGAGCCCAAGTGCATGCAAGCCACTTGTCAAAATGAGAGAGTGAGAGCTCAAAGAGGGGAAACACTTCTCTTGGGGGCACCTCCTAGGGTGAGAAATCAAATAGAAATGGGGAGGAAACCCTCCTCTAATATTTTTAATCTTCATTCTAGGCCCAAAGGGTGGAACCACCAAAGTGGGACCCCTTACTTTGGCTTATTTTTAAATATCTCAATTTCCTTGGTAGAGAGAATGCCCCCGCTTTGGCGACATCTTCATTCTTGTGAAACACTTGCATTGGGGGGGGGGGGGTTTCTTCTAAAGTCACCTTAGGAACATAATATAACACTTAGAAACTTCATTTTTCCCTTCCAAGTGACTTTAGACGCTTTTCCAAAATTTGGCTTGCTAATTAATTGCCAATTTTCCTGATTTCCTTGACTGACTTTGGCAAACATGACCAAAACCTTAGCAAGACCTGTCTAAATGACATCAAACTTTGTCCAAGGGTGTAGGCGGACTCATGCCATTGATTTTGAGTACCCATACCCCTATTCATGGGTATTAGATGTCATTTAACCCTCTTTTTATTACAACATTTTTATGCTGAAGGACAATTTTTAATCACCAAAAATTAAAAAATCCTAGGTAAAACCTAATGAAATTCCGCAAGACTCTAGATAGTGTCTAGCATGGTTACATAGAACATTCCTTGGCCTTAGTCACCCCATGAACTCAATCGTTAGAACACCTTTCACCACTTTGGAGGTATTTTTGAGTGAAAAACTTAAAATCACTAAAAAGGAATTTTAATTTTCCAAGAGAAAAAACACTCAATGAAAGGAGTTCCCTAATAAAAAAGTCCTATGAAACTAAATTATACAAAAACTAGACCCTCATGCTGACATATCGTTACAATATCTCTAGCTGGGGTGCAAAAATTTCATGGGGAAAAGATAAGAAGAAGAGATGCCTCGCTTGAACAAACTTTATTAGGTACTTCTTTCTCATCTACCATGCAGATGGTACATGGTTGGTTACCTAGTTGGTTAGGTGGTCAACAATCACTACCTTCTATGAATACAAGTTCAATGTCTAAAACTAAATGCTGATCAATAAAAAAAATGCTTAGAAGATCCTTGGCTTTGCTACTGAATACACATTGGAAAGGAGGACCAAATTAAACAGAATCAGACTTCATGTACTACTAGTTTCAATTTGGTCCAATTAAAAGCATGAAATTGTAGTTTTTTCTGGGATCCTCAGATTTTAGATATTCTTTCGCTGAAATCTTTTCATGCTTCAAAAAAAAATGGCCAACCTTTCCTAATTGTTAGCCGTGCTACTTATTTATATGCATGGATTGTAAAATATGTAGTAAATTGATGTGTTGTCTACACCTCCCCATATTGGATCAGAAGAAAACTTGCATCAAATTCTTCATTCTTCTCCCAATAATTGATCAGCACAATATAATGTTAAAATTCTTATCCTTTTCATTCCCAGACTTGACCAGCACTACACCTAGGTGAAATTTCATCTTCTTTTCATTGTCACATGTATTAATGATGCATACAACGGAAATGAAGTCCTTCACTGTCCTCCTCATCCCCGCCTGTTTGCCTAATCTTAAAATATTGAACTTTTTGTGAAATCTTTGGGAATCTCTGACATTGTCGATGGGAAGCATTAAAAGTTTTATCTGACAACTCTTTATAGCTTTAACCTGCCACCGCAACTATCGTGTGGTTGAGAGAATACAACCCCCCTACCACATCCATCCCTAGATTGGGCTTCCGCCCTCTCTCTTGACCAAGCAGACAGTGTGGAAGAGTCGGTCCATAAGATACATAATACAAATATTTCCAATTAATCTAATGAACGTACAAACACAGAAACCATTACAAGATTCTGTTTTAGTCGTAAAACTGTCGTGCTGCCTCGATCAGTTCCTTCCCTAGAATAGGAATCTGCACCTGTTGAACAAAATAGGCAACTCCGCCTTTCTTAAAGTTGGGGTTGGATCAAACCAATCAATCAGTCAGGCCATTGTCGCTAAACACCAAGTCAATCTAGAACCACTATATTTTCACATTAAGATTCCTGCCACTCGCCTCTACTGCGAATCAGATAAAAAAGCTTAATTTGACGATTCTTTACACCAAACAACAAGAATAGAATCACGACATAAACTTGATCACGAAATGAGAAGATGCATAACGTAAAGGCAAAGATTGATATCGTTCTTGTTAATCTGCCAAGCACTACGTATCATAACTACAATTACGTGAATAAAATGAACGATTTCAAGCCAATCTTCTTGGTGATTCAGGTTCCGTTCCTTGCAGTAGCATATATACTGTAGATATCGAGGCTTGTCCTGTAAGAGGGCATTTAAGAAATATGGAAGCCATGGTTACCGAAGCTTTGAAAAGTACTCTATAAACGGGCACAGATTATTGATGCCAATAGTATTAAATTGTGGGTGCAACTGACGGTTCCATCAGTATTGATCAAATAAGGATTGATCTCATGATCAAGGGCTAAAAGTAACACCCACAAACAATTAAATCAAAACAAAACATGCAATCTTATTAACACTTCTTAACCTTTCAAAACAATTTCCTGTTTTATCAAAACAATTTCCATTCAGAATTCATGCTAAAATTCACAGTCGCAACTAATCAGAAATCAGCTCATGACATTATTTGTTTTTGTCTTTATCAAACATCACTGATGCTCTGAAACAAGGAATTTTGCATTTTAGGTTTTTTTTATTTTAATTCTCTTTTTCAAAGTCAACCCAAAAAAATACAGATTGACTTGGATAACAGAAATCCCGCCATTAAAGCAGCAGGCAAATAAGCTGAGACACCGGTTCTAATCAATGTGGGCATATCAGGGTGCCCTGATTGAAAGAAAAAACACAGAAATTCAATGCAAGTAATGCATAAAATTGAAGTCTAATTTTTAAAAAAAAATGAACGGGCACCTGATCGTAAGGAAGAGGTCCTTGGTCTTTCATGAGATGGCGGTGTGCTGCTCCAAGGGTTGGTTGGGCTGTGTGTGTATTTGAGTAGTTGATCACTGTGTAAAAGAAAACATATCACATTACATTGCAGAATCTCAATCACACAAAACACACACCAGATGCGCCGTTCACGCTTGAGATCATGACACTCGGCTTTTTCTGTCGAGGATTTTGCCCCAATTGTCGTCGTTATTTAACGGCAATTTTATCCAATTTCCCTCTTTTCCTATTGTCTCTTCTTCTGTCCACATTTGTTTAAGGCGGTTCTTGGATTTTTCTAATTCATTAAAAAATGAGGAGAGTAGTGTTTTCTTCTCTTCTATAAAGGAAGGACACTTTGACAAGTTAAAAGCATTTAGTTTATGTTTAATTAAATATGGATTTATATTTTTAATTGAAAATTTTGGAGTTTTATCATTTTTAAAATGGATTTACTTTTGTGTTTAAATATGGATTTATATTTAGAATTAAAAAAATTATGAGATTTTAAGATATAGAGAAGATTAATTTTATATGATAATAAAATAATATTTTAAAAAAATATCTTATGTTTATCTTTATTAACACTAAAAAGTATATAATCATACTAAACATATATATCTAATGAAAAAGTATATCATCATATTAGATATATATATTTTATGAAAAAAAATATTATATATATATATATATATATATATATATATATATATNCATTTTGTATATAACAAAACCATTGTTCAACCTGAAAACTTCTTTTGCAAAAATATTGTATTTCTTAGGCTGCTTCTGAGTCCCTCGATCACCAGCACTAATGTTGTTTCCAAACAGAGCGTAAACTCGTTCCTGAATTCAGGCTCGGTAAACTCGTTCCTGAACAAAAAACCGTTGTGCTAGCTCGTTTCTCCTGATCTCTTTGTTTGAAAGTCTTATATTCTTATGAAGAAATTGGTGACTTGAGAGTTGATGTGTTCCTCCCCTTCAATGAATCCTGGTTGAATTGCTAGAGCCAATTTTGATAATGTGTTTGCTTCTGTGTTTAGCTCTCTATAGATATGAGAGAACGATACCGATTCAAAGGAGGGTTTCAAGGCTTGTATTTCTTTTAGCAGATAATGAAGATTTGGAGCTCTAATATTGCTTTTGTCATTTACCCAATCGATCACTGTTTTTTAATCACCAAAGATGTGTATTCTTGGAATGTGCTTATCCTTGGCAATCTTCAGGACTGTCCATAACGCAGATAGTTCAGCTTTGTTGTTTGTAGCATGCCCCATGGCAAATTTGATAGAAATTTTCATGTTATCATAGAAATAAATGACACCTCCTGCTCCTCTTAATGGTGGATATTGCCTCGACTTGCGCCGTCAAAGAAAGCCCATGGTTGTCTTTTGTTTATATCCAGCAAAACTACAACACGTCTTTTGGTTTGTTTGGGGACTATTTTGTGTTCTTGAGTTTTCTGAACCAACAACGCGAATGTAATGTCAAAAGGGGTCCAATGATTTTTGAAAATTATGCTATTACGAGCTTCCCAAATGCTATACATGAAAAGGGCAGAGAATGCGTTGAAACAACATACCCCTATGTTCCGCCACCAATTTTGAGCTCGTTGTTTCGTAGTTCGTGATCGTCATGTCTTGCATAAAAATATATATATTATAGAGAAAAATATTATTTTAGTATAGATAAGTTAGAAAATAGTTGTTAATTAAGTTTAACTTCTCTTTCGAATTTAAAGATTTTGAATTCACCACAAACACTAAAAATGTATTACTTTTTTCATTGAATTCACCACAAATTATATATATAAATATAAAGTAAAACTCAATTTTAAATCTCTTCTATCATCTAATGTTTACTTAACCATAAAAATTCATTAATATATATTATTTTTTTATAACTTTAAATTGGAAGAGAAAACTACTATTTCCATTTCTCCTCTTTTCTTATTTTTCTCTAAATCTTTTTCATATCAACATTTCTTTATACAATATTATTCAAATTATTTTTGTTAAACGGTGGAAAGTAGTTGTTAACCAATGGGCACCATTTATGGAAAGTAGTTCTTAACCAATAAGCATGACGGTGGGAACATATCATATGATTGAGGTTGGAAATTCAAAAACGTAACTATTAAGTCTTATACTTCTTGTAGAGGATTATTAAAAGAGTAAAGTGGGTCCCTCCTTCCTTTATAAAAGTGGAAACGGTCGTTCAGTATGTTTATATAGTTTGACTACTTTACCTAGAAAGTGATCCCAATATCAATGTCTGAGTATTAATTGTTTTTATGTAATAGGATAATCACATTATTAAGCACTTCGAAGTAGTGTACTTAAGAGGGAGATATATACATATGTTGGACCTCTGAAAAAATATACATATGTTGGAAAATCAATTCTTCATTACATAAATGTTTAAGTATTAATAGTTTTTATGTAAAGGATAATAATGTTATTTGGCACGTGAATGTGGTGTAATGGTCTTAGGTGATGGCGACTTTAGGTGCGGTCGGATCCATTAGGGAGGAGATTTTTTTTAGCTTTTTTCCAGTTTTTTTGGCACCTTGTTTTGGATAGTTTACACATTATGGGTGACTCATGTGTCATCATTGATTGGGCCCAAGGCTTGAGGGGTTTGTGGTTCATTTATCTTGAGTTATGGTTTAAAAGGATTAGACTCTTGATTAACTGTTTTCGTAATATTATTTTCGCTCATATCTTCAAAGAGCGGAATTTCTAGGCTGATTTGTTGTCCAAGCGGGCTCTTTCGGCTATGGACGGTTATCTTTTTTGAGCTTTGGTCAAGTGTTTCACTTGTTTCGGAGGGCAACCTCCAATCTATCTTCTTTTGATCCTGGTTTTTGGTTTTTCGGTTTTGGGTCTCTTCACTTGCTTCTTGCCTGGGCGACTACTTTTGCCCTCTTTGTGGGACTCTCTTATTACTACTTTTGGGTCTACAATCTTGTCCAAGATCTGGCTCCACTTTGGGCGTTTTTTCCTATTTGCCTCAGGCTCATCTTTCTTTTCCTTTTGAGCCTATCTGACGACCACTTTGGTGTCCTCTAGACTACTTCACATTTTGTACTATCTTACATATCTTTTAATCAAATATAGTTATTTTTCTTGGAAAGAAAAAGGTGTCGGATCCATTCTAGAGATGCTTATGAGTGGTTCTTGATTTCGAGGGAATGTTAGGGCTTATAAGATAAAAATATTAAATATTAAAAAAAAAATGTGTTATTAAATATTTGGAAGTAGTGTGGTGTTATTAAATATTTTGAAGTAATGTGTAGTGTACTTAAGATTAAAAGATATTTATGTTGAAAAATCAATTCTTGATTACATAAATTTTATGCATAATTATTTTAATAATGGGTATTTTTTAGAAATACATATGAAAATGTATTTTTGCAAAAAACAATTGGCCAATAACAATAACCATAAGGCAAATATCATGGCAAATTTAGCAATGAGTCTTTCAAAAGGAATATTTTTGAAAAATGGTGGTGACCATAAGGTTGTTTTAATCCTACGATGAAGCTTATGTCACTTAACAAAAAGGTATGAAATCCCCTTAATGTTGCATTTAATCAAATTTGGTTCAGCTACTCCATATTCAGCGTAGTAATATCTATAAGTAGATGCCATGGCAACTTTTGCAATAAGCCTTTTAAAAAGAATGTTTTTGCAAAATGGTGGTGACCCTAAGGTCGTTTTTATCCCATGATGAAGCTTATGTCACTTAACCAAGGTATGAAATCCCCCTTAATGTTGCATGTTAATCAATTCAAGGCGTCAACAGGTGTAACATGGCAAGACACGATAGAGGTGCGAGCTTAATCGCCCCAAGTGCAGGATTTCACCCTCAATCTTGTATATTAGCTATGGATCAACTGGTGTTTAATGAGTTGCAACTTGAAGGTGGGGTCATTCCTTCGTAGTTTTATTTGGTGTATGGCATGGAAATATGGCTTGGCAATATTGGGGAGGCAAGGAATACTAGGCAAGGTCATTGTATGTGCAAAAGAACCCTCAACCTTGAAATACTAGGTAAGCCTTCTCTATAAGAATATATGTTGTCTAATTATGATTTGGAATGAATCCCTAAAAACTTGTGCATGGTCCTATGGCTAGGAATTGAAACTTGGCTTCATTGTATATTTAATGTTGAATGACGGGGGGGAAGTGCTACCATAGAGGAAATCCAACTCTGTCATGGTCCTATCCTTAGTAACCCTCTTACTAGTCTGCCTTGTTTCATAGGTAATTCCCTACATTCTAAGATGGCTCATGGCAACACCCAGGATATTAAGAAAATCCGCAAACAAGTGACATATTAACTAGAAGGCTTGAAGTAATCAATGCGAGTGCTAAGTATACAAATGGAAAAGCAGAAAGTAGACAAGTTGTCTTGGACAACAATTTGCATGAGTTGAAATTAAACTAAGATAAGTTTAACCTCAGACTCTAAAATGCATTACAATATCATTTTAGGTTTCACCAAAGGGCCACAATCTATCACAGGTCTTCCTTGTATATTTTTAGCCGTTGTGAAGGAGAATCTAGTTGATGAATCCATAGTATAGCAGACAACCTTGGCCCTCAAAGAACAAGATGAGCAAGCATAGGTAAAGGAGGACCAATACATGAAAGAAGCTCTTAGTGGCAACAACTTGATCAATGTTTCAAATTAATGCAATTTACATCTATTTTGATTTTAGGCTTTTATATATAAAACAATATAGCACTATGCATATTAAGGTAGAAGGTTGAAATTGCATGGTCAAACAATTTTTTAATGAACGCAGCAACAAAAAAGAATATGTATAAGTTCTGAAGTCCTTGTATCATTCTCCTTGTTGGCATTTCCATTAGACTTCTTATAAATACAAAACTATCCATTTTTGTGGGGAAAAATATTATTAAATTTTATGAGTGATTAAAATTGATCAATAAAACTCGCAAGTTTGCAGCCATGGTTTCCCTAGCCGCTCTCCTGCGCATCAATATACAATTGCTCCTTGCCTATTTGTTTGAAGAAGTGATAGAAATCAAGTTTGTTTGCTCCATTTGGGAGAAAGATCGCTATAGGCCTGAGATTTGAGGACCTTTTGGTAGTGGGGCATGCTAGTCTTAGGAGAATCAAACAACCAATATATTCATTCATGCGATGAGGGTTTCGTTTATGCCCAATTTGAATCAATTTTTCCATGATCTAAGTGTTTGTTGGCAGAGATCTGTCCTCTGATATGTGATCGACATCTAGGGTTTCTTAAGCCCGTGTGTCCTTCTTCATATTCAAATGGGTATGGAGGAGGCTTCGAATTTCCCCAAAATGTGAACCCCTCATCAAAATTTGTCAAAAGAAAGATAGAAATCCCTCGACTAGAGCTAAAAAAAAATAGAAATCCCTCAGTTAGAGCTAAGCAATGAGGAACCAAGAAGAAAGGCTCTTATCCTCTCTAAAAGAGCCGTCGTTGGGAAGTTCTTGGGATTTTGGCCTAGCTCCAGAGCTGTTGAGGCTTGGATCATTGAATATTGGTCCCCCAAACCATGAAGTAAAGTATCCTTATTTGCTATAGGGAAAGGGTTCTTCACTTTTTTATTCCAAAATAGGGAATCCTGTGATCTAATTTTTCACTACAGACCATACTTCATGGGCTCTAAGGACCTGTTCTTAGCTCCATGGTCTCTAGAATTTAATCCAAATCAACAGATAACCAAAATTCCAGTATGGGTAAAATTGCCTCATCTTCCCTTAATATGTTGGGATGACAACACTCTCAGACAATTGGAAATAAAATAGGTAGATATCTTGACAAAGCTGAAGCGAAAGGAAATCTTTATTATTGTGCTCGAATCTGTGTGGAATTTGAGCTGGAAATGGGTTTACCATAAGTCATGTAATTTTCTATGGAGAGGTGGTGCCACAAGCAATCCTTCGATTACAGACAAATTCTGTTAAAATGTAGCCATTGCGATATCTATGGACATTTTTCTAAAACCGTCCTAACTTCCATCAATCCTCTTTGCCTCAAACAGATATCGAGTAGGTCCACAATGGAGTTGTCCAAAATCATTATTAGGATCCTTCTTCTCAAAATTCTAGATCTAAATGGGTTCATATAAATCGGTGAAGTTCGCGGAAACAAGAGGCCCATCGCCCGGAAATAACATATGATGTAGCTCCCAAACTGGCACAAAACCAAATTGCAGCATTGGGTAGGTTTCAAGATTTGGAGAATTTAGAAGAAGAGACGAAGGGGAATGATGATGAGAAACAAGAAGAGGCCAACTTTAGTTTAGAATCAGCGGACAAAGTTCGTGAAGAAGACAAAGATGAAGAAGTCGAAGATGCAGAAGTAGCAACATCTGAAGGAGAAAATGAAGACAACCAAGCAAACATTGTGGATGTCGAGCATGCAAAGGAAGAGGACTATGAAGAGGAACAACATAAAGAAATAGAGAGTGACTCCGAAGAAGCAGAAGAAGATGGAGAGAAAGATGAGAAGGAAGTGGATAATTCTGCAAAAAATATAGTCCCTCCCTCCTTTGTTGAGGTCTTGAAGGTGAGGCATCAACCAAAATCAAAGAAGAGTCATGATCCAACTTCATCTATGCTAGAGGAGAAGATTGCCTTCGGCAAGTTAATTAGTGGCACCTATCCTCCAATCACCCATGGAAGGAAATGTAGCCAAGAGAAACAAGAGAAGAAGCCATGGATGTTTGTCTAATTCCATATGGTAATTTATGTTTTGTTTTTGTATTCTCTTACACAAGCAATTTGTGAGGATTTACTCATTATCTCAAAATTTTGTAACGAAAATTAGGGGCAAAAGAAAAAGGTGGATTCTCCCCTCCCAACTCGTTAAAGGGAAGAAATCTAATCCTTAAGGTGTCATTTTCATTGAAATTTTTGTACTTTCCTGTTGCTAGACTTGAAATAGTTTCTGTTAAAAAAAATGATCGATAAAATTTGGGAAATATATTTTTAAGTGATAGAATTTTTTTTCTTTTTTGAAAAAAAAAGTTTAAGTGTATATTAATGTATATAAAAGTTTTAATGGATTTTTGTCACATGTTTATTTCGTGCATAATACAAATTTATATAAATTATGTTTTATATTTAAAAGGAAAAAAATAATAATCATACCTAATTTAATATTATTTTTCATAAATCATTAAAAAGAGTCCATAAAATTTGGAAAGACATGTTTGAAATCATTCATGAACCATTAAAAGGAGTCCATAAAATTTGGGAAAGACATGTTTAAAATAATTTAGAAAGAAAAAAAAAATTAACATTTTAAATTAAAAGTAAAAATGGAAGAAAAATATGAAAATAAAATATAGATAAAATATTGATTTCGAACAAAACTATGTAAAGAAAATAAGAGGATAATGGTTTTTCTTACATTAGATCGAAAAGAAATGAAAAAAATATCAATAATGGAATTGTACTTTGTGCATAAGCTTTATTTTGTACTCTCGACCACATTAACTCAAACTGAATATCCTTAAATAATGAAAGTGTGAGACTTCTATCATAGATGAAACTATATATGAAGTGTGTAACTTCTTTGCTGAAAAGAAAATAAACTCTTTAATAATATATTTTAAAATTGTGCTTACCTAACCACTCTACTTAGAATATATATATAGGTAAAATGGTTACTAAAGGAAATAAACAAAAATTCATTTTTTTTTACATAGAAACAAAAAAATTATTTGATATTTTAAGGTGAATCAAAGTTACAAATGTAAATTAATGAGAATTTCTATAATATTAGGAAATATTCAATCTAAATTTGAATTAAAATTAAATAATAAAAAATGGAATATGAGGTGATTTTGAAGAATTGTTGTTTATGGCTAGGTTTGTGAAACCAAATAGAAATACAAGGCTTTGGTTTGTAATAGATAAAGCAAGTGGTTATGAAATTCCAAGTCCTAATCACTACAACTTCTGACCAAAGGAAATGTTGTAAACACAATACTAAGGAATAATATGTCATTAAGTGGTTATCTTGGTTAAATATAAGAAAGAACGTTTAAATTAAGATAGAAATTTTAAGTAAATGAGATCATAATAATATATACAAATCGCTTGCCTGAGTAAGTTGGAAGGGGAGGATAGGAGGCTCCTTAGGATGGATCCAAGCCACACTGAAGGGAATCAAACGAGGGGTCCCACACAAGTCACAATCCACTTCCATCTATCCCAAGAGGAACATGTGGCTCACCCTGACCATGCAGATCACATGGGGTCGGACATCGGTTATTAATGTACATACGCCCTGATCTTCATCGGTCTATGTGAGGATACGATGCGCAATCGAGCAGAGCAAAGCTAAGACAGAAGAGGTACAACACCACGACAAACTATGAGTTCATATGTGCAATATCGGACTTAATTATGGGAACCTTTGGGTTCATGAACGTCAACGGTGGTAGGGGTTTTTGCATTATTCTCCTTGTAGACCGTCAAGCGAGAAACAAAGGTAGTGAGTAGCGTTACCGCAGTCTGAGAATTATCATGGCCAAGGTAAAATAAGTCAAGTGAGGGACAATAGTGATGAAGAGGCCAACCACTAGTCAATGTCGCACAGTGGAAGCAACCAACTTCTATATGAATCACAACTCGATAGACTGCAAGATAAGAATTGAGGGGCTGGAAGCCAGAATCTGGCAAGAGACCATGGTTTTTCAGGAAGTGGAGGAGTTTTTGAAGCTTGTCAAATGGATAACGAATCCGGGAAACTCTAAAGCACGTTGATGCAGGGGCATTTCGACCCCTGACAAACACAGTCGGGAACACAGAAGTCGGTTGGCCGACAGAAGAGGAAATTCGTCGAGGAAAAGATAAGTCGGAGGAACTAAACCAATAGACAAGAACTAAAGGAAAATGGTTGGGGGATGGGCCAACAAAAAATCAGAACGAGGAAGGAAACTGTCGGAGTCGACAGAGTACTCGGACGACGACCGACAAGCGCTACAACCAATAAATTGTGAGACAGTTTTGTAGCAGGAGTAGTTACGGGAGTAAATACAAAAGTAATGGCGATAGTCTAAGCATGACAGATGGCGCAAAGAACTAAACCAATTGTAGGTGATATCTAAGGAAGAAGCCAACTACCTGGAACTCTCGAGGTGCTTCTAAAAGACGATTTGCCTAAGCCCTTCAGGCTATAAATAAGGAATTTCCATATTGAGAAGGGGTTGTTGATGTTGTGGTTCTGAATGTGAAGGCAATACTATGATATTGTATAACAGTCGCTTCGCCAGAGCAGCAAAGCATAGACTTTGAATGTAATCTTTATGTAAAATTCCCTTTGTAAGTTAACTGAAGCCATGATCCTTCGCATTTTCTATGTGTTATTATGTGGGTGTTCACTTTGTTTCTGTTGTGAACTTTGATTTGCAAACGGTCGAGGTTGAACTTGCATGAAGTGACATCAAAGCGGGTTCACCCTGTGTGAGAATCTGGTTGCGATCAGACGGGAAGAATACGACTCGAGTTGCAGTTGGGTAGTGTCATGGGGATAGAGGTTTGGTCGTTTGAGCAAGAGAAATGGCTCACTGGGGTGTTAATATCCATGGTAGAAGACATTGTGGAGGCGAAAGGGTCACTATCGACCATGAGACAATCGAAGATTGCGTTCAGATGATGAGAACATTGAAGATTGAGTTAATAGTCGTGAAGGAGGCGCAAGGATGAGGATATATTGTTGAAACTCTCAATCACAGTGATCAAGAAGTCAAGGATAGGGAGGCTCAGGGAGAAGAAGAGGAGTTGGATGAGCCAGAGGACATACTGTTAAAGGCCCTATCCGACATGAGAGGTAACGCTAAGATGGACGTGCATACATACTCAGGAAGCCTGAATCCAGAGGAACCGATAGACTGGATAAGAGAGATCGAGAAGTACTTCAACATTGAGCAGATCGAAGACCCCAAAAATGTAAAAGTTACTTGCTTGAAGTTGAAAGGCCATGCTTCATTGTGGTGAGATAATGTGCAAGCCGACCGGGTGAAGAAGGGGAAGGAAAAGATAAAGGCTTGGGACAGGATGGTCTCCAAGTTAAAAGAAAAGTTCTTTCCTACCGACTATATGGTTTCCTTGTACATGAAGCTGCAAAACTTGCGATAGAAGGAGATGTTTGTGAAGGAGTTCACATAAGAGTTTTATAGACTGTCGATTAGGTCGGGACACATCGACAAAGGAGAGGAAGCAGTAGCTAGATATGTAAATGGGTTGAAATATGTTATTCAGTACAAGCTGATCCTGTTGAGGTTTAGGAGAGTCAGGGAAGCGTACCAACTAGCCCTAAAGGCGGAGGAAAAGTTGTCGAGAAAACCTATCACAGTCAAAGGAAAACCGACTGCCAGGGGTGGAAAGACTGCTCCTGCTAACAAACAAAGTAGTGGAAAAAAAAAGTGAAACCGTTAAAGAAAACAGACGAAAAGAGGAGACGACGACCTGAGAAACTGCACCAGAACATCAGCGAGAGGGAAAAGAGGCTAGAGGTCAAGGTGCATATGGTCGAAGGATAACTACTGATGAAAGAGGGACGAATAGATCGGCAGTAGTTTGCTACAAATGTTGTGAAGTTAGCCATAAAGCATATGAATGCCCAGAGAATCTTAGTATTGAGAAGCGATCGGAAACCAGACGACGAGCTGGAGACAAATCTAGCGCAAAGACGAGTTCGATGGTCGGAAATAGTGAGAATGAAGAAACGTCGAAAGGAGGCCAAAACATCACAACTGGACGAACGTTGATCCAATCGAACTGACAAGAGGTGAAGGAGCCAACGCAACAAAAATCTATTTTCTAGATGAGTGAAAATTGCCTACAGATGTTGTTTGACAATAGTCGATGGAGGAAGCACGGTTAACTTGGTATTGACAGAATTCATTGAGAAATTGGGCCTAAAGTGTTCACCACACCCAAGACCATATAAGGTATCGTGGCTGCAGAAAGGGCACCATGTTACAATAAACTGACAATGTTTGATAAACTTCAAGATCAGTCGACTAGAGGACAGTGTGTTGTGTGAAGTGATTCCAATGGATGCTTGCCATCTATTGTTAGGACGACCATGGCAGTACGACCGCAACATGGTCTATGATGGTCACGCCAATATGGTTATTGTATGGCAAGACGATGTTCGATGAAAGTTGGTTCCAATGCCGAAAGTTGAGGACGATCAGAGGAGCCAAAACAATTACTGGGAGAAAAGAGTACTAATGTGCTCGACCAAAGAATTCTTGAAGGAAGAAGAGAAGCAATGGTGTTGCTTCACCATCATTCCAAAGGGACTTAATGTGGAGCAACTGACGAAAGACGTCCGAACGGAAGTTAGAGAGGTATTAAAGGAATTTCAGAACATATTGGTTGATGACCAACCGACGAGATTGCCGCCACCAAGGAGTATATCACATCAAATCGACTTAATTCCAAGGTCGAGTTTGTCGAACAAGATGCCGCATAGAATGACGCTGACAAAAAATAATGAGATGAACAGACAAGTCCAAGAGTTATTGGACATAGAATTGATCAGGGAAAGTTTGAGTTTGTGTGCAGTACCATATGTACTTGCACCAAAGAAAGGAGGAGAGTATAGAATGTACATCAATTCAAGGGCCATTAACAATATTACAATCAAGTACAGATTTCCATTGCCGAGGACGGGCGGCTTGATCGACTGTTTGAGTGGGTATCATCAGATCAAAATCAAAGAAGGTGATGAATGGAAGACAACCTTCAAAATGAAAGAAGGGTTGTATGGATGGTTGGTTATGCCATTTTGGCTGACGAATGCACCCAGTACATTCACAAGGCTGATAAACGACATACTAAATCCATATTTGGGAAAATCTGTCATAGTCTATCTCAACGATAAACTAATTTTTAGTCATACCGGGAAGGAACAGTTGATGCACCTTCGACAATTGTTACAACGATAGCAAGAGAAGTTACTGGTGAATCTGAAGAAATGTTCTTTCATGAAGGAAGAGTTGACATATCTAGGATTTGTAATCTCTCGACAAGGATTATTGATGGACCCAGACAAGGTTCAAGACTATACTGGAATGGTCGTAGTCTACTAACACGACATAAGTAAGAAATTTTCATGGCCTTGTCAATTTCTATAGGAAGTTCATAAGGGATTTTAATCCGATATGTGCACCACTAACGACGTGCATGAAGAAAGGTGAATTTAACTTGACAGAAGTTAGTCGACGAGCCTTCAAGAAATTGAAGAAAAAGGTGACGGAGAAGCTAGTGTTAGCTCTCCCCGACTTTGAGAAGGTATTTCAAGTCGATTGTGGCGCGAGTGGAGTAGTGATTGTTGTAGTGTTGAGTCAGGAGGGTCGACCAATCACATTTTTCAGTGAAAATTTGGATGATGCTAAGAAGAAATATTCGATCTATGACCAGGAGTTTTATGCCATTAAAGAAGTGCGGGCACTATCTATTGCCAAAAGAATTTGTGTTGTATACTTACCATCAAGCTTTGAGGTATTTGAACACTCAGACCAAGCTAAACCAGAGACACCTAAAATGGGTGGAAATGTTGCAGAGTTATACTTTTGTGATTACGCACAAGTCAAGCAAGTTGAACAAGGTTGTCAACGCATTAATTCGAAGGTTGACACTGCTGAACACATCGAATGTTCAGACAAAGGGGTTAGAGCCGATGAAGATAGAATATGAAGCCAACGAAGATTTTAAAGATGCATGAAGGGCATTGACGGGACCATGGAGTGTTGACAGGAGCCCATACTTGGATTATTTTATTCAAGAAGGATATTTGTTTAAGGGACACCGTTTGTATATTCCTCGAGGATCCAAGAGGGAAAACTTGATCTAAAAGCTACACAGTGGAGGACTTGCAGGACATTTTGGAGTTGACAAGACCAGAGCATTGGTCGAAGAGAGGTATTACTAGTTGAGACTATTGACATATGTACAGAAGTGGGTTTGAGAGTGCAGAGTATGCCACCATGCTAAGGGTAGAAGTCAAAATACAAGGTTGTACATGCCAATTATGGTACCGACGGTTCCATGGGAGCACCTGAGTAGGGATTTTGTATTAGGACTGCCAAAGACGCAACAAGCTGTGACTCCATATTCATGGTAGTCGACAATTTTTCGAAGATGGCACACTTCATTCTGTGCTGGAAGAGAAGTGATGCCACAAATATTGTTGTTTTATTCTTCAAGGAAGTTGTAAGGCTACATGGGCTGCCAAAGAGAATTACGTCGAACAAGGATACCAAATTCACGGGTGATTTATGGAGGACCTTGTGGAAGAAGTTAGACACCAAGTTACAGATCATTTTTACATATCACCTGTAGATTAAAGAACAAATAGAGGTCATAAACAGAAGCCTGGGAAATTTGTTAAGGTGTTTGACATCTAACTAACCCAAGCAATGGGACAATGTGTTGGTGCAAGCAGAATTTGCATACAACAACTCAGTGAATCAATTGATAAGAATGAGTCAATTACAAATTGTGCAAGGTAGGAACCCACATGGACTGGTCAATTTGGTGGAATTGCCAAGGGAAATGCAAAAGAGTGCGGATGTTGAATCACTTGCGGAGCACATGAAGGATGTGCATGACCAAGTGAGGAGACGACCGGAAAAGAGTGATGTTGCATATAAGTTGAGAGCAGACCAATGGAAACGACTATAATCATTTGCAGAAGGTGATTTGGTTTATGCACACCTCATGAACAAAAGGTTCCCCAAAGGAACATATAACAAATTGAAGTTAGAGAAAATTGGTCCTTAGTGAATTCTCAATAAAATATCTGATAATGCTTATGTGTTGGAGTTGACATAGGAATTGAACATTTCGTCGACGTTTAACATTGCAGACATGTACAAGTATGAAGTAGGATCGACCAGCGGAGAAGAAGCGACTATCGATTGGAAGGAACACATGTCGAGTTGACAAGAAGACAAAATTGCAAAAGTTCTCAATGAGCATGCCACTGATCAAACACGAAGCACTAAGAGAAAGGAATATCTGGTTCGATGGGAAGGTAAAGGAATCGAAGAGGCGACTTGGATTTCCGGAGAAGAATTTAGTCGACTAACGGAGCAATCATGTTTCTTTCAACTTGGGGAGGATGATGTAGGGGCATTCTAACCCTTGACAAACACACATAAATCGATTGGTCGACGAAAGAGGAAATTCCTCGAGGTAAAGATAAGTTGGAGGAACCAAGATGACATACGAGAACTAGAGGAAAATGGTCTATGAATGGGCCTATGAGAAAGTAGAATGAGGCAGGAAACTGTCAGAGTCGAAAGAGTAGTCGGACAATGATTGACAAGCACTACAACCGACGAATTTAGTTGAGATAGTGTTGCAGCAGGGGTAGTTGCAAGAGTAAATACAAAAGTAATGGTGGTAGTTGGAGCAAGACAGATGGTGCAAAGAGCCAAACCAGTTGCAAGTGATATATGAAGAAGAAGCCAACTGCCTGGAGCTCTCAAGGCGATTTGACCTAGCCCTTCAGACTATAAATAGGGGATTCTAGATTGAGAAGGGGTTGTTGTTGTTGTCATTCCGAGTGTAAAGGTGATATTGTGGTATTGTATAATAACCGCTTCAACTGAGCAGCAAAGCATCGACTCTAAATGTAATCTTTATGTAAAATTTCCTTTGTAAGTTAATTGAAGCTATAATCCTTGGCATTTTATGTGTGTTCTTGTGTGGGTGTTCACTTTATTTATGTTGTGCACTTTGATCTGCAAACGGTTGAGGCCTACCTTGCATCACACGTCAGGACCTTTATGGACGTTGGCTACTCACCTTCTTAATGGAGAAGGCCCTATTAGGAATCATCTTGGAGGGCCAAAAGAAGGAAAAATACCAGTTGGAAGAGGAATAAATGAACCTGGAGAACCTGCAAGAAGACGCTCAATGCCTAAATTCTGCTATGAATCATTTGGGGCGCAGATTAGGAATTGAGTTCATTCTGAGACCCCCTGCTCCGCCAACCAATTCCATTGAAGATGAACCCAGGGAAAGTGAAGGCAACATGGTTACAAGGGAATTGATCCAAAGCAATCCGATCCTCCAAGAGGCTACAACTTCAAATCCTCTAGCAGGCTCGATCCAAAACCCCGAGGACACAAGAAGCAAAATCATGCTTTACGAGCGCTCGATGGTGCTTCAGTCGATCACAAAGAATCTGATGCACATAATCCTGGAGGATCACGACATGGTCATTGACGCCATTAAACAAAAGATAGTGGACCGGAAGGACCAACGCATGCTATATGTCACCATGGAAGGAAAAGTTGGCATCATGGGCAAGTATATGGATGCACAAAAGATTAGGGGCTCTTCGTCGATAGGAAGCACGAAAGACGCCCCTATCATCATCGATGATAGTCCAGCATAGAAGGTATGTTGTTGAGGCTCTACAGAGCAGAATCCCTAGTTTTTTTGTTATTGTGTCAGACTTGGACTTTTTGTTATAATTATAGCTAGTCCTTCAGTCTTAGGTTCAGTTGACTCTGTCTTTAGACACTACACAGTTAGACAATATTCTCAATTTTTTCATTTGCTTCAAAACTACTATGAGCAACTTCATAAATCGGACTTGTTTTGTAGCCTAGTCTCTCCCAAAGCCAAGATGAAGTTTGTAATGCTTATAAATAGTGTACTCTCATTCTCAGTCGATTATTAATAAAAGGATTCCTCTCTTATTTGCAATATATATATATATATATATAATAAAAGTTGTGATAGTAAGTAATTGTCCTCATTAAACCATTAAAATAAAATAAAAATATATAGAATCGGTCGCATGGAAATCAACACATCATATGGTAAAACATGACAATAATTATTTTGTTTTTAGGAAACAAAAGTCAACGATGGCATTTCAAAGTTAGTCCCATGGCATTTATTTTTTTTAAAATAAATGTTATTTAATTGTATTTGATGTCTTCAAAAATAAAGCATCTCTCATGAACTTGTGAATCCTCTTTGCGTAATTAAATTTTGAAACTTTAATTTTAATTTAAAAATATTTAATTAAATAAATTTGTTTTTTAAAAACATTGAAAACTTTATTGCAAATATATAGAATGAAACTTAAGCAATGTATAATCAAAATCACTTTGCCTTCCAAATGAAAAATATAATCCCTATTTTGGTAGAGATTAAAAAAGATTAATGATATTTAATTTACTTGTATCGAAAGGTATTTTCTACATCTTAATATGGGGAGATGATTCTCGTGTTCAACCAATTGGATGTCACTTAAAAAAAAACAATGCGAGCTCTAGTTAAAATTTAAAACCAAACACAAACACATGCACACATATATAGTTTTAATAAAAATAATTATGAATGGTGAATATATATTGCTTAGTTATCTGAGATATGCCAAAGACATGTCGAAGGTCATAATCTATATGTTACTAAAGAGTATTTGTGATTTGCATAATACTACCAAAATCCATCTTAACTTCAGATCTATCATGCGTTGAAAGGGATCAAATCCCTCGAGGTGTAAACTTTTCCTCAAATCTTTGCACTTTAAAAAGGGTTTGCACCTCGAGGGACTTGATCCCTCTCGACGCATGATAAATCCGAAGTTAAAATAGATCTACATTGGTATTATTTTTTATGGGTGATAAAAATTGGTCAATAAAATTTGGGATAGATATATTTAAAATAGTTATAACAAAGATATATATATATATATATATATATATATATATATATATAAAGCTCGTTCTTAAATCTTTATGGCTATCTTTATATATATATATATATATATATTTGACACAAAGACAAAGAGATAAAAATGACCTCTACAAAATCCATATAGAAAAATAATAAGTTACTCAATGTAACAATCAACACTACTTTGAACTAGTTTCAATATGTTTGCATAATTGGAGAGAGGGACTTTATCTTAAATGAAACTGAAACGGAGAGAGGGAATTTATCTTAAAATGAAACTAACATTGGAGTGTAACTTTTTCAACAAAAATTAAATAAGCTCTTTAATGATATATTTAAAATTCTATTTACCTAATTATTTTATGTACAGAACATTGATATGTAAGATTAATAAACATTTTACATATTTGTTTTTATTAGACTTAAAAGAACTAGCTTACTAAAATTAGAAGGATATTATAAAGATGTGATATGTTTAATGAAGATGATATATTGTATGCCTTTTATAGCCTATGAATAATATGGTTCAAAATTTTATCTAATAAGATTATGGATTGTGATCTTTTTCCCTGGAAAAAGAAGACATGAAGGGATATCAGTTATTTTAATATGAAATTTGGCAATAACCATTTTAAATTGATGAAATTGTAAATATCAAATGTTAACATATATACTCAAGTTGTAATAGGGGTATTCAAATGTGTTGAATTCATTTCAACATTAAAAACAACAATTTTATCCATCCAAAAGGGCAATTTCGGCAAAGATTGCGTGGTCGAATTTCAATGATAACAAATCAGAAAAATTCAAGTTCGTAGAAGTTTTAGCTTTCTTCAAGATTAAGTATGAAAGCTAGACAATATGCTAAATTGGTGGTTATGTCATAGATCCCATAGCATATTTGAATAAATTTAAATTTAACCATAGGTGTTTTCGTGGTCCAACATATGATATATCATTTTTGGGATTATCTGCGTAGTGTAAGTTATTAATATATGACCCATATCCCATGAGTATAGTCGCAACTGACCAATTTCTCATTGTTTTGAATAGTCCACTTAGCACTCATTGCATCGGGTGATGCTCACAGGGGTGAAGAAGTCCTATAATCATGGATGAGAGCGCAATAGTAGATAATGAAGCAAAAAATGACAAGACAATGCACGAATGTCAACTTAACATGGTCTAAACACCAGGGAAACAAATATTATTGCATGACTGCATGACTAATGTCTAAATGGAAAATATACTCCAACACCCCCCTTAAGCCTAACTTATGAGAAGTGAAAAAAATAGGGCCCAAGCAACTAGGCCTATGGTCACCCTTTACATTATTTATCCATATAATTGAGGAAAAGGCAAAACCACATGGGAAAAATCCTTCCTAAAAAATGAACAAGAAAAAAGGAAACCAAAATATGTTATCCAAACTAAATGCTTATGTGTGGAGGAATCTTTCTCTTTGGAAGAAGAGGAATATGCTCAACTTGATCAAGGATATAGACAATTGCATGATGGAAAGTGGAACCATGTAGAGCAACTGAGGTATACTAATGAGAGAGAAAAAGAGGTGCTTATTCAACATGATATTCGAACTAAGGAAGGTGAAATCAAGTCCAAATGAGTCTTGATAGTCTTGAAATTTTGAACCAAAGGTTATATCAGCTCCAAGAAGGTATGCCAACATGATGGCAATATCATTAGGATCCTTGAACTTCGAACCAACAAAGATGAGAGCAAATTCAAATGAACCTTGATGTGATTGATATTTTGAGCCATGTGAGATAAGCCCAAGCAACCGAGATGATGTAGGATTGAACATCAAACCAAATGAGGTAAAATCAGCTCCATATGTGAGGAGCAAGTGTCCAATCAAATGCAGGATGTCTCCAATTTCATTAACAATGTGAGGAAATGTGCATGTGATTATGTAGGAAAGGAGAGAAGACATGAGACCAAGGAAAGCGAATGCATGAGCTCTATAATCTTATCTAGCTTCAAAAAATATCCAAGAAATCAAAATATTTCATATCAGCAAATTCCTGAGAAAAAATTGGTTGAGAATCTCCAGCAGCAGAATTTTTGAAAGAGACTTGAGGTGCTTGATTTGTCACACCAAGAGTGATGAGATCGGTCACAAGCATAACTGAAAGCTCTTGAAACTTTAACTTCAAACCAAACAAGGTGATATCAGCTCCAAGAATGAGGAACAAAAGTCTTAGGTGTGCCATTGAGATGGCAAATGCACAATTTTCTCCTTCTTCAATAAAACTCTGAGAATTGGTGCAAGCAATCAAGTAGGAATTTGTTAGAAGCATTGGACAATTGAGGGCGAATGGATCACTTCCCAAATCTGATATTACCTCCAAAACATCCAAAAAATCACTTCTCTGCACACCAACAACAACAATGGAGAGAGAGCAATCGAATTCCTCTTCAACTTCTTGAGTTATCACTGACAAACTTTGCTCATACTTCAAAATAGAAGAATCACTAGAGAATGACTGAGAAGGATGGAAAGAGAGTTCTTAAAAAATGCAGGTTCAAATGTCTTCTTTTGGATCAGTTGCATGGGAAGATGAGACATCAAAGTTCTCATAAACTTCCAAAGGAACAAGAGAAGAAGTCACTTCAAGGAGACTTTCACCAATTTGAACTGAATATTGCAAAGGCAATTGGGAGCTAAAGGGTGGAACTTCAAAGTTGTAGAGAAAACAATGAAATGCTAATCATGGTTCACGATGAGCAAAACCATCACAATATAGCCATGCTTCAAATTTCGATAGACATACAAAGATGAACACATCATGGACAAAGTTCAAATGATGTTTGTGGGGCCACAAGTAGCTCAAGAAGTCACTCTCACCGAAGTTCGCATAGTGCAAGAAGATCCTCTCAAGATGAGAACTACAAACCATCTTTATCGAAATCATCTATTAGTGATTCTTATACATCTAAAAACTAATTAAGCAAACCATAACCTTCTCGCAACAGTTGCAGGAGGAACGAGGCTCTATGAGATCACTTCTATGGAGACTTCCAAAAGGAAAAGCCACCTACATTTGATGTTAAGGTTAATTTTAAACAATAAGTTGAGGCTTGGTTTCTTGGGACAAGAAAATATTTCCAAGCCCATGACTATTTTGGGAATATGAAGGCTAAATTTGCCATATTCAATTTAAATCAATCACAGGGCTTCTATTTGATGGGATCACCTGTGTCCAACAAAGGAGATTAATAAAAGGATGATTGTTTGGAAGCAACCAAATAATTACTTTTCATAGAAATATCTCTAAGATCGTTATTATGAAAGTAAACTCTAGGAATTCCATGAACTGAAATTGGGACAAATGGCCATAGATGAGTATGTAACCAAACTCTTGGAATTGTTAAGGTATGTCAAATATATTTCAAACGAGAAGGTGAAAATTCATCATCTCTCAAGTCGGTTGCCTCAATCCTATAGGAATAGGATCGAATTTGATGAACCTTGAACACTTAAAGATGCAATTAGAAAGGATAAGTACTACTATGAACAAAACAAGGGCAAACCATATTTCTAAAAGACATGGAAGAACAAAAAGAGAGGGAAGATATAATAAAGGAAGAAAGGCTTCAAGCCTTACCCCTTCTTAAACCACCCAAGGACCTTCCACAACCATCCCAAAGAAAGAAAGCCAATTGAGTTTTCGGGAAAGAGGCCAAAGCAACCTAATCAATGTCGGGGTTGTGGAGAAGACCACATATACAAGAATTGCCCACTTCAAAAGGATAAAAGAAAAACTATTCAGAACATCAAAGAGGCCACTACTATGAATGATGTGCAATCACTCAGATTTATGTTGCATTGGAAGACCACCAAATATATCATCAATTAGTTGTGGTTGATTTTGAAGGTAAATTGCTAAGCTATCCATTTCCATTTTAATTTATTTGGGATCTAGTCACACTTATGTTCCTCTTAAAGTTATTGAAACTTACACTCTTAAGAAAAGAAATGAAAGCATAATAAGTCATGGCTAGTCCAACTAGCCACTAGGACCAAGCAAAAGGTTAATGAAAGGATGGAGAGATATCCATTAGAGTTGAATGGACTTTCATAGGGAAATTTTGAACTTTACCACTTTGTTCTTATGATGTCCTCATTGGTATAGATTTTTTGGAAGCACGTCAAGCTAAACTTCATTGATACAACAAGACTTTTGATTTCATTAACAAACATGGAAAGCTAAGAATTGTAAGAGGTATTCCAAAGGCACTCTATTAGGTAGGTTATCCTTGCAACTAAAGAAATGTTTCAAAAAAGGATGCCAATGGTAAGTCATCTACATATTGGAATCAATAGAAGAAAAGGGTCCATAACTTGAAATTATCTTGTATTGCGAGACTTGTTTGATGTATTTTTGAATGAAGTACTCAAACTTCCTCTGAAGAGAGACAATGATTTTTCAATTTATCTTGTCTGGAGTTGCATTAGTACCCAAGACTCCTTATAGGATGAGTAACCCAAGATTATTGGAGCTAAAAATGTAATTGCAAGAGTCGTTGGAAAAGGGACACCTCCGACCAGGTCTGTATCCATGGGGAGCACATATATTTTTTGTGATAAATATGGATGGGACTCTCACACTATGTATTGACTATAGGCAATTTAATAAAACCATCAATGGAGAACAAGTATTTGTTGCCTTGGATTGATGACTTGTTCAACCAAATGAGAGGGAAAAAGTTATTCTCAAAGATAGATTTGAGATCAAGATATTATCAAGTTATAATTAAGGTAGTAAACATCCATGAGATAGTGTTGAAATGAGGTATGGCCATTATGAACTTGCGATAGTGCCATTCAGTGTCAAATGCACCAACTACATTCATGTGCTTAATGAACAATGTTTTTAGTAAGCACTTGGATAAGTTTGTAATTGCCTTTCTAGATGATATACTAATCTATTCTAAGAATGAAGAGCATGTGGCACTTGAAGATGATTTTAATAGTACTAAGAGAACATAAGTTGTATAACTGAGCAAGTGTGACTTTTATAAAAAGTAGAAGTAGATTCATTATTTGGGTTAAATATTTCTAAAGAAGGAATCTTAGTGGTTTCATAAAAGATTGAAGTAATAATGAATTGAAAAAATGCTAAAGAGATTGGACCATAATAAATGTTCCCCTTTCTACATCAAATCTTACCAAAAACGTTATAGTGGAAACTCACAGTTAACATCGCAAAAGCAAAGATATTCAAGAATGTCTTTAATATTAAGAGTTAGAAGCGACATACCCGGATGAGGGTGTCAACGTGGCTCAGAGGAAGAGCAGGAGCAACAGTTGTCCCCTGACGTCATTCCCCATACCGATCATCATTACGCTCTTAATGACGTAGGCCTCACCATCTCTCGATCCACGAGGGCATTCAAGGATCTGGAAGGGAGGTGACATTCCCCTCGTCACTTTGTACTATGCTCCCCTCTACAGATTTATGGGGAGCCGAGTGAGTTTAATTCCGTCCTACTATTCATGCAATCTTATAATGGCCAAACTGTTCAACATTCTTCACCTCATTTCTTCCTCCCTGTGCAATTCAGTGAAGCCCGCCAGCTCCACTGAGCTCCTAGTGATTGTTGGCTGCACCAGTTTACATCCTCTCACTCCTGCTCTCTCTGTTATCTTCCAACGCCTGCTCCACATTGTGTTTTTGGTCCACCTCGAAATGTATCGCAAACTGCGAGCTACACCACGGTGTGGGCGTGAAATCGCCAACGAGAGAGCTAGGACTCTCTCTTCACTGGTAAACACTTAAGGTTTTGACGTTGAAATCCCGGACCACCTACTTTAGCTTATGGACGATTGGGAGGATGAGCTCTTGGGCTCCCCCTCCGTGGCGAACAGGACGGCTCTGCGTAGACGCAATTTTTGGGTGGTGAAGAACCTCCTGGCCAGGCTTATCCTCCGTCTTACTGGTACTCAGAACGATCCTATGGCTCCTTCCTTGACTCCTCATGCAGCTCCCATGGACACTGAGCAGTTGCCACTCCCCCTCTGAGGACCATTGCAGGGACTCATAGAGGCAAAGAAACCATCAATATAGCTTCGGAATACAGGAAAACATAACCGCTCTCGGTCAAGAGGAATCCCTCCAACACCAACGATAAAAGCAGCGAGGAGGACACACTTAGCGACTCCAAAAGCCCAGGAAAAGATGTCGGCTATACTTCTGCCAACCCTCCACCCCTCCCTGCTGAAAGTCGACCAAAAATGCAGATTGGATTCGGCTTTAGTGTTCCCGTTGAGGAGGAGAAGCCTTCCAAGCACTAAGTCCAGGTTCTTAGGGTTTTGTTTAATTTTCATATGGTCAATTTGGGTCTAGTCCTCATGGTTATTTGCAGCATCAACACCCAATTGTTTTGCTTCAAAATTGTTTATTATGCTCTCAATATGATATGTTTTCCCTTCTTTAAGGAGGACCAGTTTGACATTAAAAGCCTAATTTCCCGAGAGGGGCAGGCTTCAAACTATATTCTGCTACACTTGGCTCAAAGAACTGTTATCATGCTCTGTATTTTTTCCTGTACTATTATTTTGAATCAATAGATTAGACTCTGAACTTACAAAAAAAAAGAGTTAGAAGCGACAATTATGTAAGGGAAGGCTAATATGCGCACAATACCAACGATGCAAATACTCGCACACAAAGCAACATAAAAAAGCAAATATGCAAGTCTTATAGGAGATTGTTGAAACTGTAAATATATAACTACACATTTGTATAGAGAGTATATAATACATGTTAACACGTGTACACTAGAATAAGTCTCATAAAAAAGGAGTTGTTCTTACAAAATAAAGACTCGAAAAATTTTAATACCACAAAATCATATATAGTAGTACTAGAAATAAATGCTTGGTACACCTTTTTCCTAGCACACTAAATTAGAAAATCAAAAGCAAGGTAATAGATTCCCATGACACTATTAACCCTACAAAAGCTAAGGCAGTATGATTCTTCCAAGTAGGGCAAGAAAGGCTAGCAAGTAAGGTTGAAGTACACACATCTTAAGCCCTTGACTAAAGCTAATTTTAAATGACCAAAACTCACTTAGTATTTTACCCCTAAAAAGAGTACTAGACATCAATATGTCAAGCGCTACAACGATATAAAAACATGATCATCATTCAACATGTTTGAAAAAAAAATCATTTTTTATAAAACTATAAAAACGAAAAACGTACATAACCTCTTGCATTTATAGAAACCCTAGTTACTTTTTGTCACATAATGAAATTTTGGTCATAATATTTACCTATAGTTAAAGGAGATCTAATAAAGAAGTCCACAACCACTTACATTCTATACGCATCCACCCACCTACTTGTCTAGTCAACTTGCTAATGTGATGATTAAGTTAAAAATGAAGGAAAACAGCATGCCAAAAAATTAGTTAAGTCATGCACTAGGTCGTCATTACATTTGTGTATGTGACATGTGTAGCTCAATTGCATTCCACTCACTTTGTAATACGTTTGTTTTAACCCTCAATTAAAATGTAATAAAAAAAATATTGTTTGCATTAAGAGGTTTGTTTTAACCCTCAATTAAAATGTAATAAAAAAAAATATTGTTTGCATTAAGAGGGTTGTGTGATGGGAGTCGAACCATGTAGGTTTTGTCATAATAACCCCATGTTGTAAAATGCAGTGTAAATATTTTTAGTGTGAAGCTTAAAGCCAAAGTTAATTAATGAATGGATATGAGTTTCGGTAGTGGGTTAGGACTATGTGTGTATGTGTGTTTGTTAGGATTTATATAATGTATTTATGATATGAAAATGCACGTTTAAAAATAAACACATAATAATTATATAATCCATCAATAAGGTTGTTTAACTAAGCAACAAGGGGATTATGATACCACAAGAGGAGAAGAGGAAAGGGTGGCTATCAGCAGTCAAATTTGAACCCGTCCCAGCCCTTCCAAAGGGGTTTAGCCCGCCCCAGAAGTGTCACAAAAATTTTGCCCGAAATAAAAAATTTAAATTTTTTATTTCGCCCGTCCACCATGAAGGGATACCTTAACTTAAATATTTCAAAAGAAGGGTAAGCCTTTTAATTTGTCCGTCAATTTTTTTTTTCCATTGTAAGCAGGCCTGGAAATTGACGGTAAACATATTTGACAGGTAACTTTAATTTTGGCACATCAGTGTCTACGGGTGTACATAATCACATCCCGTCAAATTGACTTTTATCAACTTTTCTTACCTATCATAAATACGAGTACCTCCTCTCAGCCATAACCGCTGATAAAATAGTTCTGGCCACTAGCCCGGCCGTTCTGGGCCTCTGGCCACTTGCCCACGTTTTGGTTTATTTAAGCAGATGAAGGAAACGCTTTGTTTGTTTTATTTATGAGACATAAAAACTTTAACAAATATAAAAAGTAT
>LPNX010289291.1:75077-98558 GCA_001517045.1 Pseudotsuga menziesii
CGCTTCCCGCTTGAGCTTCCCTCCGATTTTCATGGTCCCAGATTCTTTTGCCTCTCTTTTTTTTTTCAAACAAAAAATGCTTCTATACCATAGGCGTGCACTATGTGTTGCCTAAGGTTTGGCATTACACCATTGCATTTAAAAAAGCTATACATAAATACAGTATCATGAAATGCATGGTGGAGTCACCAGATCAAGCCTACCAGGCAACAATGGCGTGTATTTTGAAGTAAAATTCTGTAAGTACCTTGATGTTTGATGTTGTTCAGAGAGAATTTTTGTTGTGGAAATAAATCATTGTAATTGTTGATTGGTTATCTGAAACAGATTTGATCAACGTTAGAAAAAGCTCGGCATGCCCTAACAATAACTTGGTCTGATTCATTTTCACATTGAAAATCGATCGTTCGGTTTTCTCCTCTTCTTCCTAATATTGTAGGACTTGGTGTTGCCTTTCCTTCTTCATTGGAGATCGTTGAACAATCCTGAGCTCCTCCAATCTTAGCCAGCTGGTAGTTCTTCTGCCTATGAATGTTAATAAACGTTGGTACGCCCATATTTACTTCCACATTACATCTCAAAGTTACATGATTGTTGCAATCATTCTTTCCCCGAGCCTGAATGTTCAAGCATTGATCAATGTAGGCGACAAGGCCCATAGAATTGTTGGTGGGTGAAATTGGGAGCGGGAACTTTGTGGCGAGAACAACTGATGGCATATCTTCTCCTCCAGACTCATGGACTCTTTCACCGTATGAGGGATATAAGCTCATGGATAAACATCAATAAAATCAGCTGCAATGGGATAGGAATGATTATCACTCCATGAAGTTATTCCAGAACGAATCATGCATCATGATGTTATTCTCATTTTCGTTAATGATATGTCCATAGTTTTCAAGATTTCCTTTCAGCGAGTCGCTGATATCAACTAGAGCAGGGATTCGGATGATACAGCCAATGCTTCGTTATTGGCAGAGCTGGCAATGCAGTCCAAGAGTGTCTTAATTGATTGCATCTTGAAGTATGGCATTGGGCTTGTAGACTTGAGATGCAAAAGCCTGAGAGAAGTGGAATCAATCCACTAATGAGAATCATAAATTATCTTGTTTTTGGAAGCCTATAAATCCTCACGCTGTGACAAGACGCCCACCACAGACAGTGCTTGAAAATCTCAAGCAGCACTGGGAGGAGAAGCAGCGTCAAGTTCCAATTCCACCACTGTTACCTTCTCTTCCTTAGCCTGGAGTTAACGCCAACTTGGACGCCTGCTTCATAAATCCAGTAAGTTAAAAAAAAAAATGTTTTTTTAGTTTGGAATAGGGTTCTTCATTATTTTTATGTTTTGTCATTTTCTTTTTAAAAGACTTATTTTTTTATTAAAAAACATTCTATCCTTTTATCAGTATTGTTATGGCTTGAGTTTTCTTTATCATATCATTCTATATTTTTCCAACATTCAATCCACGTAGAGATTTGGAGGAGAAGTAGGGAGTTTTGAAAATAACAAGTAGGTTTTATTTTTTAATGAATTATTTATTTAAATAATGTCATAAAGACAAAGCTAGAATCAAGTTGAATGGATAAGAAGTGTATATAAAAAAAATTGACATGTATATATTTTTGAATGGATACATGGATAAGAATATATAAAAAAATTGACAGGTATATATTTACATAAGACATAAATGACGAGCATTTTAAAAATGTAACCGTCATCAAATTTTACTTGACAGGCTAGTAAAATTTGAAATTCCAGGCTTGGTTGTAAGTAAATGCTGTGAATAGGCAATGGGCAATAATAATTAATGAGTAATGACTTTACATCACATCATGGGATCCTTTTCAAACATATGAAAGGCATTATATGAAGTTTTTGTTTGATATTTTAAAATTATAAATATTTGGAAGGGCATTATTTTATTTTCACCTTTTTTTTTAATTGAAGGGCCAACTTAATTTTCAATTTTCAATTGAAGTGCAATTATTTTTATAACCTTTCATCCTTGAAGGGTTGGATAGTTGCATGCCCTTCCAAAATAAATTTAGACCAACCCTTCAAATTTGACCACTGGCTATGGGAAACTAATCATGTGTCTCTAAGATGCTATCCATTTTTCCACCATGTGTCTTAAATGAAGTCATCCACTTTCATTGACTAAGAAAATCAATTAATAAATGCATGTAGATATTAGTGGAAACTATTATCATATTTGAGCATGGGCTATGTACAATCAATATGGGGAAATGTAAGAGTACTTCATTCTTTGTAAGAAGTACATTCAGCCATCATTTCTCTCTACTCTTTCCTTTTATGGGGAAATGTAAGAGTACTTCATGATTATATCTAAAGTACATTCAACCATCATTTTTCTCAACTCTCTCATGTTTTTCATTTTATATCATTCTTTCATACTCTACTTAGTGCTCCTCTTCCAAGCTATGAGCATTTTTTCCTCTTCTAGTTGATGAAGAAACTTGAGGGAAACCATGCTTGTTACACTCACATTGGTAAGAAAATCCCATGGACTTAGGGTCGGTAAGATCCTATAGAAGTTAGGGAAATTCGCTTATTGCAAATGTGAGAGGAGCTAGGATGGTTTTTCAAGGAAACCATGGCTAGAATGTCCACAACAACTAAAGCAAAAACTAATAAACCTACATCATGTTATTGATGCTCATTAACTGTTTTGGACCAAGTGTTTTCTCTTTAAGGTTATTCCTTAAAGGAACCAATGGCTGGACTTTTTTTGTCTATACTGAAGATCACTACAAGGAAAGATCCTTGAAGGATTGTTTAGAAGGGAAGGGGAAGATCTTCCTTGTGTTTTATAGAGCAATGGAAGAGAGTGTCATTGATGACCAATGGTTGGATCAGGGATTAGAGTGCTCAATTGTGAGTAAATCAACCTTGTCATGAGTAATTGTTTGGGATGAGTGCGATTAGAACCTTGTACGAGTTTCCTTCACCCTGGTGGTATGATGGTTTGGCTTACAGGTGGAATCCATAGTTCATTCCTAGGGTTAGGCAATGAATCGCTCCACGATAATTGATTTGATGGACATGGATTTCATCACAGATAATGCCTTTTGCTTGCAATTATGATCTGTTTCCATGAGTTCAATGGGTAATGCATATGCATAGTTAGTTCTACTTCTATTTTATACTTGCATATGACTTCAAGTTAATTTATTGTTAGAATTCCAATTCAACTTAACAAATACTTATGCTATGCTATGGGAACACATGTTGTATAGTATAATTGGAAAGGAGAAAATCCTTAACTCATCTCTAGCTATGTTGTTATATTTCTCTAGGTTGAGGAATGTGATTATGTATAAATAAATAAAGCATAAGAATGTGGATAAATGCGAGAGAAAAAATTGTTGGAATGCATATGCACAAATAAACATATCGAAGGAGAAATATGTAGCAATGTGCATATAGATTTGGATGGGCATATATACTAATACATATGAGCTAAGTATGGCATGATGACTAGTTATGGTTGTTGTTGATTGTGTAACCAAGAGTGAATAAGGTCAAGAAGATACTTCTCAAAGGGATGTTGTGAGCTCCCAATGGGCACCACCTAAACAAAGAATGTCGAGGATGTTGATTGTTACATGTAATGACAATAATTTAGGTAAGAGTTTCTTCACTCATGTTTGAGATCATAGTTGATTTATTAATGATATATGTATGCATACATATGATTGATACCCAAGTGGACATATGGTAAAAGCAAGTAGCCTTGCACATGTAACAACAATTTGTTGAAACCATTTTTATGTTTTCATATGATAAAATGTTTTGTTGAGTTGGTTATGAGGATATAACCCATGCAAGTAAATACTTATGCCCGTGATTTAAAAATGATTGCGAGATAACCATGTGTGAAACCATGTTGTTTTTGAACTTGGGAAAGCTTATATGGTTCCACATATATCCAATGTTCTCCCAACTTATCATGTCCTGCACTCTAACATGTTCTCCCAACACATGTGAGACTCATCACATGTGTTGTCTCACATCAAGAGGCAATATATTTTGGATGTGTTAGAGAACATAATGAGTTGAATCTCGCTCATGGCAGCCATGTGAAGTGAATGTATATTTCGACAAGTATTAAACTAAAAATGGATACTATATCTCATACTGTGAATAAATGAGTTTCAGCTATGAATTTAAAATTGCTATGGATGGAATAATTGCGGCATTGAAATGGCCATGTTATGCATGTTTACCTTGATGCTTGTTGTGGGTATATGTTGAAATGTTAAGGCCTTGGAAGCATCTCGAGGCAGTGAAAGGAATTGTTGAACATGGCTATACAAGATAGCCAACAAAGACAAGTTTGCAATTGAGAAGATTCCATTATGGATGCATCTAAAAAAATGGAGACATGGTCTCATTCTTGGAAAGAAAGGTTCACCAAGGATGATGTTATTCCATCTGGGAGGGGAATGTAATACCCTTGTTTTAAGCTTTTAACCCTAAATTGTTATGTAATCAATCATGTAATAATTCGATGAAGCCCTATGTTATGTGAAAGGAGTCGAGCCACGATGGGTTGAGTAATAATGACCCCATGTTGTAAAAGGTAAAATGCATTGTAATGGCCAAGACCCAACTAGTGAATGCGTAAAAGCTCCAATAGTGGGCTAGGATTTTGGTGTGGTTGTTAATGTTTTATGTGGTGTGCTTATGGTATGAAAAGGCATGTATAAAAGGAAATACAGAACACTATAATATCCACCAAAAATGTTCCTTTAGGAAGAAACAAGGGAACTATGATAGCATAAAAGGGGAAGAGGAGAGGGGTCCTATGGGAAAGTAAACCTCTATTGACAAGAGTTACCTTAAGAACTCATCTCTTTTTCGATCACGTGCCTTAAATGAAGCCATCCACCTCCATTGACTAAGAAATCTAATCATTAAATGCATGTAGAGGTTGATGGGAAGAAGTACTCAGAAGAGTACTTCATTCTTCTGTTAGAGGTAAAGTCAGCCATCATTTCTCTCAAGTATCATTTTTGCCATTCTATCATTCTTCCATACTGCACTTAGGGTTGGTAAGAGCACGTAAGAGTTGGGGGAATTTGTTGTCAAGAACGTGAGAGGAAATGGGATGGTTTTCAAGGAAAATTGTGGTTGGAATGTCCACAACAGTTGAAGCAAAAACAAGTAAACCTGCAACCCTGTTATTGTTGCTCATTAATTGCTTTAGAGCCAAGAGTTTTCACTCACAAGTCATTCCCAGACGACAACCAACAATTGGATTTTTTTTTCTTACACTTAAGAGCACTAGAAGGGGAGAAGATCCTGAATGGATTGTTTAGAAGAGGAAGAGAATATCTTCATTGTGTTGTGTAGGGCAATGGAAAAGAGTGTCATCATTGATCGATAGTTGGATGGGGCCTAGAGTGCTTAGTAGAGAGCAAGACGACCTTGTCATGAATGTAAAGGGTTGGAATGAGTGAAATTAGAGCATCAAAGGAGCTTACTTCGCCTTGATGGTTTTTCATGGTCTAGCTTGGGTGTCAAACCCATAGTTGATTCCTACAATTGGGGGGTGAATCACTCCTCGGTGACCAATTTGGTGGACACGACTTTCATTACAATAAGTGCTCATATTTGTTTATCTATGGAATGCCATATGTTTGCATTGTTGTGTGTTTCCACAAGTTCAATGGGTAATGAACGAACTCTCCTTATGCATAATTAATTCCACTGTTGTTCCATATTTGCATACGAATCCGGGTTATATTGTTGTTAGAATTGGAATTTGACCTAAGAGTTGGATATATAAAGAGAAAATATCTTAGGGAATGCTCCAACAAGAGAGGCATCCAAATATGTTACATTGAACTAGCCCCTAGCCCAAATACACATATAAGTACAAACCCATGGCAACTACTTCCCTTTATAACCTATTATGATCATTCACACTGCAAGGTTGTCCTAAGAAGAATGATCATACTGCAAGGTTTTCCTAAGAAGATAAAATTGGCTATGGCAGAAAGGAATGGGGGGAAGCCAGTTGCTTGTTGTCCTAAGAAGAATGATCATACTGCAAGGTTGTCCTAAGAAGATAGAACTGGCTATGGAAGAAAGGAATGGGGGGAGCCAGTCGCAATAATGTTGATTAATGATCAAAGAAAAGACTATATATATAATAATAATGAAGTCAGCATTCCCAAGAGGGCTGAGGGTTCGAAGTAGGCTGGTCTAAGGTTGATTAGAGGGTGGAAAGAATCAAAGACTTTAAACCACCCACCTAATAGCTGGGCAAATCATCTAGTGATATAGATACACCATATAATTTTAGGGATCTTCTATATGGAGTTATCCTCTTCATGCTTGTTCATTCCATGTTCTATATTATACCATGAAAGAATTTTATGCCCATTTCAAAATGAATTCCTGCAGAAGTAGTAACTGCTCATTCCTAAAGGCTCGGCTATTCCTATTTTAGAAGAGTAGTCAAGCCCAATGCGGTGGAGAAGCAGAGACTTTAAACCACAATATAAAATATCGATTTTTAATTTTTTCCTGAACGCTTATGCTTTAGTAGTGCTCCTGGTCAAGATGTTGTGTTATTATTTTCTTTTTATGAATAATCAGAAAAGTCACTACCACCAACATGTAACCCTCAGTGAGTTACAGTGCCAATTCCCAATTGCTTCCTATTGCCCGGGTTCTGATTCCAGATCAAATAAATAGCATAATAAAATACAGAAAATTATTGATCCACCTTAGATACAAACTCAAAAGGATATCTACCTTTGATTGGTATTTGTTGATAGGAAGCTTTTGAAATTAAAAAAAAACAAATGTATTTATTTGTTTGCTTCCCATATACACGTCTTAAGACTCGAGATCTGATTGCTGCACTTTAAATAAAGAAACCACTTGTATCTTCCCGCTGTATAAATGATTTAACATCAGGAAAACAAACACACTAGAAAAGTTGGTTCCTAAGTAGCCTCTGCCTTCTGTAAATACCAATTCAATGTCTAAAACTAAATGCTAATCAGTAAAATTAAGGATGAGAAGAGCCTTGGCCTTCCTGCGGATTACACATTCGAACAAAGGACTGAATTAATTATTAAATAGAATCAAACTTCAAATACGACAATTTTCAATCTATCCACTTAGAAGCATGAAATGGAAGTGTAGTTTTTTTCTGGGATCTTCGGTTTTGTAGAAATTCTTTACCTGAAATCTCCCATGCTTCATAAAACAAAAATCAATTTTCCTGCCTTCAGAGCATTCTGCCAATATGCATAAATTGTGAAATATGTGATGAATTGATCTGCGTTGTCATCCGCCTCCACATATTTGATCAGCGCAAAACTTGCATCAAATAGTTCATTCTCCTTCCCATCATTGACTTGCACAATACCCTGTTGAGACTTTTATCCTGTTTCTTTCTTCCTGTATCTGACCAGCACTACACCTAGGTGGAGTTTCATGTTCTTTTCCCTTCTCCCGGAAGGTCTTAATGATGCATACAAGGGAAATGAAAATTCCCCTCATCTCTGGTTGTTTGGGTAATCCTAAAATATTGAACCTTTTGTTAAATCTTGGGGAATTTCTAACATTGTTGTTGGAAAGCATTAAAAAGTGTATCTGACTAACCTCTATAGCTTTAACCTACCACTGAACAGATCGTGGGGTTCAATGAATAACACCACCCCCTACCACCACATCCATTTCCATATTAAGCCTCTTTCCTTCCACGAGCAAGCAAACAGTGTGGAGGAGTTGGTCCATAAGGTACAAATATTCCTAATTAGTAATTACTCGAACGAACAAGAACAGAAATCATTACCAGATCTGTTTCATTCATGAATTTGTCACGCTACTCCAGCCAATCACTCCCCTAGATTAAGATCGTGCAACTGTTGAACAAAAATAGTCAACACCCCCTGTTGAAAGCTGGGTTTGGATGACACAAATCAATCACTCAGGCCAGTGTCACTAAACACCAAAGTCAATCTAAAACTACTATATTTCCCATTAAGATTTCCACCACTCACCTGTAATGCGAATCACATTAAAGTTCAAGGTTTTATCTGCCGATTCTTTCCAATTTACACCAAAAAAACAATGCAAAAACAACATAAAACTTGATCGGGAAATGAGGAGATTCAGAATTCAAAGACAAAGATTGATATCGTTCTTGTTACTTTCCCTGGCACTAATAAAAGGAACCATTGCAAGCCAATGTCCTTGGTGACTGGGGGTCCACTCCCTGCAGTAACATGTTCTGTAGATATCAAGGCTTGTCCTGTAAGTGGGCATTTAAGAAGAGCGTAACCCATGATCTGAAGAGTACAATATAAACAGGTACAGATTATTGATGCCATTACTACTAAATTGTGGGTGCAGCTGATGTTTCCATGAGGATTGATCCTATGAAAGAGCTGATCTAATGATCAAGGGTTAATAGTGAAACCTAAGAGCAATTTCTGTGAACTTTTCCTAAGAGCAATTTCTCAAAATTAAAACACACCATCTAATTACTGTGAACTTTTCCTGACAATAGAACAATTTTCTGCTGTCAAAACAATTTCCAAATTTCTCTTCAGAATTCAGGTTAAGACTCACAGTCGCAGCTCATAAACTAAACCTACGCATGACATGATTTTTTTTTGCAGATATCAAACATTATCGATGCTCTTAAAAATCACAAGTTTGCATTTGAGGTTTTCTTTTTCAGAGTCAAGCCATACAATTAACAGAAAATTCCGCCATTAAGGCAGCAGGCAAATCAGCTGAAGCGGCCGTTCTAATCTATGTGGGCATATCAGGGTGCCCTTATTGATGGAAAATACACAGAAAATTCAACAATGTAATGCATAATGGAAAATACACAGAAAATTCAATAATGGAAAATACAGAAAATTCAACAATGTAATGCATAATGGAAAATACACAGAAAATTCAATAATGTAATGCATAGATTGAAGGTTAAAGTTTAAAAAACGAATGGGCACCTGGTCGTAGGGAAGATATCCTTGGTCTTTCATGAGATAGCGTTCTGCTGCTCCAAGGGTTGGCTGCTGAGCTGTGTGTATATTTGAGTACTTGATCACTGTGTCAGAAGCAGCATATCACATTGGCTTACACAGTACATTACAGATTCTCCAGCACACTAAACACACCCGAGATGGGTCGTTCACGCTTGAACATCACGCTTAGCGTTTTCTGTCGGTAATTTTAACGGCAATTTTATCATTTTATAGTCTCTGTCCGGTATAGATTGCATTAAATGCAATCTATATTGGGATATGTAGTTTATTGTGTATATTTTTTTATATTAAATTTAATGGTGCTTACTTCCCGTTTAATTGTTAACATTTACCTAAAATGGTGATTAGTGTATTTCTTCACTTTTTTGTAATATATATGGTTTGGTATTTGTATTTATATAAAAAAAAATATTTAATTTTTAATTTTGATAATACAAAAAATTAATTTCCGGGTTTTTTATCTTTTCAATAGGTTAGGAGTGGAATTATAAATTTTAATAAAAAATTGATAAATTATTTTCAAAGATTTATTAATTTATTAATTATTTATTTATTCATTTAATGGTATATTGTAGGGTATTTTTTTATTGCCAATTTGTTAAAGACTTGGTTGGTGTACATTGATTGTAAGGGTGGTTGGTGCTCATTCATTATGGATTTATTAAGAATGTCGTTAGTGTTTATTGATTGCCAAAATGATAGAAAGTGATAGAATTCATTGTTGATTTATCTGTGTTTTCAACTTAACCTATTCCTTACAATATGATAATAGTCAAATATATATAATTACATAATGATGATAACCAACCTAGATTCAAATCCTACCCTCTATCAAGGGGTGAGAGGGATAAAATCTCTCCACGTGCAAACTTCCAGAGATTTGATAGAGCCCAGGATTTGGATCTAGGCTGGTTTATTAACTATTTTTTATTAATTTAATGGTGTATTGTAGGGTACTTATTGATTGCCAATTTGTTAAACACTGGTTGGTGTTCATTGATTATCAGAGTGGTTGGTGCTCATTGATTGTGAGGGTGGTTGGTGCTTATTAATTATGGATTTATTAAGAAGATGGTTGGTGTTTATTGATTGCCATAGGATTTATTGTTGATAATAGAAGCCATGATCCATTTATAGATGTAGAATTCCAAGACACATTGTAAATTATAAATATATTGAAAATGTGTAATGGTTTTTAATTACACATGTTTAGTAGGGAATGAACAAAAGTTTAAACATAAAGTAGGTATATCTTTAAGTAAATTGTTAAAATGGTAGTTTTGGGTGTTGGAATTGTATAATAGGGGTGACCCTAGGGATAATCTAGGTACTTGAGTTTGATTGCAATTTTAGCTATTTTACCATCACCAAATTCAACCAACACTACCAAAAAAATGCAAAACTTCTAGAGTTTAACTAGCTCCCTAATTTTATATTTGCTATATTATTTAAATTTCTATAACAATAATTAATAAATAATAACTATTTTTAACTTTTTTATATGTTTACTAATAATAAACTATTTTGGAAATTTGAAAAAGAAACATCAATAAAGTTAGGTTGTAATGTAGTTGTAGATACAATTCCAAGACACATTGTAAATTAACAATATATCCGAGTTTGTCAAATTTGGCTAGCTCATTTTGTTAAAGAGTGGGTATTGTTAGAGTGGGTATTGTTAGAAAGACGACCAAGTTCAAACCCTTTAGGGGTGAGCTAGTTGGGCCAAGAGGCGCTCTACAGCCCAGTATGGGGGAGATCTGGGAGATCTTCTAACGTGATGTAAAGTTACTAACGTTTGTAATATGTCGGCAAAAAACTAATAGTGATAGTGAATATTATGGGAGAGATCTTGTATCGTGATGTAGCGTTTATAACATGTCGGCAAAAAATAATAGTGATAGTGAATATTGTGGGAAATAAATTTTCTAATAGGCCAAAATAAAACAATCTAATATGGGGAAATGTTATAATCTTCCTACCTAACAAAACAATAAAAAAGTAAAAATTTAATTATCGTAAAAAAAATGTGGATCAAGAAAAAAACACAAAATTGAATTATCCCTAAAAAAATGTTGGCATTACACATGGTTTTAAAACCATGTGCAAGACATTCTAAACAAGCCATGGTTTTATTGTACATGGTTTAGGAGGCTTTGTACATGGTTTTAATTTGCAAGGCCTCCTAAACAACCCATGGTTTTATTGTACATGGTTTAGGAGGGCCTTGCAAATGGTTTTAAGACCATGTGCAAGGCCTCCTAAACAACCCATGGTTGTAGGAGGGCCTTGCATATGGTTTTAAAACCATGTGTAAGGAAATGATGCAATGTTAATTCCTAACAAAATAAAAAATAATAAAAATTATTATATGTCGCCATAAATAATATTAAATATTAATAATAAAAATATTATATGTAGACCTTAAATAAAAAGATGTGTCTTTTGGTTTGAATCAAATTAATGGATACTTAAGAAAAGGTTTGCACCCTAGAGATTTGATTCATCTCGACGCTTGATAGAGTCTAAGATTTGGATCTACACTGTTAAAAGAAAACACCCAAAAATCTGTAAATACACACAAACAAACAAAAGCAATATATAACTTTATTAATATATAATAAATATATTAACTTTTTTACCCATGTATTGGTCCAAAATCTATATGAAAAGTTCAAAAATCTATATGAAAAGTTCAGGTTCAATTTGTGACATCTTATTTGGAAGTGACATGTTTCAAGAATGATATTATATTGATTCCAAATCTTACTTGGGAGTGACATGTTTCAAAAATGATATTCTATTGATTCCAAATCTCCAAATATAAGGTGACATGTTTCAAAAATGATATTATATTGATTCCAAATCTACAAATACAGGGAATGGAATATTTAAAGTAATTTTAAGAATGAGATTTATAGTAAAAGAAGTTGAGAAAATATAAACGAATACAAGAAACAACAAGATTTGATTTTGGTTAAAAGTTTGTAAGGATTGAAAAGAGAATTATTTTTGAATTTTTAAGATAATAAAGTGATGTGTATTTTAATTTTTAATGGTAAAAAGATTATTTTTATAATAAATTGCAAAAAATTTGAAATTGAATATTTTTAAAGTAATTGAAATCTATGTCAATTTTGTTATTAATTAAAAAAACCAGAAAACTATTTAAAAATATATAATATAACAATTAAATTAGATAAATTATTTAATGAAAAATACATTTTTATTTTTATAATAAATTTCAAATTTTAAAACCTCCACAAATCTCCCTATAGAATAAGAAATAATGAAATATTATTTTGTTCAACCGTGATTTTTTTATGAAATTGTAAAATTATGCTTCTTTTATAATTAAAAAAAATGTTATATTTTAATATTGCAATTCCACTTGATTTTAAAACCTCTACACATCTTCTTTACTATTTGGAATAAGAAAATATTATTCCAGTGCAAAATATGTATTTGTTAAAAAATTGTAAAATTATAGTATTTTAATAATTAAAAAATGTATAGTTTAAATCTTTTAGGTTTTAAAAAGATTTGAATTAAAGTGAAAAAATGTCACAAAAGGGTTGGATCCATTGAAGAAGAGGGGGGCAATTTTCACTAATGAATAAGGTGCAATTCTCATGAGGTCTTTTCCTAGAGCCATGGGATCACTTTGAGGTGGTGGTGGAACATATGGTTACATCCAAAGAGATTGAATTAAATGATCTTGTGACTAGTGCACACATAAGTGGATCAAATCCCACCTACATGTCCTTCAAAATTTTAAGGCGTGGCAAGTGCGGGGAAGATCACTTATGATCCCAAAGAAACTCAAGAAAGCGGCTTTTATTGGGGATTAGGGTATGACACAAACAATTAGGTGAAGGCCTATGCTCTTCTTCAAGGCATAAAGATGGCAGATTTGTCAAATATAAAAGCCATGCTTGTCTTTGGAGACTCCTTGATTCTCATTCAATATCTAAATAACAAATCTCCTACAATAGACAACACTCTTTAGAGGATCATCAAAAGCATGAGGAGGAAAACACAAATGCTTGATGAAGTCCAACTCTACCATATTTTAAGAGCCTTGAATCCAAAATCAGGTCGATTAGCCAATTAGACCTCTAGGCTAAAAGAAGGCTATATGATAAAAATGAGAAGTATGTAGTCAAAATTATCCCTATGTTATTCACCCACTCATTCATTTGTAGTATAACAAGGACATGTTGCAAATTCATTTACTCTTACATCCAGTGAAAGTGACATAGCATTGAACCTCACCTCGACTTTGCACATATCTTTGGTCCGCCAACTCTAGCATATTGAAGTAATTGATTTTTGAAGGAATAATGAATATTGGATTTATGGTTATAGAGGTCAAGCTTGATTGCTATGGTGCAAAAAAGCAAGTCAAACTTTGCCTTTTGTTCTCTATTTGTCATTGGTTTTCCTATGCACCAAGACTCATAGTGATAATGGGTATAATCTTGGTGTGATTTTGGTCGAACTTGGGTATTCTAAGGCTCTCTTAAACAATCACACACATGCAATTTCTGCAATAGGGAATTTGTGTTTAGATTTGCAAGTTGAGATAGTGAAAGGGGGTAAATCCATCAAGGGGTTGTTAGGCAATTCAACCATGGATGACCATTCTTCTAACTTCTATAGAGATATTCATGAAAATCTAAGGTTTATTAGGCAAAAAGAGGACTTCATTAGTGGCAATTGAACCTTAATATTCTCAGCTACCACAAAAGCTTATGAATTAGGGCATCAACAAACTTCTCAAAATGCCATAATTATGAACATTTTGGTTAAGCAAAAGAGGCAAATTTAGGACATAGATGAGGATTGTGCCACGCTAAAGGTTATGGTGATATCCCTTGGCAAGGATTCAACATCCTAAGTGGCTCATATGAATACTTCAATTGGCTCTTTTCCCATCGAATTCAAGGAAGAAGAAATTGTCAAAAAGCTTTACAAGGGTATGGATATCGACAAATAAGATTCACTACCCTCAAATCAAGCCTAGGATGATGCTACGAGCAAGTGTGCTTACCCTTAATCTAGTAACAATCTATGTTGTAAGTTTCTTTTGTTGCTAGGTGTCTTTTGTAAAATCTACTAGGCTTATTGTTTTAGCCCAATATATGTAAGAATAAATAAAACAGCCTATAGGATACATAAGGCTACCATTTTAGAGTAGAAACTCTTGATATATTATGCTCTCATTTTGTTGTCCAACATTGTTCATCTTAACTACAACCTTTTATAATATAAAATTTAAATCGTTTATATATATATTATTGTTTGAGATGGAACTCCTCCTAGAAAAGAGGTTAAATTGTAACCATGGATATTATATGGTATGATGTATGAGATTAAGGCTAGATGCCACTAGAAAGCACATGACCACACCAAAGGAAACCTTAATGATGACCACAAGGGACACTAGCTTTCTTGCATACACTATTTAGGCTGAAACCATCTTTTGGTCCTAAAATGAGAGCAAAAACTACTTATGATTAGCTAATAGCTTGTCTTGCTCAGATGTAAGGAAACATGTTAATAGCTCAAGACCTAGAGGCATCTAGCACAAGTTAAAGGCTATACCCTTATGACCCACCAGTGAGTCACTTCAAGTGGCATGGTTTTCCTTGAATAATGATGATGAGTAAGCATGCATTCACAGATAAGAGCTAATGATGGTTGTCCTCACTGCCAATTGACAATTGCGTTATGATGGGCTTTTCCACTTTCGGTATACAATATATATGTATGGAGATAATAATTTATCTTAAGATTTCATATACATAAAAAATAAATAATATGTAACAATTAAAACATGGAGTTTACTTTTGCACGGGATATAGAGTTTACTTTCGCTTCTAATTCCAATTGAAACACGAAGTTTACTTTTGCATGGGATATAGAGGTTGTATCCAATGATGAAGTCGAAGCACTAGCTTTATCCCAAAGTCTATTCATCATGAAAGGAAAATGTATTCAACAAGCTTCATTGGTTGGTGATTCATAGTTTATAATCAAAGCTCTTTAGCCTCAAAAGTTGCCAAAATCATTCCATTTGAGTAGGCTTATTCAACACACTCATTGAAATTCAAAAGATGGAGCCTATTGAGCTTTCACATGTACTCAAATGTCAAAATAAGCAAGTCAATGCCCTAGCAAATCAAGGAACCATACTTGATGAAGGGATATGTGAAGTAAATGGAGATTTATCCCATTGTTACCCCCACAAATATGATATTAGTAATAAATTATTCCCTTCCATTAACACATGGCACATCATGCATATTAGTCTATGACAATAGTTGATGTGATGGCATTGTCATCATATACATATGCTTAAAGCTCGACGAGGGAGAATAATACATAATACATTGGTGGTGGGTGGTGTTAAATGTGGGTCATTAATGCAAACACCTTGGATCTGAAGGAAATCATCACCCATTCTTCCCACTAGTTTCATATATAGGCAAGTATATTTATAAGGTTTGGATTTAGTTCTGGTAAATATGTTTCTAGTGGCATAGTTTGCATTATTCCCTACAATTATTCTAGCGTCATAGTTTGCATTCTTCCCTACAATTGTTTAAGTCTATAGTTGGAGGGTGGAGTTGGGAGTGAGGTTATTGCTCCCACTCCCTCATTTATAGGCGAGGAGTGTGAAATTTGTTGGGCAACGATAATCAATTAGGTGGTGCTTGGGAAAGTTGTTGGAGACATTAGTTTTAGGGGAAACTTAATGGCTCAAAATCATTACGAGCAGGGTTGTGGTGTCCTTTATGAGTTGAATGTTGTGCATTGGGGATTGAGGAGCAATGAAAAGGACATAGTTGAATCTCAATATGGTGTTATGAATTGGATAGAGTGTTGGAATCATTGGAAATATGATTTTTCCGAACAAATGAAAGCTAAGTACAAATCTAGGGACACTTATGTGCTAGACTTAGCTAAGCACATTCTCTAGCTTTGGGTTTGGGAGAAAAAGGTGGAAGCCTTTATGGATATAAAGTGGTTGCAACATTTGGAGCTCAATTTGAAGGTAAGCACACTCCAAGAAATTTCAAGAGCTCTAGTTCATCTTGAACTTCCCATGAAAGTTTCGTCTCCTTCCTCTTCGAAGGAATTGAGCTATTTTGAGGGCCTATCTCGAAATGGTCATTCTATAGACATGAAAGGTATGGGACATTTATGTTCTCAAGGTTTGATGGCAATCATAGGTGAGTCTATTCTCATTGGCAGTTTTGGTAATAAGCACCCTGATCTTGGGTCTAGATTACATATACTAGAGACAATGAATGAAGATGTTCGCTTTGGGCCAAATGTTTAGTCATTTCTTTGTTTTGGTTTTAGTATGTTATGTAAAGTAATTGTTTTGTGTAAACACTATGTAACACAATATGCATTCCAAGTTTTCAAAAGAGGTTATAAGATATTAAAGTATAAAAGGTTTTGGTTTTAATATGCCATATACCGTAATTAATTTTTAAAAACTATTATAAAAATATTAAAATATATATAAATATGAAAGAACAACTCTATTTTTTGACATCTCACTTTAATCATATTTTGTTTTAAATTTTAGGTATTACAAAACTATTCAATTCAATTGCACCTTTAATCATTTAAAAACTACGCAGAAAATATTAAAAAAAAATGATAAGTTTTCTTAGTATATATATGCTAGGTGAGATAAACCAACTATGTATCATTTTAAACTATGTATCAATTTTAATATGCATGAATAATTAAACGAATAAAACTTAAGAACTACTTAATTAAATAGATTCTCTCATTTTATTATGTATAAGCCCCATTTACCTAATTACTATAATTACATTATATTGGCATCCATAATTGAATATATGAATTGAAATGATTCATGTGTGACAAGTAGCACATGCCATGACATATAATATTGAAACGTACATGCCTACAAAAATGCAAGAATAAAAAGGTTCACATGTCCACCCTAGAGTTTCATAGTTTATTTGTAAGTGCTTTCTATAAATTATTCTATGATACCCTCTCTCAATTGTTGGAATGCATAATCTATAAGTTGTCATGTGATTCAAAACACTTCAATAATCAATTAGATACCAAGTTAGGATTGTGTTGTTTTAAAATGTAGGTCTATTTTATGAATAGACGTGCATAGTTTTATTTAAATAAAATAAAATAATATGTTTGAATATTTGATTATTTTAATTGATATTTTTATTTATTTTTATTGTAAAATTCTAATTATAGTGAATAATAAAATAATATTGTAAAATAAATGGTTATAAGTTTTATTTTTAATTTTATATATATATATATATATTGTGAATATTTTATTTATGAGACTTATTTATTTGTTAAATGAAAAAATTATATATGTATTTTTTATTTGTTTTTAATTTGGTTATATGATTTTTTTGGTATTTCTCCTCTATTTTAATTCACATCTTCATAAAGAACATATGTCATCATTTTTTAGGAATATTTTAGTTGGTTGTTGCTTCTTCATGGTCTTGCATGACCCTCCACTAGTCGACTATGTTGTCTTTTGTGTGTTTTAGTTATCCATCATTGTTGCAACTATCTACAACCACCATCACTACAAGGACGATGTAGAGCGTTTAAATACCATGATATTTAATTCATTTTCTTGTTTCAAGATAAGGGTTGCTTCTTTCAAATCCATGAAGACTAGAGTTGGGAAAGAATGGAGGTTAGAGGGAAAAATAGTGATTGGTATGTGCCACCCCTCCCCTGGCCTATGGCTCCCATAATGGGGTGCATAAAATCCTTGGTGTATTTCCTTGGACCAAAGACTAAATACTCTAAATGAAGGCACAGTTGCAATTTCCTTTCATCTATAATCAGTGAAGGAGGGGAGATGCCATGCAAGAAATCCCAAAGTACTGATATTTACTCTTCTTTGTTGCATCATAAGTGTAGTTTCCACAACAATCCACTAATAATCCTTAGTCTCTTTCACCATTAACTATGTAGTTGCATGATCAATATGTACCAACTTAACTAGAGACGTCCATGCCAATGGATGCTCTTCCTACATATACACGGGCATGAAGTGTAACTTCGATCGCAATAGTTTGGAGGCTTTATCTCATTAATGGAGCACAATATTGACATCTCGGATGAGCCAACTATGCAAAATCTTTGTGGATGGACTAAATGGGAAGATCAAAATTTAAATGTATTTAAGGCTTCAAAGCATGTGGTCATTGTCCTATAAATTCTCTACAATTGTGAAAATTATGATGAGAATGCACAAATTATGAAGGATGGATCCAAAAATGTTGTTTCATAAAAACTTACTAGATGTAGGTCATGACAAACTTCTTGTCTCGATATGACACAAGTATTTGTTGTTGACCACACTCCTAGTTTTGGATCTCTAATGAATGGATCTCCTCTCGTCCTTTCCACTACAAGGTAGACTCTGTTTGGAATCTTCACTATAGAAATTGGAAAAAATAGTAAATCTGGAGACCTGAGAGCGAGGCGTTTGTCATGCAGGTAATATAACATCTACACAAATTATGAAGGATGGATTAGAAAGGTTGTTTCATAAAAACTTATGGGATGTAGGTCATGACAAACTTCTTGTCTCGATATGACACAAGTATTTATTGCTGACCACACTCCTAGTTTTGGATCTCTAATGAATGGATCTCCTCTCATCCTTTCCACTACAAGGTAGACTGTTTGGATTCTTCACTATAGAAATTGGAAAAAATAGTAAATCTAGAGACCTGAGAGTAAGGTGTTTTTCATGCAAGTAAGATAACATTCCCGACTAGTGTTCAAGATTGTTTATGGTTGCTTCTATTTCATGAACAAAAGGCAAGCTCAACGTAGGCTTGATTGTTGGATTTCACCTATCAAGTTATACTATGAGCCCTTTTCATGTCATATTCTATCATTATCCTACAACCGTATATAACTAATGAATTGCACCATGAAGTGTTTGTTATATCTGCATTCATAAACTATGCTTACAATTTATTTGTTCATCTTGTATCTTTGGAGATGGGCACATCCTTTGCATTCTCAAACTTCACCACCTCAACCCTGTCAAGTCAAAATCTTTGCTCCACATCATGTTGGTCTTGTCTAAAGGAAGAAGAAATGTATGAAAATGCATGTTCCCTAGAAACTGATGTAGATGAGTCATTGGTAAAAGACATGAAGCTCAATTATGATTTTGAATGTATTATAACAAAATAGTCAAAACAATCTTGTCAAATGATTCCAATTTGTTCGTGATTAACTATTCAATTTTGACAATGTACAAGTACATAGATTGCAATAGTGCTTCACTTATTTTTCATAAATATTTTAAGAATATTTTCATGTTTTATTCGATACTCCTAATATCAAACTCAAATTCATGTTGTCACAAAACATTAACCCGTATTCATGTTGTTAACCCCATGTGACATGGTAGGAAAGGAACATGGGTACAAACCTTTTTGGTTGATAAGAGGGTGATTGTCAATTAGTAAAGGGGAATTGTTACAACATATTACTACAATGTGATTTTGACCACGTCACTGGCTGAGTTTTTCACAAGTGTCGAGCTTGCATGATTTTCATGGATAGACAAATGGATGGGTAGGTGCTACACATGTCTTCTTGTTTGGAGATATTGCTTCTTGGTGGTTGAGTGGTTGCCATGATAATTAGCTAGGAGGTATGATGTGATATGTTCTCATGTCTTCATGGTGAGTATTGGTGGAGTAATTTTATGCCTAACAAGTTAACAAAAACTCATAAGATGGTGCACTCCCTCTTATTGATGATTGAATAAGATAACAAGGAAAATAAATTAACACTTCAAGTATTTAATGGAATGGGAACCCATTGACTTAGGGTCTCCCTAAGTTTTCAAGCATTAATAATTATACATTTAAGTTATGGATTAATTAAAGCATCTAACTTTGGACTTTCTAAGGTTTTAGTGTGATTAATTAAAGTCAACGAAGAAACAAAACTAATCACATTAATTAACCAAAGTGCTTAAGGTTTGCACTTATGATTCATTTAAAACATCACTTAAACAAGGTGCTAGGCACAATTGAAGATTATTCCATGAATATTAAGGTTGAGGAGTTGGAACTCCATAGGGGATATGGATACTTCTCACACATACGACACTTTATCATGATGAAATTAAGGAGAATTTTAATTAAGATAAATGAATGGGTGATTTGACTGGGGTCATGACATAAGAAGGGCAATTGCAAAAATGTCCTAGCTCCTTTTGTCTTTCTTTCACTTGGATAATTACCACTAAACACTAAGATCCTAGATGCCATGGAACACCCTCTCAAGAGATTGAAGATGAATTTATTAGGAAAATATTTTTTAGGGGAGCACACTCCTCCGTCAAGCATAAAAAACTGATATGTTGGTCAAAGAAAGGTCAAAAGTGGTTTTTTAATGCCACATATGCGAATTAAGTGAAGCATGATGGAGGTTGCACATTCTTCAAGGAATTAGTAGGGTTTTCATAAGTGGAAGATTCTCTCTTGAGTGGTGCACTTATATTTTTGACAAAGGATGCTAAGTCAAGCATTTGTCTCAAGGACACTACCTTTAATAGAAAGATTAATTTATTCCTTGGTCCAAGTTGGTTAGAAGCTTGTTACAGTCTCGGAGGGAACGTCATTGGAATAAGGATCTATTCACATCTTGGAGGGTGAATTGTTAGAGTTGTCAAAGCATGGTCAAAACATTCATCCACCTAGACAAATCTCCACCTTATTAGCCTTGGTGGATCTAACAAATGCCATTGTTTATTAGCCTTGTGCAGCTCTTCATCATACTCCAGCTCAACCTCATAATCATTCTCTATCTTAAGAAGATAAAGGGGATCCCTACACTTTGTCATGGAACTCTTATATTTCACATAAATATATCGAAACATAAATAACTTGATATTTTGTAAGACAACAACAAAGTTAGAGTCCTTATTAGCATAGTTGAATGTTGCATTGAAGTTCTTATGCAATGTATCTTAATCCTTTGTTTGAGGTCATGTTTCCTCATGTACATGCAAAGTCTTTGCTATCACTCCCAATGTGTGAACAAACTTACATGGCTAATGGGTTATAAGGAATCCTTCTTTCTCCGAATTTCCCCTACACTTGGTAATATGTGCACTTAGAACTCTGTGACCATGAAATATGGGCAACAATCTCTTTTTTTCTCTAATTTTCTTGCTTCCCCCTATCTTGTATTTTCTTCCACGAGAGCAAGGAGACATATGTGCATAGAGGGTTACACCTCCTCTCATTCAATTAAGGTTCTCTATGGGTATTCTAACACCTCGCAGGTGTACGTATTCAATGCCTCGACACACTTTTCTACATATATAGACTCTTTCCAAAAATTCAACCACATCCCTTATGCCATTACACTTAGGAGGGTCTTTGAGCTCTCTACATATCCATCAAATAGATTTCACCATTGCAAAATGCTAAGAAAAAATCTCACAATATCTCATTTTCTATCATCACATGGGATAATCAAAATCAATATCAACTATTAAATGAGAAAATATTAGCCAACTAACTTTTCCATCAACAATAGGGTTAACATGGTCCTCTTTCCCCCTTGAAGTAATATTGCACTACTCATCAATGGTGTTTCTATCCAAATTATATTTTACTAGCTCTATGAACTATGCCCCTAGAGTTGGGTCAAATGTATGTACTACATGTAGCACTCCCCTTGGATAAAAGGACATGTGCCACTATGCCCCTAGAGTTGGGTCAAATGTATGTACTACATATTGCACTCCCCTTGGATAAAAGGACATGTGCATTTGTTTCAAATTTAGAATAGCATCAGTGTCAAATGTCTAGTCTATCCTCGACAATGCAAGATATGGATCTTTTTCATCCATAATCTCAATTACTTTGAAATATGCAGATGTCTTGATTCCATCCAAACCAACCTCCACCTCTTTAAATGGGACAATTTGATAGATCATATATTGGTAGGCAAGGTGCAATTGCATCGGTTAACATTCTAGCTTGAGCTTACCTATAAATTCCCAAGATTTCTCAGACAAGATGTTCACATCATATCCTAGATCTAATATTGCATCCTTCACTTTGTATCCTCCTAACAATGCAATCAATGTAAACTCCTTACAAGATTAAATTTTCTCCTTCCCCACAGACCCACACTAAACATGCATCTATTTCTAGCAAAGGGGTATTTATCTCAAACTCATCATCTAAAGTTGCAATCCATTGACTTAATGCATTGCATAATCTTCTAGACAATTGCTTGTCACTTAAAATCATAGCAAATGAATGCAAAAATCCTCTCACCTCATTTGTATCACATACTTCAAACTCACGTGCAAGCCTAAATGCCTTTGATGAGTAAATCAAGAATCAAGAGAGGTGCCATTAGTTCATAGATTGGTATCATTATGGCCAAACTTGCTCCATCTAAGCATGAAGCTTTACTCATTACTTCAATAATATCAACAAGTACTCCTTAAGTTGAACACCATCAAAAGCAACCACAACAGGGGATGCTTTCTTAATATTGCTAATATAACCTTGGCATTTACACTAGTCCACACACCACTCCATGAGATGATATTGGCCATTGCCAAAGATGGTTCACCAAGTTCTAAAGGTTTATATTATACTATGTTAATGCATCTCTGATCCTTGTCTTTTGATTCCCATTTATCTATCAAATTTGCGTAGTGTTTAGTTCCATGCCATATCTTATGAGAACACACATAGCAAGGTCTTCAACGGTGAGGATACTTACACATGATATGACTAACGTTTTACAAATGTTACCTATGATAGGTCTTCATCCCCCTATCTCTCTACCACCTTGGTGATTTGTTCCTTGTCCTTGACCTCCACTCAAGCTGCTTTATACCATATTTTTCCAAGAAGTTGTTTTCTACCACATATAATTAACAATTATAAATAGCATACATGGTAGACTTGTAAAATTTACAATAAATATTACTAGGGTCATTGGACTACTTTTACATAAGTGTATAACAGTGTGGACGATGACCATGTTTCTAACGCATCTTACAATATCTACATTTAGATCCCATGCAAAAGGATCAAAACTATGTTTGATCTAGTCTAATCTAGCGCAAAGGGAGATTCATGAAGGTGTATGTAAGTGGGACACACACTACATGAAGCAGACAAAGACTTTTAAACCCACATGATTCGCATTTTAACCCACAATGATTACTCAGTTGAATAATCAACCAATGGAAAATAATTCCATATTGAAAATATTAAATAGATATGAAAAATGAATGATGATATATTACAAAGTGAGTGCCATATATATATATAAATTGGAAAGGCACTTTGGATACCATCCATGAAAGGATGCGTCATTTTAGAATAG
>LPNX010289291.1:100682-152378 GCA_001517045.1 Pseudotsuga menziesii
GAAATGCAACCAAATGATGTTGGAAATGTGTCATTCCAAGCACAACACTTTTGGAAAGACCATCAATTGATTGTACATGCATGGCTAGATCATCTTCCTACATAGCAACTCATTCTTTGCGATAACAAGGGAGTTTTGATATGATGGGTAACAATTTCCCAATGAACTAATCCTTACACTAGACATATTGGAAATCACATGCCAATCGAGTCATTAAATCTCAAAAGCATTGTTCATACTCCCAAATAGATTATTTAGGTTCCTTCTTAATCTCCTTCAATTAAAAAATGTTTCGTTGCTTCAACATTGGCCTTTGGAATTCTGTAAATAAATCCCAGAAAGAGAATCTATGGATCATAACTCTTGATATGTCAGAGCGATGCGGACAGCGAACCGTGTACCGCGGCCAGCATGTTATCTCATCTAAACCATTAACACACCCTTTATATACCATTGCAACCAACATTATTGAGAATAGACAATAACTTTGCAAAGTTCTCACATATTCCTCCATTAAAATCAACCATTTTTTTATAAATGTGATTTTTTATGACGATACTCCAAAATCTACATTTGTCAATATATTATGGTCTTTGAAAATTGAGAACATATTCCTCCTTTAAAATCAACCATTTTTTTATAAATGTGATTTTTTATGACATTTTGATGACGATACTCCAAAATCTGCATTTGTCAATATATTATGGTCTTTGAAAATTGAAAAAAAAAGCCATAAAACTGAATAATTATTGAATTGTAATAAAATTGCATTTTATATTAAGATTTTATTTTATTTCCATTAAAATATATATATATATATATATATATAATTTTTTTTTTAAATCATAAAGAAAACAAAACATAAAGAAAAGTTCAAATTTTTAATTTTTTTTAAATCATAAAGAAAACAAAAGCTAAAGGAAAGTTCAAAAAATAAGTTGTATTTTGTCTAATTTTAGCAAATTTGTTTTTTTTACTTTAGTTTGGATTAGTTTTGGATTTTTCTTTAGAAAACACTTAGAATATAAGTTTTACTTCACATAATTTTGTAACAAATTTGTTTTTTTTACTTTAGTTCGGATTAGTTTTGGATTTTTCTTTAGAAAACACTTAGAATATAAGTTTTACTTCACATAATTTTGTAACAAAAAAAGTTTTTTTTTTTCTTTCTAAATGCATTTATTATTTATTCATGTTTAATGCTTGTCATTTTCATGTATGCTAGAAAAATAGTAGGTACATTTGAAAAAAAAAAACCTTATGGGAAATGTTAAGACAATTTTTTTCATTCATGTAGTGTTTTTATGAAAATTTGGAGGGGAACTTAGGGAATCGTGAAAGATTTCCCTAAGGTTCTCATTTATTTCACAAAGTTTACATGTATTTTGTTATAGTGTCAACCCTCTACTTCTGAAGATAGTTTAAAACTCAACCATCTATGTTGATGGTGCAATTCCTCATGCATTCCAAATAACATCACATAAAAATCAATGATGTTATGCATCCTCATCCCCTTTCCCAAGAACAAAGTTAGCCACAACATTGAATCCCATAGGTTATTTGTCATTTTCCAAACTCCAACAATATATCTTGGTCTACATTATATTATACAACACTAATATCTTTGTTGCACTAACCTATCCTACTTGCTGTCTTTCACTAACTCGCTAATAGTGTCAACTACTATAAAGAACATGTGAGTATCACCGATATGAAAAAACATAGCCATGGTGGTTCTCTAGCTAGACTGGGTTTCTCACTTCATCACAACCATTGATTCTCACTTTCCCAACTATCAACTTCATTAGCATTGTATCCATTATACAAATGTGCCACAACACTAAACACCTCCCTTATCAAACATAGGTTCCTCACTGGCCGTCCCAATACTCTATGTTCCAACATACATAATTTGTCTACTAGCATTTTCCTTCCACCAGCCTTGTCTAGAAGAAGCCTCATGAATATTTCCTAATGTCTCCCTCTCCCATCTCCGACCTCTTTCCTCCATGTGTTTTCCAACCACATTATATTTTATCCTAGGTTCTCTCATCTTGCAACTCTATATCAACCTCTTCATTGTACTTCCTCATGGTGGCTTTCTTACTTGGGTGTATTTTCTCCATTTACTTCCTCCTCCACATTTGTCTTTCAATGGCATTGCACTTAACATGCTTAGTCCCAACGTTAGTCTCATGTATCATGCCAACCATCTCCAAGTCCCACCCCCCAAGTGTGACACTTAAGATACCATTCTATTGGGGTTAGAAGGATACAACCTTGACTTGACCAACAATATTTTAACTCACACAAGAATATCCTTTACCAATCTTCCTTGAGCCCCCTTCAAGAAATATTCTTACACCTTTGTAAAGGATGAGAAATTCTCAATAGTAGACTCAAGGATATAACCCTCAAGCACGTGATCAAACAAAAAATCCATAACCCAATTCAACTTATGATATCACTATAAGCTCCATTCAATATTTTCATCATTCTTCCAAGCATGTGGTTAATCTCAACAAATATCTATAACCATCTTCCAACACTACAAAAATCCCAACCCATAAAATTTCACCTTCTTTAGTGGAGAGAAAATAGTCATTCAATCTTTGAGTCTTAAATCCCAACATATAATTTCTTTGCATGGAAATGAATCCACCTAATGATCAATCATCTTTAAATTTCTTCTTTAATTGGTCTCCATAACATGATGCTCCCACACTATGTGTTCATTAGTCTCAACAAGGGAACCGATTATTGGGGTTAAATATGAGAATCATGGTTATCATGGTTGTCCAACATAGTTATATTATGTTATAATCAAGGATACTAGATTTTCAACCCTTTTGGAGAAAGCATAGCAATACTCAAAGCATCCATTTAATATCAAGCTTAAAAGAAATCAATGCATAATGAATTGAGAACATATAATTTAATTCATAATGTTACATAAATATTTGACTATGCTCCATAAAGTTAGAACAAAAAATTAACAATGATACAAGCATCCATTAACATAATACATAAAATAAACATATAACCATGAAATGCAATATAGTCATGCGTATTTACACTATAACGTGCTCAGTTTTAAAGGGAGACCCATAAGCATCCATTGTACTCCTTAATATAAGCATCACCATATAATCATAACAAAAAGAACCCATATAGTGATCTTAAAGGCCCTGAAAATATCTTGAACATCAAATAATTCAGTTACAAAATAGTAGAGTGGTCAACCACCCATTAGCAAGTATGTTAACATGGTTCGAAATATGTTAAGTGCAAGTGAACTATGTGTTACTAAAATGATTGTTCCTCTCCCTTTAAGTTCAGCAACTATGCCCCTTTTCTCCCCCTTAAACCTAGTACAATAAATATCATGGAATAATTCCTAGTTGACCAATAACTTTAACAACATGTCACTGTCTCTATTTTGAAGGCTTTTTGTTCCACCTCCAACTCAAAAGACTTGTCTCTCCTTATTAGTCGAGCAACTTCGTTCCTCCATTTCAAAACCATGTAGGTGATTAGCCAAACATTGTCTTCTTGTGAACATGTTAAATTAGTATTGGATCTGAACATAGTGTAAGGGGGCATAACTTAGGTCAAGCCCCTAGCTTTGGTATGGTAAGCGAGTTGCTTTGCTTTAAGGGGAAGAAACATAGTGCTAAGACTCGATTTTCCTCGATGGAAGAAATAGAAGGTCCTAACTCAATGATAGTGGCTTACTTGTGAAGAGCTTTAGTAAAGGGTTGGTAATATTTTGAAGGCCTTGGTGCATAGCTCAAGGATTTGTGCCTTCATTATCTTAGAATATAGAACATTGTTAGTTTTAGAATTGTTTTGCACCACTATATTGATATCAACCTGCATGTTCCTTTGTTGGAGTATACCTTACTAGAGACATCAATATAAGTTGGTTGATTGTATCCTACCTAATGTTGCATTATTGGTTATAACTACAAATAAACTTTAAGACGCATGCCAATGCTAATTAGATGCATGTCCCCATGTACAAACCATGTTTTGTGCATTTTGTCAAAACTTCAAATATTGGTGCTAACAAGTTTCTTCTTAAAGGTTAGGCTATTCCTACGTAGAAAAGTAGTAATACCCAATGTAGTGGAGGAGCATAGACTTCAGACCCTCATATAGCATATCTATTTTTTGCAAACTCATATGTTTTAGCAAAATATATTAGTGTTATTTTATGTGTATGAATAAGTACAAGGGTCACAAGTGCCAACTTTTTTTTTTTTTCATAAAAAAAGATCTTATATATTTGATATATAATAAAGGTATCACCAGAAAATTACATAAGGACGACTTGACAACACTTGTCCATAATATAAAGTGCCAACTTATCTTTGATAGTAACACTTTCAATGTATAAGGACATCGAAGTTTTTTTAAAAGTTTATGATGTCATTTTGCAACGACAAACATTAAAGATGATGCACTTTTTACAATAATTGATATATAGGATAGAATATACACTATCGATGAAAGTGTCCCGATAATGTCTCAATATCCCATGTTATATAAATTCATTAAAAAAAGTGCATAGTCTTCACCTTTTCCAACACTACTTGGATTCTTGTTCATAGTACAATATATTATTAGGAAGTTTTTGAAATATATATATATTTTTTAAATTACCATAATAATGCATTTTTCAAATAATTAATATATAAAATAAGAGTTTGGTGGGCTAGCTCAAGTGGTTGAGTGTTGTAAGTTATGAATAAAAGGTTTGGGGTCAAGACCTTCGATGGCTATACATTGCTATATAAGGGCCTTAGTTGATGTCCCCATCAAAACCCAAAGATCAAACCAACAATTGGAAAAGGCAGGCCACAGATCAAACGGGGACACGACCGGAACCATAAAAGCGCTGAGATCGGCATCGGACAGAGAACCTGCTAAAGGGTCAGGGGGCTTTGGGCATATAGGCGGGTTTAATATTTTATATTTCAATTCAGAAAATGGAGACAAGACTGAATTAATTACTAGCATAGATCCATCTTAAAAAGGAATCTACCAAGCGTTGAGAGGCATCAAATCTCTCGAGGTGCAAACCTATTTTTAGAGTGGAAATGTTGATGAAGTGTGTAATGCAATGCATATATTATTTTTTATATTTTTTTATAAAGGACTCGTGCCAGCTTTAGGATGAGCACGGAAAGAGTTACACATCTTCCCCTGCTAGGCTGTGGAATGCGCCTCTTCGACGCAATCAAACAAATTCAAATTTCATATACTACCGCTTCCAATCCATCCACTTAAACCTTAAAACCATGAAACTGAAGTGTACTTCTTTTCATACACTGCCACTTTCAATCTATCCACTTAAAAGCATGAAATTAAAGCGTCGTTTTTTCATGTATTATTCCTTTCTATCCATCAATTTAAAAGCATGAAATTGAAGTGTAGTATTTTCTGAGATCCTCAACTCTTAAGAAATCCCTGAACTTTAATATCCCATGCTTCATAAAAACATTACAGATCAACTTGTCCATCTCTCTGACCATTCTGGTAACATGCATGAATTGTGAAATAAGTAGTAAATTGGCTGGTCTTCGTTGTCCACAGCCTTCGATAGGCACAAAAATTGTATCAAATTCTTCATTCTTCTTCTTCCCTCCCAAAATTGATCAGCACAACAATACCTTGTTGAAATTATTTTCCTAACATTACTGATCAACTTGTCCTTCTCTCTAACCATTATAGTAACATGCATGAATTGTGAAATATGTAGTAAATAGGTCTGGTCTTCGTTGTCTACCGCCTTCGATCAGCACAAAAATTGCATCAAATTCTTCATTCTTCTTCTTCCCTCCAAAAACTGATCAGCACAACAATACCTTGTTGAAATTCTCTTCCTTTCCTTTTTTTTTTCTCATTTTTTAGTAGAACTGGGCACAACAATACCTTTTTGAAATTCTTTTTCTTTCCTTTCTTCTCATTTTTAGTAGCACTACACCCAGGTGGAATTTTTTGTTCTTGGTTTTTCTGCACAGGGGTTTTAAATTTTAATGGGACATTTCTATCTGGATTGGAGATTCCACTCATTCAACAGGCATAGAACCAAATCATCTGTTAATTTATCTCCATGCCAGTAGGATGGAATCTCCAATCAAAACAAGCTCAAAGGTCTTAATGATTCATATATGAGAAATGAAGCTCTTCCCAATTCTTGCTCCATGCCCCATGCCAGTTGGATGGATGGAATCTCCAATCAAAACAAGCTCAAAGGTCTTAATGATGCATACAAGAGAAATGAAGTTCTTCCCAATTCTCTTTGTTTCTGGATATTGAGTATGTTTTGAAGATTAAACATTTTGATTGGAAAGCATTTAAGGTTTTATTTAGATATTATTTATAAATTTAGATTGTTATTGTGGTTAGCATGAAGCTAATCAAATACCCAGTAATATTGTGAATAACCTAATCTTGAGATTCACTACTGAGATTCAGAGAATAGTACATCCCCTGCTACCACATCCATGCCTAGACTAAGCTTCGACGTTCCCTCTTGGGCAAGCTACCAGTGTGGAAGATCCGGTCTTTAGTAGAATAGTTTCATTTACTCTTTTGTACTCACAAACACAGACACCATTACCAGATTCTGATTGATTCATAAAATTGTGTCGCTACTCCACCAATTCCTCCCTTTGTACACATGTTGAACAAAATAGGTCACTTCCTTTGCAGAAAATTGGGATTGTATTAGACCAGTTAAATGGTATATCTCCTCCACTCACCTCCAACGCGAATGCCCTAAACTCAAAAGCTTTCTGTGACGAATCTTTACAACAAAATCGATGCAATCAAATCATAAACTTGATCACAAGATCAGAAACGCAGAGGCAAAGATTGATATCATTCTGGTTACTCTCCTTAGCACTAAGTATCTTTAACTACAAAGTGAACAAAAGGAGCCATTGAGAGCCAATCTTCTTGGTGATTGGGGGTCCATTTCTTGACTAAAGAGATATTGAGGCTTATCCTGTAAATGGGCATTGAAGAAAAATGAAACCCATAGAAACCCCAACTCCTAAGAGTACTTTATAGAACAAGATTATGGATGCCAATAGTATTAAATTGTGGGTGCAACTGATGGTTCCATGAAGATTGATCCTATCCTCTCAAATTAAGGTTCGATCTCCTGATCAAGGGCGAAAAGTGACAACCACGAACAATTAAATTCAAAACAAAACATGCAATCTTATTACACTGAACTCTCTCTAAAACCTTTCAGAGCGATTTCCTGATCTATCAAAACAATTTCCAAAATTTCCATTCATAATTCATGCTAAAATTCAGAGTCTCTGCTAATACGGTCAAAGCAGCTCCTGACATCATTTTTTTTCGTTAGTATTTATGAAACAGCATTGATGCTCTTAAGTAAAGAAGTTTGTATTTTAGGGATTTTTTGGGGGGGAAGGGGGCTTTTTCTCTCTTTTCCACCGTCAATCCAGAAAAATACAGACTGACATGATTAACAGAAATTCTGCCATTAAGGCAGCAGGCCTGGCTCTAATCTATGTGAGCATGGCAAGGTGCCCCGATTGAAGAAAAAGAAACACAGAATTGTAATGCATAAAATTGAAATTGAATATTTGAAAAATATGAATGGGCACCTGGTCGTAGGGAAGACATCCTTGGCCTCTCATGAGAAAGTGGCCCGCTGTTCCGAGGGTTGGCTGTGCTGGCTGTGTGTTTGAGTAGTTGATCACTGTGAAAAAAAACCATAGCATCACATCACAATTACAATCAAGAATCTCAAGCGCACAACACAAACACCATAGTGGCCGTCCACGCTTGAACATCACACCGGGATTTTTCTGTCCAAAAATTTGCCACATTTGTCGTTGTTAATTAACGGAAAATTTTGTTTGGTTGATTTTTTTTCTCTGCACTATCGGAAATTTAAAAAAAAATTAACCTCGTATATATTTTAAAATATTTATAATTGTAAAGACTATTTTAAAATACAATCAAATATGGACATCCCACTATCATTTTTACTTTATACCCATCCATTTCTTTTCTTTCTTTTTTATTTTTCTAGCTTTAAAAAAAATTAATCATGATTTTATGAGAAAAGCTTTTTTTTCAAGAAATTTATGAGAAAAGCTTTATACATCATGTTAATCATATTTTAACATTACAATTTTGTTTAATAGGTTTATTTCAAAATGTTAAGTTTTTATTTAAGATTCGAGTTGGACTAAGGCTTATGCTTTTTCATCTATTAATAAGGATGAAACAAGTGTACCTTGGAGATTGATTTTGTGGCAATCGTTCAAAATTTGAAATAAACAATTATAAAAAAAATATTGATAACATGTAGTTAGGCATGGATAACTCACAATTGAACTAGTTTAACTAAAAAAATATGAGTAATAAAAAATATTCCAAATTATCTTCCATTTCATAACTATCTCTTAACCATTTAATCTTTATCGACGTGATTTAACCACAAACTATATGATGTGATTTAACCACAAACTATATGAATGTATTAGTTATATTTTCATATTACACTTGTTTAATAGATTTATTTCAATTTATTTCAAAATGGTTTATAATTATATTTTAATTTATTTCAAAATGGTTTATAATTATATTTTAATATTGCAATTTTGCTTTGTATTTTTATTTCAATTTGTTTTTTCTCGTTGGTGGTTGAAAAGTGTTTAGAGTATAATAATTGAAATTGAACACATTATTGTTTTTTTAAAGTATGATGCATAAATTGAGTGGCGAAAAAGTATAAGTTGGTACATACTGGAAGGCAATAATATAAAACATATTTATACTCCCACACTATGGTAAGAGATTATGGAATATGGAATCAGTAGGGCCCATTAAAGCGTTACGATGGTAGACAATGAATCAGAAATAGAGGGCTTGAAAAGATATGGAGTCAACTTAAAAACTGGTTCCCATTCCAGAGGTGTAAAAGTTGGTCTCCTTGGCATGTCTTTTGAGGTAATGAATCCACATTGGCATGTGTTTGAGGTATTTTTCTATTTTTAGAGTCACTTTCTTTATGTTTTGGTTTTTAATATTATATTTATTTTTTAAATTAAAATGTCTTATTTTTATTTTGGATATCTAATTTTTAATTAAAATATTTTTATTTTTTATTTTGAATAAATAAATTTTAAATTTTATTAAATTTATTAAATTCTTTAATATATATTTAAAGTAAGTTGAATATATGGTAAATATTATTATATATTTATATATTTTATGTAAATTGGGCATTGAATTCATTTGAGAAAAGCTTGAGATGGCCGGAAACAACAATAGTTTCTTATGAAATTATCTTTTTTTTTAATTCTAGAGAATAGCTGATAATTGAATTTGGTTATATTTGAAAATGTATAGAATAACATGCTTAGAACATGTGTAAAAATGATTGGTATTTACATGGAATTTTAAAAGGAGGAAATAAATGCTATAAAATTTCCAAATTTCTCTAGGATATTTTATTGAATTTTTTTATGCAAAATCAATATGGAGCTAACATGGTTATTAAAGTAAAAAGTAGTCATTATTATCCTATGTGGATGAACTCCGGGATCAAAACAAATATAAGAGTGGAGCTCTTATTCTTTGGGGTTTTCTACATTTTGCATTGGTCAAATTTTGTTTATCACTACATGTCTTTGGAGATTGTTGAGTTATATTGGATTGGGTAGGGGGAATGCAAGTCTTCATGTGGGTGTTCTGGAAAAGGAGAATGACAATTGTTCTTCAAAGACTATTTGGATCATAATATGGTCTCTTTGGGTTCATTCTAGGCTTACTAATCTTAACATAATTAGTATTTTTTTTATGGAATCAAGTTTTGTCTTGTTTGATTGAAGACAAATAGGATTATTGTAATATGCCTTATTTGCATTTTGTAGAATGAATGTAATATGTTATGTCTTTAGTGATTTAAGGTTGGTGGAAGTTAAAGTCCAGAGGATTTGCACCTAGTCTTTGGCCAATTTTTCATTCAGGCAAAAATTGTTGAAATAATAGTTTTGAGTTGTTGGAATTGCATAATCAAGGTGCCCCAGGGGGTAATCAAGGGAGTTGAATCCATTTATGTAATAAAAAAAATGTAATTTCAATAATGAAAATTGCAATTTGAGCAATAAATTGTGTGATAGGATTCCAACAAAGTCACTTGAAAAGATGCAAACTAGACTTTAGCTCACTCCATTAAGTTTTGTTTGAGCCTAGAACCACTTACTTTCGAACAAAGTAGACTGTTGTTAAAGTTTGTTCATAAACTTTAAGAGTAGATCTAGTGGAGGTAGGGTGATAATGTTATCTTTGATTCATATTTATGAAATCAAGTAACTCTTTTTTTTTTAGATTTTGAAATATTAAATTTATCAAAAATTAAAAAAAAAAACTTATAAATTTTTTAGAATTTTAGAATTTTAAATTATTATTTATTTAAATTTTTTTACAATTTGAAATAATTAATTTATTATAAAAATTAATAAAAAAATACTAAATTTGAAACAAAAATTTTTAAATCAAATTTCAAAAAAGGTTATTACATATTTATATATATAAGTGTGTTAGATCTCTCTTGGCTCACTATCTCATTTTTCAAACAAATCGAAAAAAGTAGATCATATCATCTTTAAGAAGCACTTTGTATCACATTTTTTTTATAATTTAAAGTTCAAATTATACTTTAAATACAAATTCATTGTAATGTGTTACTTATTTTTATATGTTATTTATTTTTNTTTTATATTTTATCATTAATATATATATAATTTTATGATAAAATCAATTTTATATTTTTGTTTTCTTATTTTTTCTTTAACACATTTCTAAAAAAAAAATTCAAAAAAGTTTTTAAATATATATATATATATATGATAAAATCAATTTTATATTTTTATTTCCTTATTTTTTCTTTAACACTTTTCTAAAAAATATTTCAAATTTTTTTTAAAATTTTTTTTATATTTTATTTTTAAAATGTTAAAACACGTTTTAAAATTATCTACTTTAATTCTTTTTTAATATTTTATTTCCAAAATTTTATTAACTAATTATAAAAATTAAAATAAAATAGAATACCACTTACTCTTAAAATAATAAGTGAATAGGTTAATTGCGGGAAGAAAAAGAGCCACGGTGATTTTCCTTGGTGGTATCATTATTGCATGAGAGGAGGGTTGTGAATTATGATGTATATTCATACCTTTTGAAGCTCTTAAAAAGCAAAGAAGAATCAGAATGCACTAAGTTTATGATTAAAGAAAGGACATATATATTGCAATTTGGGATATTGAATGAATATATAAAGTTGATACTAGAAGATACTTCTAAACCAATAAGTATCCTAATGAAGGTAACATTTTGTATATGGTGGAACTCTTATATACTTTAGAAGGTGGATGATTATTAAATGACCACGTTTAGAATAATTGTTCATGCCTTTTGTTTTTATACATGACTCACCTCGTTAATAAAGAAATTTGGTTAATGATGAGATGAGACGAAAAATCATATAAAAAGAAAAATAATAATAATAAGTAAACAAATTTGGTTAAAGATGATAATGGAGAAAAACTATATAAAAGGAAAAAGTAAGTATTTTTTTTACATCGAAAAAAAACATCTTGTTATTTTAGAGAATCAAAGTTACAATAGGCTTTACATCTTTTAGCAAAGGATATCCATGTCCCACGTAACATCAATTAGGACAAAAAACATAAGGGGAAACATCATCCACCAATTAACCACATACAATCAACTAACTTCAGTTACATAGCATGTCTTCAAAAAGATCGAAGATCCAATCCTCAATGGGTCTAAAATACCAAAAAACATCAATACTACAGGACTACATGCTAAAAAACTGACAAGTCATAGCATCTAAAGATGACCATTAAAAGACACTATAAAAACTTGAATCTAGAACTATTCCATCTTTGAATTCCTCATAGAATAATTGACCATCCATGTCACCTATAGATTTTTTGGATATCACATCCGCAACATCATTGAACTCATGGAAAATGTGTTGAAAAAGTAATTTGTGCAAATTATAGAATTTGCATCCTCATTATGTCCATTCAGTGCTCCAAAAGCAAAGGATATATAGAAGAAACGTTGTTGACCCAATCAATAACAACTTTGGAGTCACCCCCAATCTGAAAGGAAAAAATGCCACGTCTTTTAGCAAACCAAAGTAGACCCAAAAGAGTAATGCGTTCTGCCAGCATACTAGTTCCACTACCAGCTCCCATCAAAAGTTTTATCACATGATTATGTTTAATCTGAACCAACATTCCTGCTCCACACAACCCATGTTGTTCAGCCCCATGAAAAAAACTAATGGAATGATCATCAACAAATAAGGGTCAAGTTATCGTTTTGGTATCCTTAACACATTGACCCACATAATTCTAAGAAATATGCAACAACTTTTGAACAAAAATGAACTACAAAAGGTATAATAACCTGGAAAATAGATCTATTTTGAGCTTTTCATATCTCCCAAATAGTAAATAGATGTAACTCCTTGAATTTTTCATGCTTCCTGCACCAATTGAACATGTTCTTTCAAAGGTGGGGCATTCCCAAGAGTCACAAAAATGAAAAATTCATTAAGATCTGACCATATTGTCTGAAAAAAATATAGTCGCAAAAAAAATGAGTGACCGATTCCACATCCCTTCTGCATAAAGCATATAGCCCCAACCCCCTAAATCCCCTTTCTTGAAGATTATCCCACGATAAAATCTTATTGTGAAAACATGACCAAATGAAACATTTAATCTTTAAAAGGGTATTCCACCGCCATAGAGCCTTTGTCCACCATCTTGGAATATCACCAAAAACATCCTCTATAATGAAATTGTAAGCGAATTTAGCACTTACAGACCCACTCCTTTTAATTTTTATTCCAAACCAATATATCATCTTGATTGGACTGAAAAATACCAGCACGAACAAGGGTGAGCACAAATATGTCCCATTCTTTAGCGTATTTACCAACCATATTTAAGTCCCCCGCCGAAAGCCAATATGAGCCAACATGCCCCTGATTTATTTTGACCTATTGGAGAACCAATAAAATTTTCTTATGTAGTTTTGCAATTAAACCATATGACTGTTTATAATCGTCATTTGATTAGATAAAATGATCGATACCAAGAAAAATCTTAGTACCATGACCCACATGCCAGCAAAGAGTGTGATTGATAATAGGATAAGACCTCAGAAAACCCCTCCAAATAAGCGAGGCATTATAACATGATTTTCCAAGTTTCCAAATCCATTATATCAAGGAATAAGTCTTCAAATATTTGACCTTGGCAATCTTACCCTGTAACCCTTTATAAAAAAAATGCCACATGCTATTAGCACACAAGGCTCTGTTAAACCAACCCAGATTTTTTATACACCATCCACCCAAATATTCGGGCCTGGCAATGCTTTCCCATGAAGCAAGGTGATATTTTGAAAAATCCGGTCTCCCATCCCACGGGAAGTGAAATTTTTTTCATCTAATAGTAGAAACAACTGCATATGAGATAATAGTGAGAGAGGACAAATAAACAAGAATACTTTGAAGAACAACACTAGCAAGAATCATCCTACAGCCTGTCGATCAACACTTAAATGACCAAGAACTGATTCTTCTCTGGACTTTCTGATAATGAGTTAGGCTAAATTTTGTATGACTGTTAGTTTTTTGGTATTATCAAAATTTGGTTTAACAATTTTGTTGAAATTATAGTTTTTGTAAGAAATGACATTAACAATTTTATTTTTTACGCAACAACTAGATGGTACAATGTTCACATTTTATATTTATGATTTTATCAACATAATGATTCTAACTAAATTTTAGATATAAAAAAATGTCAATTCTCATAGTTGGGAATGGATAATTTTCTAAAATGTTTAGATCATTGTATTTTTGATGATGAAATCAATATTTTTAATGTAAAAATGGGTTCAACACCTTGAAATACTCCTACTACAACTAGATTGTACAATGTTAACATCTCATATATGTAATTTCTTTGACCAAACTTCAAGAAATTTTTAATTGTTTATAAAAGTGATTAATCATTAACACATTAGTTCATGCCATTCACATCAAAATATATATAATAGTATTTTAATTATTTAAAATGAAAAAATTTATAAATTTTTTGAATCTTAATGTATAATATTAAGAGATAAAATAAAGAGACCATAAATTTTATAAATCACTTAGTAAATAATAAGTTCAAGTCCAACCCACCATAAAGTTTCATTATATGGAATAAAGAGGGTGTTCATCTTATAAGATGGGATAGAATGGATAGACCCAATAAATTTAGAGGTCGGGGAATAAAAAATGTCTATCTTTTTAGTCAGGATTTGGTTGTAAATAGTCTTTGGAGAAGCTTATTTTCTTCTGGACTATGTTGTGATGTTATCAGGGACAAGTATTTACGACAAAGGAATGTAGTGCAGTGGATTAGAATTGATAAAAAAAGTACTAATAGGGAATATCAAATAGCTAGAGTTGTTTACTAATTCTTTTCACATTATGAGAGATCCACTTCCTTGGAAACCTAGTAATTTCTTTGACCAAACTTCAGGAAATTTTTAATTGTTTATAAAAGTGATTAATGTCTAACACATTAGTTCATGCCATTCACATCAAAATATATAAATAACATTTCAAATAATTTAAATGAAAAAAATTATAATTTTTTTGAATCTTAATGTATAATATTAAAAGATAAAATAAAGAGACCATAAATTTTATAAATCACTTAGTAAATAATAAGTTCAAGTCCAACCCACCATAAAGTTTCATTATATGGGATATAGAGGGTGTTCATTTTATAAGATGGGATATAATGGATATACCCAATAAATTTATAGGTTGGGGAATAAAAAATGTCTATCTTTTAGTTAAGATTTGGTTGCAAAGAGTTTTTGGAGAAGCTTATTCTCTTATGGGCTGTGTTGTGATGTTACCAGGGATAAGTATTTAAGACAAATGAATGTAGTGCAATTGATTAGAATTGATAAAAAAAAAGAGTGCTAATAGGTAATATCAAATAGCTAGAGTTGTTTACTAATTCTTTTCATATTATGAGAGATCGACTTGCTTGGGAACCTAGTAATGGTCGTAGAATCAGAATTGGTGAGCGTCCTATGTTTGTAGCTACTATATTTTATAGACTTTCAAGGGATTAATTAAGTTTATTGCATGAAAAGGGGATCTATTACTTAGCACATGCTAGTAACTTTTATGAAGCTGTTATGAATGGTTAAGTCTGGAAAAAGGCTACAGACTTGGGTCTCCAAGAGAACATGAAGGTCAAATGGGAAAACATTATGATGGGACTAAACCACAGTGGCATTCAATTATCATAGATAGAGGACTCCTTAGTATGGCCATGGAATGAAAAAGTTGGAGAGGTAAATGCAAAATTTGCTTATGATGCTAGTATATTTGCTTTGTTTGATGTTCATCAAAATTGGTGGTATTCTTCTTTCTAGAAGTGGCATCTCCTTTTGAAAATCAAACCTTTTTTTGTTGGTTGATGTTCGAAAATAGAATATTGACTTGGGATAATTATGTAAGGAGAGGGGGTATAGGTCCTAGATTTTGTGTAAATATGAAGTCCAACCGGTGTCTCATTTCATGATACATTGCCCCTTCACTCAATCTGTTTGGGTGGAAATTAAAAAAGTCTTTAATATTTCTCAAAACTAGAATTTCCAATCGTTGGACTTGTGCTTAAAAAACTAGTTGATGAGAGCTCATTCTTAGAAAGAGCTTCCTTGTTTTGTATGTTGGGAAGTGTGGAAACATAGAAACTCAATTTTATTTGAGGAAAGGACAAAATATGTAATGAGAGTATGTTTAAAAGCTTCAAGTGGTTTTGGAGAGATCAATAAAGAAAAAATTGGTTAGAGGGAAAGGGTTCCTAGACCTCCAGTATTTAATTCTAGTTTGTTTGGGGGTTTTTTATGGTGCTTCACAGGATGAAGGGATGACATCTGGTGTTGGAGTAGTGTTAAAATTGAATGATTCTAGGACTTTTAGATTAAAAATGAATTGTGGCAAAGGATCCAATACTCGTGGTGAGCTTCTTGCAATATGGTGTCTTTTATATTTTGCAAGAACTAAACAAAATTTTCAATTGTAGGTGGTTGGTGACTCAAAAGTCATCATTGATTGGTTATTCAACAAATGCAATTTATAGGTGGCTTCTCTTGAAGGATGGCAAAGGAAGATAGGGAATCTTCAAGATGTTTTTTCACAATTAGTTTATCAACATGTATACAGGGAATACAATGTTGATGTAGATACTCTATCAAAACATGCTTTGAATCTAGACGAAGGAAATATTTACTATTTCGAACAAGTGGGTGACTCCTCAGGCACTAAAGCATTTCTAAATATTTTTTGATGGCTTTGATTCTAGATTGTACTTCAACTATGGATGTATTTGGTTCTTTTGGGGTTCTGGTGGATCTTCTTATTGTTTTGGGGTCTTTTGATGGCACATATTTTGGAAAGTAAGATATGAACACATTTTATGTTGACTTTTGTAGTTGGCTCCTGCTTCTTTAATTTTTCTAAGATGGTGATGGAGGTATTGTGCTTTGTTATCAGCTTCGAGGTTATGATAGTTTTGTCTCCTTCAAAGTTTATATACATATATATTTTAACTTAATAGATATTATATTATTTTTCACTCATATATACGACAATATAACACATAGTCACTAAATGTACTTTGTTGTGAAGTTATTTTATCTTCTAATGACTTCTACTCAATGTTTAACTTATCTCCAAATAACTTCTACTTCATGGGATTATTACATTTAAACATAGTTGAATTTGTCTTAGAATCTCCATTATGTTTCTATTAAAGGAGACCTTTGACAACTAAAGGTTGTCTCAACCAGGTTGAATCATGAACACATTAAGGCAACAAATTTGGAGCCTTAGGAATGCTTAATGTTGAATATCTCGTCCTTATTTTATGACATAGTCATTAAGCCTAATAACTATGGCATGTGGGCATGAGCAAGAAATTATGTTAAAGAGTAAAGCACTTTTGTAGTTTACAAAAACTGTGGTTCTAGGCCCTAAGGATGATCAATAGAAGTTCATCATTGATGAGAAGGAGTATGACGTTGTAGGAGTTATAAAAGCCTACATCTCGAGGAAGATTTTCCTTCAGATAAGCAAGATCGACTAATCGAATCAAGTATGGAATAATTTGAAGAATCTATGTGATAAGATCGACGAAAGTCAGGTTATGTATATTTAGAAATAGATGAACTATCTGAATCATCTCTCCTTTGATAGGGTTAAATACTACTCGGTTCTTGTGAAGGAGTTTCAATCCAAATTGTATGAATGTGGAAAGATTTTTTCGAACAAAGACGATCAAGTTATAAAAATAATCTTCATGAATTTGAAGAAACCCTATCATGCTTTACATTTGACATTTCATGCTAGTTGGGCTTCCAAAAAAAAAAAGAGAAGGACTAGGCCTTTGATTTTTTATGTGCTTTGCTAATTAGGATACATGAAAAGTTTCTTAATGAAGGTAAACTTAAAATTAAGCAAAAATACCATCTCCTTAAGGGAAAGGGTCGACATAAATATAGAGAAAGAGAAAAGGATACAATTATAGGAAGATTATGGAGGTTACCATGATAAGGATTATGTTAACCAGATCGACTAGAAGAAGTATGATGATCAACCATCGACTAAGAAAGGTATTAAGAATAAGAAATGTTGATATGACTTAAATAGAAGACATACTGAGAAGACTTGCTATAAGAAGACCAAATATATTGAGGATAAGGTCAAGACGCTCAAAGGCAAGGTGTTGACTAGTTGATCAAACAACTTGTAGCATCAAATTTTAGAGAGTAGGGGAGATAACTAAACCTTGTCTATTAGCAATTCACAGACATTGCATGCACACACTTCCAAAATAGAGTGGATAGTTGATTCTAGTTGTACCATTATATGGATAAGGATGGTTCTCTATTTTGTTCATTAAGTAAAGCCCATGAAGAACATGCATGTGTTCTAAATGATTGACGTTGGTTGTGGAAGGATTGAATGTTAAAATGGTGTGATCACTAATGTGTATCATGTATGGAGTTTGATTGGAAAATTATTTTATCTACCCCAACTAGCCCATATTAGCAAGAAAGTTGAATTTTTGCTTCATAGGTTTGTTGTGAAGGATATTAGCATTGACTTTTTTGTTTGTTGTTGAGAGTATTTTGGATCCTAAACATATATTGTCTAAGTTCTATGATTTTCCTAATTAGGATCCATGACTAAATGCACTCATAACTAGGATCAACGATTGGAGTAGGATTTAGCATGAGCAACTCAAACATATGAATTTCTAAAAACTATGAAATTGATAGTAAAGTTTAATATGGTTAATAGACTACCTAGGGTACTATGATCTAGATGGATATCGGTGGCCACCCACCTATTCCACTGGATAAAAGCAATTGTCCATTGTGGCAGTTTCTTAGTTATTTTTCTACGATTTTTCGGGTCCCAAACTTTTGGGGCCGTTTTGAGGCCCTAAATGACATTTTTTGGCAATTCGGGGGCCAAATGGTTATCATCGGCATGCATTTGACTAATCAAAATTTGTAAATCTTAGATATACCTTTCCAACGAGCTATCGAACACCCAAATCAGAGATCGTATGCAAAAGTTATGACCCCGGGAAGTTGACTGTTTAACTTACCACCTTGGGGCCGCAAACTTTATGACGGTTCATCTTCTAGGGTTACGTTTTGGACTTTTTGGGTTCTCACCCTCATTCTTATTATAAATAGGCCCCTTTTGCCTCATTTTGTATTCATCTTGGCACAAATGAGCGTAGCAGCCACATCTCTTCTCAGAGATAGCTACAACCATTCTAGCAATTGTATTACAGTCTGTTCTATTTTCACAATTTAATAGAATCTATGTTTACTGTATCTTTGTTATCTTTGATAAATGTCTGTTATTATGACTCTGTATCTGTTCTTTCATTTTGTTCACATATAAATCCGAATCAGTGGTATTAGAGCAGTCTTCTCTTTGATTGTTTCTCGGCGCATGTCCCCGACGAGGTTTGAGTATAAAGAGTTTGGTCTCGAACTAGTTTCACTTGATCATTCTCGCCATCCCAAACGACCTCCCATGGCGGAATAAAAGAGAGATGACAGAGTAGGAGATCCTATCAAATCGCTTCTCAAGCGACAGAGGAACGAGATAATGGATAGTTTCGCCCATATCCTTCTACGAATGCCGGCAGTGACAAGTGCATCTTAAACGAGCAGCCGATTCGGGGATGTAACTCCCTTCAAGGTACAAGTTAACTTTGATATTCCTTTATTTGAAGGAAAAATCGATGCAGATGCCTTAGATAATTGGTTGAATGTTCTAGAAGGGTATTTCTCTATCCATAATTTTTCCGACAGAGAAAAGATCACCTTTACGCTCTTTAAGGCAATCCCCCATGTCCAAAATTGGTGGGGTACTTATTGTGAGCAAAACTCATCAAACAAGTCTGGAATGTTTGAAACAAATCCCACTTGGGCCTCTTTCATATATGTCGTCAGGGAACAATATTACCCTGTGGGAAACTATGATGACCAGTACACAAAATGCACCATTCTGCATCAAGAAAAGGACCAGACGGTGTCGGAGTACACCAACAACTTTCATACCTTGCGCACAAAGCTAGGTATCAAGGACTCCGAGCGGCACCTAATTCTGAAATATCACAGTGGTCTACATTGGTACATTTGAACTGAGATGGACTTCCTCGACATCTCTTCACTTGGATCCACCTATCAGTATGCTGTCAAAATTGAGGAGAAATTTTGACAAAAGAACAAGCGAGACTCTCAACTTGCAAATCCAACGCAGAAGTAAGGCAAGGGAAACCTTGGCCTGCAGAACACAACAAAAGGAAATGACAACCAGTTCCCACAACAAGCAAAGAAGGGGGATGGAAAGATAAAAAGGAAACCAGTAAGTGGTGCGAATTTCATAAAAGCCCTTGGCACAACACTGATGAATGTCGCTCAAAGCAGTCATTAATGGCCGAGATCAAATCTTCAGAATCATATCCCGATTCTGATTTCGAACCCAATGCCACAGCCACATACAATGGGAGGCAAATCATTGATGCAGACCCCACTGCTACTGTTGCTACCACACAGATTCAACTAGAGGATCCTGAAGAGTCAGAGGCAGAGGAGCGCCTCTTCCACTCGCAGATGTGGGTGAAGGGAATGCCTCTACATTTCGTTGTTGACAACGACAGCCAAAAGAACCTGATCTTAGCAGAAGTCGTCAAAAGATTGGAGCTTTCGACAACACCACACCCGCAACCCTACAACATCGGTTGGCTAAGCCAAGGACGAAGTATCCGCATTACTCAACAATGCCTCCTACCATATGGCATCAAGCCTTTCAAAGACGAGGTACTTTGTGATGTGGCCCCACTTGAATTATGTGATATTCTTTTAGGACAACCATATATGTGGAAGCATCATGTTGTATATGAGTCATGGCCTTTCAGCGTCATTGTTACTTTGGGAGAAAAACTCTATCGAATACCAGAGACCGTTGCACCTAACAAAGTCTCGCAAGGTGGGAAGATAATCTCCCACATCAAAAAATTATTCCTCTTAACAATTTCGTTTGAAGGAGAACATAAGATCACAAAGACCTCCACACCCTCTGCATAGGGTGTCTCTGCTCATCAGACACAAGAAGAAGGTAGAGCCATTGTTTCCTCATCTATCCGAGTACCTCTACGATGAAATGCCACGCATTAAAGGTGCTCATCCAGAAACAAATCATTCATACAACAATTACAACCCTCTTGAGATGTCAAAGAAAGGAAGCCTCTTCACTTCAACAAATGTCGCACCAGGAGATCAACTCAACACACAGTTCGAGATATGATATGGGATTCAATGCAATGGAGACCATTGCTTCCTAAGGAGGGAGGATTGATCCAGATGGATATTGGTGGCCACCCACCTATTCCATTGGATCAAATCAATTGTCAATTGTGGCAATTTCCTAGTTATTTTTCTACGATTTTTCAGGTCCCAAGTTTTTGGGGCCATTTTGAGGCCCTAAATGACGTTTTCGGCAATTTGGGGGCCAAATGGATGCCATTTGCATGCATTTGGCTCATCAAAAGTTGTAAATCTTAGATAGGCCTTTCCAACGAGCTATCGAACTCCCAAGTCGAAGATCGTATGCAAAATTTTTGACCTTGGGAAGTTAACTATTCAACTTACCACCTTGGGGCCGCAAACTTTATGACAGTTCATCTTCTAGGGTTACGTTTTGGACTTTTGGGGTTCTCGCCCTAATTATTATTATAAATAGGCCCCTTTGGCCTCATTTTTTATTCATCTTGGCACGGATGAGCATAGCAGACACATCTCTTCTCAGAGATAGCTACCACCATTCTAGTAATTGTATTATAGTCTGTTCTATTTTTGCAATTTAATAGAATATGTGTTTACTGTATCTCTGTTATGTTTGCAAAATGTCTGTTATTATGAATCTGTATCTGTTCTTTCATTTCGTTCACACATAAATTCGGATCATACTACCTCTTAATAGTGTATGTAAAGGGTGTCTTCTTGGAGAGTATCAACAAGTTGTGTTTGCAATTAGAAAGTCTTGGAGAGAAAAGACCTCGTTGGAACTTGTCCACAATGAACTTTGTACATTGAAGCAACCATCATTAACTAGAAAAAGGTATGTTTTGACCTTCACTAATGATTTCATAGGTAAACTTGGTTATATTTCTTGAAGAATAATGATCATGTTTTTAGAAAGTCAAGAAATTTAGGGAATTCAATGAAAATAAATGTGGTAGACTTATGAAATGTCTAAGATCTAACAATAGAGGAGATTATGTGAGTGAGTAATTTGAGAGTTACTAGTCACAACATGATATGATCTATTGGTAGAGATTCACACTTTACACACCTTAACAAAACTGAGCTTTGAAATGAAGAATCATACTTTGGTTGAAATGGAAAGGTGTTTTCTTTAGGCCAGAGGAATGTTGATATGATTTTAGGGATAGATAGTCTACTACTCAAACTACCTACTGAGTATGAATTCAACCAAAGTTGTATGGTATATGACTCGTATTTAGAATTGGAGAAGAAGAAAAACATGAGTCCAACATCTTGAAATGTTTGAATTTATAACAATGGCTCAAATTCCAAATAATAAGAGAAAGAAGGTGGATGTGAACAATCATGTTTGTATTATTGCAAGATAATTTAAAGAGTTAAAATCCTACATGTTTTTTATTATCAAACATGAAGTTATTGATAGGAGGTATGCTGTCTTTAATGGGTAGACACGTATTGCTCTATTAAAGTCTTATAGATTATTAAGCAATGATCCATTTGAAATCTTGAAGAATTTTCGATCGATTTACTATTACACAAAATTAATTGGCATGTCAATTGTCTTGCTAACTAGATCATCGACTTGCTAACAAACTTAGCTTGTAGTCGACCTTCTACAATAATATCGTATACAAACAATGGTGTACATAATTGTTTCATTGTGAATTATCATAGAAATATTGATGTAGGAACTTCTATGAGGGAGAGTAATCTTCCTTGATGGAGAACTAAAACCATTAAAGATACCGATGTTGATGTAGGAACACAAATGACTCAAGGAAGACAAAAGGACATAAAAAACATGGTAGTGTTAATTGAAAGAATGGTATTGGAAAATGATAATGAAACATATTCCAATGCACATGGTAGACTTGAAAGGAAGAATGTTATGGCTGAAGAGTATAATTTCTTGATGAAGAATAAAACTTGAGACTTGGTTCCACAACTACAAGGAATTTTTTTGGTGAAATGTCAATAGGTCTATAAGACTAAATGCATGTTTGAAGGTGCTACTGAGAGGCACAAGGCTTGATTGTTAGAAAAATGTCTCCGTTGGCATGAACACATTGACTACAACAAGACCTTTGCCCCAATTGGAAAGATGAATTATATTCAATTAATTATCTCACTTTTAACTTCTTTCTTACATGGTGATCTCACTAAGGAGATTTATATGGAGCAACACTCGGGATTTGAGAAGGATGGTAATCTTGTGTGTTGACGAAAGAAAACCTTACAAGCTTTGAAATAAGCCCCTAGGGTATGGTATGATAAAATCAATTATCTCTTTGTCAACTTTGGTTTAAAGCAGTTTGAAATAGATCATTGTATTTATGGTTTACATGTGAATGTTGATATGCTAATTGTTGCACTATACATTGATGATTCAGTCCTTATTGGACACAATGTTGACTTAATTTTGGGTTTGAATAAACAACTAGAATATACATTTGAAATGAATGACCTCTATTTATTTCATTTCTTCTTTGGAATCTAAGTTTTTCATATGGATGAAAATATCTTTCTTTATCAACCTAAATATTCCTTGGATCTATTACAATGATTCAGGATGGAATATTGTAACCTCTGCGCTACACAATATCAATCAAGAATGAAAATGATTGAGGATTGGGATTCTCTGAAAGTTTATGCTACTCTCAACACGCATCTTGTTGGTAGGGTCATTTATTTGACTTCAAGTCAACTTGATATATATCTTTTTTGTTAGTGTGGTCTCCAAGTTCATGTAGGATCCAAAAGAAGGCACTTGAGGCATACAAAGAGGAGTATTCACTATATTAAGGGTACACATTAGCTTAGTATAACGTATTATAGTTAGAATGTGATCTAGTTGGTCTATTATATTGACGTAAATTGTGTTGGTGATGGAGATGCCAAGAAGTTTACCTTAGGCTATGTGTTTCATCCTAGATTTAGATTCATAGTTCGATTTAGTAAAAAGAAAAAGGTAGTCTCCTTATCAATGATAAAAGTTGAATATAGAGGTGAAATTAGTTCATAGAGGTAGTGTATATTCATAACCTAATGGGTGAACATGGATTCCTTTTCAAGTAATTGATTGCAGTGTATTGCACAGGACAATCAAATTGAAATTCTGGTAGCTAAAAACCTTATTTCTCAAAGTAAAATGAAGCATGTGGAGCTTCATGCTTATTATTTGAGACAATCGGTAAGGAGAAAGTTGTGTCTCTTGTTTATTATAGAATATATGATTATATTTTTTTACATCTTTACGAATCCATAACCATAGGCTAAGTCTGTGTGACTTCAAATTACTTGAACTTCAATAAGCTATAACTAAAAGGGTGGGGTGGGAGTGGTGTACACAAATAATTTCACCTTTTAGATCTCCGAAATGTTATGCTAATTGGGGGGTTTTGGAACAACGGGTCCATCACATCTCTACATATTCTAGATATAGTGGGTGTAATCCTATCAATAGTTGAAAGTCAATTTTGAGTAGTGAATTAGGTGGTTGACTGGTTAGACAGACCAACTACATGTGCTCCCAACCAATTTTATTGGTACATAGGTTGAGGTGGAATTTGGATATCTACAGACACCTAGGATGGTCAAAGTTAAATATGTATTCCTTATTCTATGGGAGTTAGTTAGGCTTCTAGTTATATCTATATGACCCTATGCATCAACATATTTAGGTAGTTAAAGTTTAAGTGTGTTATTTTATTCATTGAGCTATGCTCACTTACGCTTCAGTGATATATTGGTGTCTATTGATACAACCTCTTCTTGAAATTCATTATTCTTTAGGCCTAAGGCTTGTTTTTGTAACATTCTTCTGACGAGGGTAAATGATGTTTGTCTTGGAAACTACCTACCTTGGTTCCCTATGATGTAAGTGTAATTTGGAATGGGAATGTATTTGATGTTAGTATCTTCAACGAGTGACCTTCCAATGACAATGGAAGTCCAACCTAGGATTGTTCGAAGGCAATATTTCCTTAACAATAAAAGAATGAAGCAACAATGTAAGGGGATATGACATGAGGTGACACATGAAAAATATTCACCTACACCATGACATATCTTAAATTCATGTATTCCATCTTCAAAGAATTTTGCTAGTCAAGCCCGATTCAAACACAATGGCATGCTCAAATATTTCAAGCAGAAAACAATAGTTCCTTGATATTCCAGAGAATTAAAGGTATGCTCAAATCCGACTCAACATGACGGAACATGCCCTACACTCAAGGGATAAGAAACATATTAGGTATTAGTAAAAAATATTAAAAGTACTTGCATGATGTAAAACATCTCCTCACTAAAATCTAAGAGCCTACACTCCACATCGCTTTGTAAATTCTAGTTTGCTTAGATATAATACGTACCTAACGTCTACCTAAGGTTTGATAAAGGCTTAACACAAACTCAATTTTATTATTTTCAATTTTCACGTTATGTTTCTTGACTTAACGAACTCGAGTTGACTTTTGATTTTAATCAAGTTTGATTTACTTCTAGTATGATTGGTTTAAATTTTTTTTTTACCCTTAATAAGGAGTTATAAGAGCATGAAACTTTATGTTTTTCATATAATTGTGCAACCTTGGTATTCCAAACCTTTTTCCCTATACAACATTGACATGACTATTACTATAACTATCATTATTTACAACATTGACATGACTATTACTATAACTATAATTATTATAGTCTATATGTTTCTCCTCCATATTCCCACTTCAAAAGTAGATTAATAGACACACTATACATTGAGTTCTGCTACACATGCTGATATATATTCTCATTTTTTAGTTCTCCCACACATTATGTCAAGAAGTTTAGTGTGGAATTTTTCAAGGACTTTTCCTTTTCTATGTTACAATGGTAAACAATAAAGGAATTATACTATTGCCTCATAGAACCTTGTAATGCCATTTACCACAACAACACCATGAAGTTTTTTATTCAACATGACTTTTTGAGGTAGAGGATTTTGGATTGGGTATTACTATTACCTGGAATGTAATAAGAGGAAAATGGAAAAAAGAAAAAAAATGAAAAACGATGAACATGCAAGGGTCGTAAAGTAGAGAAGGGAGCTCAAGTAAGGGAAAGTAAAAAAGGAAAAAAAACTAAAAAAATGCAATCGACTAGTTTTTTAAACTGAAACAAGTATAGTATTTTTGTATTAAAACTGCTAAAGGAGAATCCACCAAAAATATACATGAGAGTAGTTTCATAATATACAAAAAAATTGAAAGAGAACAATCCAAAACTTCTCCTTCTTATACCTGTAAATTTATGCGTGTCACCTTAAAAAAATACCGACAACTATAGATCCTTATGTATTGTCCAAACAATGTATTACAAGTAAAACACATATAACAACATGGCAATTTATATGAACTCATTGCCACTGTGGAATTTATGTAGTTGTTGATCTTTGTGTGATTCATTGGAGCTAGAAATTTCCATTACAACTATGCCTGATTGTTGAATTGTGTCATCTTCCATATGCTTGAAACCCATTGACTATACCTTTGTAGATTGAGCATCTTTAGACTTACCCAAGAAGTGCTGAAATTCCTTTCAAAGTCATTGATTAACTTTACAACTTGTTTCCCCTGTTCTGCAACCATAGTCTCAAGAATTCTCTATTTTCATCATGTATGGCCAGATGAGATTTAATGTTGTCAATAGCACTTTGCAACCCCTCAATTATCGAGCTAAGAAGGTTCATAATCTTCATTATATTCCTTATGTCTCCATGTTCATCCCCTCCCACAACACCCCAACCTGCATGATTCAAATCTAGAGAAGGGTGTGAATAAAGCCCTTCAAAATGGAAAACCCCTCTATTATGCACAGCAAAACAACCATCGCTAGTACCAAAAAACAAACCCACAGACTACTCACAGTTATCGACAACACAACCATTGCCGTGATTGGAGTAAGAGAAAAGGAGACAAAGCCACTTACTAGGGGTCCCCGGACAAGCGGAGAAGGTCGTCGCGGCTATGCCGAGAAACCCAGGAGAAACCCTCTATTATGTCTTTGACCTCGGGTAGAACCATCAACTCAAGCTAGAATAATCCCACCTATGCCACAAGAAAGTTGTAAGGATACCATAAAACAAACAATAACATATAGAAAAAATAAGTTGTGGAAGAAGCCTGAAGCATGAGGTGTTAAGGCTCCCTCGTATACAACATACTTGCAAAGATATGCCATACAAGATGAATCCTTCTTGAATTTCTCCTTTTCCAAAAAAACATTAATTGATTGGAATTACCTCCACCCAAAATTAAAGGAGTAAGCTATCTACCCGACCATTTGCATCTGGGCTACTGATGACGTCCAGTGGATAGCTTACTCCGTTACCTTCTCACCTAGACTTACCCGATTTAATTTAACTTACCCAATTTGATTCCGGGCCATATAGTCTCATTGTTAATTAGTGAGACTACATTTTGTGCTTCTGCATAGTTTCTATTCTGAATTGTTAATCAGCGTACAAAGTTCTATTTATTTATTTACAGTGACTCCATTGTACTGAAATTATTTGGACTTATTCAATTCTCCATGCGATTATTCCTCGCCATATAGTCTCATTAAAATCTGCATATTTTCTATTCTTAATTGTTTATCAGCATACATCAGCATACACTGTTCTATGCAATCATTTACTGAGACTCCAATGAAATGAAAAATATTCTGAGCGAGTCAATTCTACAAAGCTGGAAGTTTTCATAAATCAAATCGGATAAGTCTCAGTGAGACGGTAACGAGGTAACGGTGCAAACTATACATTAGACGACGTCAGTGGGTCCCCGTGCAAATGGTCGGGTAGATAGCTTACTCCATAATTAAACTAAGGGAGGCACCTTATTTGGGAAGGCCTTCATTTTGAACTAAATTCCCACTATCCAACTTGGTTACCTCGTTGGCTAACTAATCAACGATTGAGTTATCGTGCCGACTAATGTGCACAAACTTAACATCACATATTTGATTGATGTCAAAAAATCAGTCATAAAATCTTGAGAAAACCGTTCCTTCTTTGATAGCCCTTGTCCAAATGCTTTGGACAAAAGATTCGACATCAAATATTTGTTTTAAAATCAATAATATTCGATATTGAATATTTGTTTAAAATAATATTTAATTAAAATTAATTGTAAAATAAGAATTTTTTTTCTTCTTTAAAGTAAAATTAGAATTGATAATATATAATGTAATAAAAAATTACATTTTTTTTATAACAAGTTTCACAATCTTAAATTATTAAAACATGTACAAATCCTACATGGGATAAGAAATATTGAAGCATCCTTTCCAATTTTTTTATAAAATTGTAAACCTATGCCTCTTTTTATAATTAAAAAAATGTCAACAAAACTTTGCGTCTCTTATTTGTTAATTATGTTGTAATATTGCAGTTTCGCTCAAATCGCTAGTGCTATTAAATAATGAATAATTTTTATAATTGAGTTTGAACTTCACCTTGCTTTTAAGCTTATCATATATAAAAGCCATTATAACATTATCAAAAATTATAATAGTAATATGTTTAATAATAATAATAATAATTTTAAAGTTATAGGCATGATTTTATTTATTATACATAATTTAATTATTAGAACCATTCAAATTGTAGCTAAAAGTATTCTAAATAATTATATATATGTGTTTGAAATGGAACTCTTGGTAAGAGGCTAAATTACAATTGGACGTAGTATTTGGACTTTTATATGGGAATAAGGATATATGTTCTTAAAAAGTACATAGCCCCATTAGAGGTAGCCTCAACAATGACTACAAGGGACATTGGCTTTTCTTACAGATATTATTTAAGCTGAAACTGCTTTTTGGTCTTGAAATAATCCCATAAAACTATTTATGATTTGCTAAGAGGTCATCTTGCTTAAGCACAAGGAAACATGTTAACAACCCAAGACATAGAGGCATCTAGCAAGAGCGAAAGTCTAATATCTTGTGAGTCATTTCAAGGGGTGTGGTTTTACTTGAATAATGATGATGAGTTAATCTACATCCACAGATAGAAATTAGTGATGGTTGTCCTCACTGTTGGTTGACAATTGAGTTAAGAAATTTTTTTCCATCTTCAATATAAAAAAATTGCCTATACCTATGCAATAAATGGGCTTGTTTCCTTCAAAATTTACTTCTTTTTAGAATCTTCAGAGGAGTGCTTTGACTTGATTCGCTCTCCCAATTCGTATTTGTTCTAACTACGTGGTCATATATACTTCTGATTTTTTCTAATGCATTAACATTTATTTTCCCCTCTCATACTTTGAATGTCAATAAACTCCTCATCCACATGAATCCAAATTTGTTCTAGTCAATGGTCAACCACTTTTTATTTACCTATCATTAATCTCAATGACTAAGAACTATAAAGTAGTTATTCTTCCATTTATCAAATTCTTGTTGTAATAGATTTCATCTCTCTTTTATGCATATAAGTTTGTTTCCATTTACTTGCTTTTTTCCCAAGGAAAACCATGTGTAGAAACTCAAGGGATGCTTCCCAATATTTGTGGATAGCATCCCTAGAAACCCATTAAAATGGACTAGTGTAACTCACTTAAGGGGATTTGATCTTGGCACTTATTAGCACTAAACTAGCCAAATGCCAACAACATTGGTGATCATTGATCTTGATCTCCCTTTTCCTTATTTATTAATAGGTAACCCATAACAACCTTCGTATTGGAAATTTTAATGGACTCCAATTTGTAAGCACATTAAACTACATTAAAACACTTACTACTTTAGCTTGTGTCAATTGAACATAAACAATGGTAATAAAATCAAAATGGAAAAGGAGAGATTGGTGTGCACTTTCACTAGAAACAAAAAGCTTGTATGAGTGCTAAATTACTTAGTTTGAGTGTTGCACTTTGATTCAGTAGCCTCCTCATATACGTTTGAGAGGAGGTTGGTGTTAGTCTTATACATAGTTGTGTCCTTTGAACCGGTCCTTTGACCAATAGTGACTAGTCTCAAGCACGATAGTATTGGTCTCATACTCATAAGGATTTATCTTGACTATGGCTTCGACTATCTTAGAATTAGAATCTACTATGAGAAGATCATAGATATCACAACAAATACCTAGAAAGTTTTAAAAATTTTCTTTGAATAATTTGCATCAATCTTTAAAATAACAACTACAATTATAATATAATTATAATTTCCATTGGATTAGTATCTTTGCTTTTAGTCTCCAAAAGTAAACCTTGTTGGAGAACTCACAAGAGTACGCATCATAAACTATTGAATTAGGGGCAAAGAATCATTAGGTTGCACTCAAGTCTTAGTCTCCTGACATATATCCTTTTCACAATTAACTTAGTTAGCAACTTGTCTTGGCTAACCTCATGCTCTAGAGAAGTATCCTCCTTCCCTAAATTATTAATTTAATTTTGATTAGTTTTGGATTTTTGTCAAAAACACCGAATTTTTTTTTTTTTTACTTCACATAATTTTGTAACATAAAAATCATTTTTTTTGCTAAATACAATTTCTAATTATTCAAGCTTTGTGCAACCTCTCAAGTTTCATGCACACAAAACTTTTGCAAGTAAAACAATAGGTTCATTTGAAAAAACGATATAAAAAAATTGTTAAGATATTTTTTACATATCATGTAGTGTTTTCATGCAAATTTGGAAGGGAGTTTAGGGAATCATAAAATATTCCCCTAAGGTTTGCATTTATTTCACGAAGTTAACATGTATTTTGCAATAGTGTCAACCTTCTACCTCTGAAGGTAGATTGAAACTCAACCATTTATGCTATTTGTGGAGTTCCTCATGCATTCCAAATAACATATCACATACAGATCAATGATGTAATTCATTCTTATAGCCTCTCCCAAGAACAAACGTATGAACAACGTTGAATCCCATAGATTATTTGTCATTTTCTAAACTCTAACAAAATATCTTGGTCTATAGTATATTATAAAACATTGATTTCCTCATTGCACTAACCTATCTTGCTTGCTCTCTTCCACTAACTTGCCAATAGTGTCAACTACTATAAAGAACATGCATGAGTATCATCAATATGGAAAATCATAGCCATGGTGGTTCTCTAGCTAGACTGGTTTGCTCACTTCATCATTGCCATTGATACTCACTTTCACAACTATCAAATTCATTAACATTTTATCCATTATACAAATGCACCACAACACTAAACATCTCTCTCATCAAACATAGGTTCCTCGCTACCATTCCCAATGCTCTGTTCCTACATACAAATTTTCTACTAGCATTTTCCTTCCATTAGTCTTGTCTAAAAGAAGCCTCATCATGATTTTCCAATGTCTCACTCTCCCATCTCCAACCTGTTTCTTCCATATGTCTGTCAACCTCATTATATTTTCTCCTCGGTTCTCTCATCCTATCCAACTACATCTCAACATTTTCTCTGTACTCTCTCATGGTGGCTTTCTTACTTGGGTGTATTTCAACCATCTACTTCTACCACCATATTTGTCTCTTAGTTGCATTGCGTTCAACGCGTTCATTCCCTATTCTAGTCCCATGTATCATGTTAACCATCTCTACTACGATTTTCAACTCCACCTTCTTGTCTACCCACCAAGTCCTACCCCTAAAGCACGACACTTAAGCTACCATTACATTGGGGTTAGAAAGCAACAACCCCAACTCAACCAACGATATTTTAACCCACACAAGAATCTCCTTTACCAATTTGATTTGAGGCCCCTGCCCCTTCATGGAATCTTCTTACATATTTGTAAAGGATGGAAAATTCTCAACCGCAAACTCAAGAATATACCTCTCAAGCATGTGCTCAAACCAAAAATCAATATCCCAATTCAACTTGTGATATCAATGTATGCTCCATTCAATCTTTTCATCATTCCTCCAAACATGTAGGTTAATCTCAACAAATCTCTTTAACCATCTTCAAACACTATAAGAAACCTAACCCATAAAATTTCAAGTGATTAAGTAGAGAGAAAAAAATCCTTCAATCTTTGAAGCCTAAATTCCAACGAAGAATTTCTTAACATACAAAGAAATCCTCCTGATGATCAACCATCTTTGAATTTGTTCTCTAGTTGGCCTCCACAACATGATGTTCCCACATAATGTGTTAATTACTTTCAACATGATTGTCCAACATAGTTGTACTACATTATAATAAAGGACACTAATTTTCAACCCTTTTAGAAATAGTGTAAAAAAATAAAAAAATCCATTGAATTAACCTTAAAAGAAATAATGCATCATGAATTGATAATATGGAATGTATTCATAATGTTTTTTTTTTGTAAACTACACAATATATTATATTACAGGGGCAAAAAAATTACATACAGAAAGCATGGCTGTCTGAGGTTGAAAGAGGCAAAACCTCCTCCAGAGCCTCTAAAAAAAATATCATCCTTCTAACCAGATTCACGATAAAGATGTTCATGACTGAGAAACTTAGAGACTGAGTTACAGAGAACCATAAAAGACATATCATACTCCTATATATGAGCGGAGCCAAATTGAAAAAAGACATACAGTTTTAACTAAAAAAGGTTAGACTATAACCATAAAACCTTCTAGAGACGGTACCAAATAAAACCGGTTCAAAATGAACATTAAACCGAGGGAATTTCTTCAGTGATGGGGAAATCCCATCGTTCTTCCTGCGACAAAGTGGGTGAATTGGTGGCGGCATTCGGTGCCGAAGTAAGAGAAGGCAGTTGCTGCTCAAGCTGCTGGGCCGAGGAGTCCTTCAGTCTCTTGAGGAGAGGTTCCACGGTTGATGGAACCATAAAAGGTTTGGTACGTGGCGTTTTAGTGGAGCATCCCGTTGCGCTACCGCTGCCACCTAGACTGGTGAGAGCCCGACCTCTAGATTCGCTACCACTCGCAACGCCGCCCTGAGCACTACCCCCTGTTTTGTGAACATTTAGACTTGAAATGATTTCCGTTCCCTTCCATGAAAAAGAGTTGTCCATGGCCGTGAGTTGAGCATCCATCTCAACGATTTTTGCTTTCATTGAGTGAATTGCAATCCGAGCCTCCGCCCAATTACTAAGCATGTCCTCTGCCAGATTGTAGAGCATATTCTTCAACATCCAGTAGTGATTAATTCGACCACCTTCCTCGTCCGTTGAGAGCTTGCGGTTGAGAATCTTGTTCTCCCAGGCTTCCACCAATACATGGACTCGCGGAGAAATATGTGGTTCATAAACCACCAGAACTGGTGCAATGCAACCCCTTTGGGTTTTGGCCCTTCCTGAACTAGCATGTCTAGGGGTTCCTCTCTGGCCTGACATTGCCGCTAACCTGAGCCTAAAACCAATACGCAGTGGAGCGAATTTACTAGCGCGGGCCCTTGAACGCACAACAACAGAGACTCTGCAAACTTCCCACTGGACTGCGAACCAAACGATGCTACCAGCCATAACATAAAACACGACCTGGTGCTGAATTAACCACCTGTCATTCCACGTACCTGTCACCATTAAACCTCGCAGCCAAGCCATGAATGGACCTAGGAGGACGTACCTTCGCTAGCCCAGTTCGCAAGCGCTAAAGTGACCGGGGAAATTTCTCCCATGCACAGAGAATCCTGAGTAAGTAGACGAAGGGTGCTGGCATGGTGGGATATTTCTGGCCTTACACGTGCCTGAGTCGGTGGCCGGAGAACAGGACGAGTGTCGCCGGAATTATCACCCGCATCCGGGGAATGTATTCATAATGTTAATCCTTGATTATGCTCCATAAAATTAAACCACTTAAAAGATTAATAATGATATACATATCCATAACATAATACATAAAATAAACATATAACTTTGAAATGCAATATAGTAATACATTTACACTTTAGCGTGTGCACAGTGTTAAAGGGAAACCAATAAGCATCCATTGTACATACATTATACTCCTTAATATAAGTATGTATTAAGTATCATTATATGACCATAACCCTCCAAAAAAACATATAATGACCCTAAAGGCCCTACAAATATATTGAACATCAAATAATTTAGTTACAAAATATTATAGTGGGTAACATGATTTCAAATATGTTAAGTGTAAGCAAACTATGTGTTACTAATTTTTTTTCCCTTTCCCTTTAGATCGAGTAATTACACCTCTTTTCTCCCCTCAAATCTAGTACAATAAATACCACGAAATAAGATCGAGCAGTTACACCCCTTTTCTCGCCTAAGATCTAGTATAATAAATACCATGAATAATTCTAACTTGACCAATAACTATGAACATCATGTCACTCTTTATGTTCTCAAATCTTTTCCAGCTCCAACTCGAAATACTCTCCTCTCCTTACCAATCAAGTAACTTTATTCCTCTATTTCAAAATCACTTAGGTGATTAGCCAAATGCCATCTTCTTGTGAATGTGCTAAATTAGTTTTAGATCTAAACATAGTGCATAACTCAAGTTAATCCACTAGCTTTGGTATAGCCACTAGCTTTGGTATGATAAGAGAGATGCTTTGATTTGAGGGGAATAAATATAGTGTTAGGACTTGGTTTTCTTAAGGGGAGAAATATAGTGCCAGGACTTGGTTTTCTTCGAGGGACGAAATGGAAGGTACTTACTCAATCATAGTGGCTTATTTGAGAAGGGGCTTGGTAAAGAGTTCGTAATACTTTGAAGGACCTAGAGCATAGCTTAGAGTTACATGCCTTCACTATCTCAGGGAATACTTTTAGGGACCAACCTCACTTGAGAAGGCATCGACAATAAGTAGAGCGTTGCCAGTTTTAGAATTGTTTGACATCACTAGAAGGATAAGGATGTGCTTGTGCCTTTGTTGGAATACACCTTGCCAGAGCTAGCGATATAAGCTGATTTATTGTATCTTACCTAACGTTGCATTATTTGTTGGAACTACATATAAACTTTAGGAGCATGCCAATTGGATGCATGTGCCTAAGTACAAACCATGTTATATGCATTTTTCCAAAACATAAAACCATGGTGCCAACACGTTTATTCTTGATGGTTAGGCTATTCCCACCTAGAAGCGTACTCAAACCCAATGCAGTGTAGGAGATTAGACTTAAGACCCTCACATAACATATATAATATTTGCAAACTCATATGTTTTAGTAGTGATTCTTATCAAGATGTTAGTGTTATTTTTTGTGTGAATGAGTAGAAACATCACAAGTACCGACTTATATTTAATAGTAACATTTTGAGTGTATCAAAGACATACATTTTTTTTGTTTTTAATGTTCATTTCCAACGACAAATATTAAAGACAATACACTTTTTAAATGATTGATATATAATATAGGATATACATAGGATATACTTGTCAAAAGTGTCCCAATGATGTCTCCATATCCCATCTTGTAGGAGTAACCTAAACAATAGACGATTTGCAGTTTTTCGACGATATTTGTCATAATTCAAAATTACAATTTTGATTGCAAAAATAAATTCAGCACCCTCAATTATCTTTATAGGACTTCAGTTATGCAATTCCAATAACGTAAAACTACAATTTCAACCAAATTTTAGCTAAAAAATAGCCACAAAATAAATAAAAATCATCGATCATTTAGCTTACATCCATTTTATATATCAATCATTATTTGAGCTTTTTCAACACTTACTTAATGGTTCATAATAATCAAACATAGAAAATGATTGGTCCCTTAAGAGGTCTTTACTTTAACGATTAGTTAGGGTGGGAAAGTTTCTGATTTTTTTTTCGAAATTACAATAATGCTACATTTTTTCCATTGACTAATATATAATATGTAAAATAGGATAACGTTAGTGGTATCCTAATAATATGTCATGTATTCCATCTAGCATATGTGTCCGAGTGACATCTCATATATCACCTCTTATATATCAATCATTGGAGAAGTACATAATATTCGTCTTTTCCAAGAACTTCTAGTTACTACTAAGATACTTATGCATCTCACCATACAGCATAATCAATCTTGTTTCGTTAAAAGGTCTCTACCTTCAATTATTATTTGTTATTGTGAAAGTTTTTGAATTTAGTGATCGGACCAGGGATTGGAAAATTGTCAGGGCCAGAAACGATCAAAGATCAAACCGGGACAGGTCTGGAACCAGAAAAGCGCTGAGTCCTGGATCAAACAGGACCAGAAACCTGCAGGGTCAGCCTACAGGTCAGATTGGGACCGGACCGGAACTGGGAAAGGGTTAAACGGACAGATTGGGACCGGACCGGAACTGGCAAAGGGTTATACGGACAGATTGGGGCCGACCTGACCGGACAGCGAAGGTTAAACGCTGGGGTCAGGTGAGTACTGTTCCATTTAAATAACATCTTACGCTGCATGCTTTCAAGCTGGGTGTTTAGACACGGTCCAGACGAACCTTAGATGGGGACTTATTCTAGAAAATTGTGTTAAAGAACTAGGGTTTTTTGGACACCTGCGTGGGTTTAATATTTTGAAGTTTGTAGTTGGGTGTTTAGACATGGTCCAGACGAATCTTAGAGGGGGTCTTAGATGAATCTTAGAGGGGGTCTTAGTAGAAAATTGCGAGGGTAATTAGTAGAAAATCGTGTTAAAAAGACCTAGATATAATTTAAAAGACCTAGATATAATTTAGGTGGAAAAGATAACACTTCATTCTATTCAAACCTATTCAAACCTCGACCTAATTGATATATATAATATTAATTTCTTTATTCCCATTCAAACCCTGACGTAAGTAATATATATATAATATTAATTACTTTATTCCAAAGCTTAAGCTTTTTGTGGTTGATTTTTAGTTGAGGTAGAATTCTAAATATCTTGTTTTTAAGTATATTTTTAGTTTAGTTTTAGTTATTAGTTGAGGTAGAATTCTAAATATCTTGTTTTTAAGTATATTTTTAGTTTAGTTTTAGTTAAGTATATTATGTTTGACGAGTGTTGTCAATTTGTTTTGGAGTAAGCTATTTAGTAGATGATTTGTATTTTTCAATGTAAAAATAGTGATTTTCTTTGTTCAAATTTTATATTTAAATCTAAAAATAGATTTAGGGTTGTTTTCTTGACTACTTCACTTATACAATTCCAACCAATTCAGCTATGAAAACATCGTCAAAATATAAATACAAATCATCAAGAGTTTAGCTTACTCCATTTTTGTAAACCACTCAAACTTATCAGGTCTGGTCTGGTCCTACGAGGGCAATACCATTGGGATTACCTTCTCCAAGATTGGCTCATTTCCATCCTTCACCTGGAACTACTATAGAAGGGTAATTAAATCCCGATCCATCCATCCTTCCGGTTGAACTAGTTTCACTGCTTCCTTCCGGTTGAACTAGTTTCACTGCTTTTTCATTGGTTGTTGAACTGCCTTCCTTCCGGTTGAACTAGTTTCACTGCTTTTGCTTTTTCATTGGTTGTTGAACTGCCTGATCCCTACGTTAGTAGTTATTGAATAACCTCCCTTCCTTCGAGCCAATAAAAACTTTGGATGGTCGGATAGCCCTCCCTATCGGTAGCCATCTATTGTGACCTGATAGCCATATTCTCTGAATATATGGGGCCCATCCCTCCTCGTAGTTGTTCCCCGACGGCCCGAATAAAGGGGTAGGTTTCTGTGCTTCCCACGGTCTGGTCCTGTCACCGTTCTCATACCATTGCATTATTGATACACATATACTACGACTATCCATCTGATCGCTGCACCCTGAACAAAGAAAATTGTTGATGTTCCAGCTGTAAAAATATTTAAACATCAGTGAATCAGATATTCTATAAAAGCTGGCTCCTAAGTAGTCTTTGTCTTTTGTAAACATCAGTTCAATGTGTAAAACCAGATAACTAACGGTCATTGTGTCGAAAATAACCTTGTCTCTGCTGCTGATTACACAATGGAAAACCGTACTGAATTAATAATCAAACAGAATCAAACTTCGTATACTACCACTTTCCGTCCATCCAATTAAAAGCATGAAACTGAAGTATGGTATTTATAATTTTTTACATGCTACCACTTTCAATCCATCCACTTAAAACCATGGAATTGAGGTTTAGTTTTTTCCTATATTATCACTTTCAATCCATCCTCTTAAAAGAATGAAATTGAAGTGTATTATTTTCTGAGATCCTCAGTTTTTACGAAATCCTTTAGCTTAAATCTCCCATGCTTCATATAAAACATTATTGATCAACTATTCCTTCATAAAACATTATTGATCAACTATTCCTTCTGTGACCATTCTGCTAATATGCATGAATTATGAAATATGTGGTTTCTTTCTCTGACCATTCTGCTACTATGCATGAATTGTGAAATATGTGGTTTCTTTTTCTCTGAACATTCTGTTAATATGCATGAATTGTGAAAAATGTGGTAAATTGGTCTTAGTTGTCCACAGCCTTCCCATATTTGATCAGTGCAAAATTTGCATCAAATTCTTCATTCTTCTCACAATTGAATCTTGATCAGCAAAATTCCTTGTTCAAATTATTTTGCTTTCCTTTCTTCTCATTTTTGAAAAGCACTACACCTACCTGGAATTTCTGGTTCTTTGTCTTTCTCCACAGGGGTTTTAATGGGACATCTATATCTGGATTGGAAATTCTACTCATTCAATGGGCATGGGCATGGAACTAAGTCAACTGTTGACTTCATGCCCCATGGATGGGTGGAATCTCCGATCAAGATAAGCTCAGAGCTCAGAGGTTTTAATGATGCATATAACTCTTGGTTTCTGGATGTTGGGTATTCTTAGATGATTGAACATTTTGTGAAATTTTGCAGAATTCTTAATTGTGGTTGGGAAGCATTTAAGGTTTTATTTGCTATTGTTATTAGCAAGAAGCTAGTCAAATACCCAATAATTTTGACAATAACCAATTAAACTAATCTTTCAGATTCACTAGACATTAAGAAGCTAGTCAAATACCCAATAATTTTGACAATAACCATTTAAACTAATCTTTCAGATTCACTAGACATTAATACACCCCTGATGCCACATCCATCCCTAGAGTAAGCTTCAACCTTCCTCATGCATCCCTTCATGCATCCCTAGACTAAGCTCCAACCTTCTTGAGCAAGCTACCAGTTTCAGATTCACTAGAGAATAATACACCCATGAAGCCACATCCATCCCTAGGGCCTAGAGTAAGCTTCAACCTTCCCTCATCCATCTCTAGACTAAGCTCCAACCTTCCCTCTTGAGCAAGCTAGGTCAGTGTGGAAGAGTAGGTCTTTAGGTACTAATAGTTTCATTTATTCTCTTGTACTCACAAACACAGAAACCAATACCAGATGCTGCTTGAGTAATAAAATTGTGTCGCTACTCCACCAATTCCTCCCTACAATAGAGACGTACACATGTTGAACAAAATAGGCCACTTCCTTGGCTGAAAATTGGGATCGGATCAGACCAATTAATCAGTATATCTCCTCCACTCACCTCCAACGCGAATGACCTAAAATCAAAAGTTTTCTGTGACGAATCTTTACAACAAAAGAAATGCAATCGAATCATAAACTTGATCACAAGATCAGAAACGCAGAGGCAAAGATTGATATCATTCTGGTTACTCTCCTTAGCACTAACTATCTTAAATACAACGCAAATAAAGGGAGCCATTGAGAGCCAATCTTCTTGGTGATTGGGGGTCCATTTCTTGACTAAATAGATATTGAGGCTTGTCCTGTCAATGGACATTGAAGAAAAATGAAACCCATAGAAACCCGAACTCCTAAGAGTACTAGACAAGACAAGATTATGGATGCCAATAGTATTAAATTGTGGGTGCAACTGATGGTTCCATGAGGATTTGATCCTATGCTCTCAAATTAAGTTTCGATCTCCTGATCAAGGGCGAAAAGTGACACCCACCAACAATTAAATCAAAACAAAACATGCAATCTTATTACAGTGCACTCTACCTGACCTTTCAGAATGATTTCCTGCTCTATCAAAACAATTTCCAAATTTCCATTCAGAATTCATGCTAAAATTCAGAGTCAAAGCAGCTCTTGACATCATTTTTTTCTGAAGTATTTATGAAACAGCATTGATGCTCTGAAGTAAAAAAGTTTGTATTTTAGGTTTTTTTTGGCTTTCTCTCTTTTCCACAGTCAACCCATAAAGATACAGACTGACATGATTAACAGAAATTCTGCCATTAAGGCAGCAGGCCTGGCTCTAATCTATGTGGGCATGGGAAGGTGCCCCGATTGAAGAAAAAAACACAGAATTGGAATGCATAAAATTGAAATTGAATATTTGAAATACATGAATGGGCACCTGGTCGTAGGGAAGACATCCTTGGTCTCTCATGAGATAGCTGTCCGCTGTTCCGAGGGTTGGCTCTGCTGGCTGTGGCTGTGTGTTTGAGTAGTTGATCACTGTGAAAAAGAAGCATGATCACAATTACAATCAAGAATTTGAAGCGTACAACACAAACACCACAGGGCGCCGTCCACGCTTGAACATCTGTCCAACAATTTGCCACAATTGTCGTCGTTAATTAACGGGGAATTTTGTTGGGTTGTCTTTTTATCTTTTCTCGTTTTTTTCTTCCAGAGTTATGTGGAATTTTATTATTACTTTGGGAAAAAATTCAATGCATTTCAGTTTCGACTGCATTGTGGAAGGGAAGAAAATTAATAACTGGCCTATATTTTCTTCTTTACATCAGACATATATGCTTAACCTTATTCTATTCTTTAATTAAAAAACTTTCCACATAAATGTTTTATTTCTTATTTTCAAGTTTTAATCTTTAAAAGTGTATATTTTTTATGTTATATATATATACAATTTATATTTTTTATGTTATATATATATACAAAATTTATGATGATACTTTTTTTATTATTATGGTTTTATGAAAAATATTTATTATATATATAATTTATGATGATAATTTTTCTTCTTTGAATTTTTTTAATTATGGTTTTATGAAAAATCTTAATTTATTGTGTTATACATATTTTAAAATTGCAGTTTTACTTGATATGTTAATTTCAAATGGTTTTTAATTATGTTTTAATATTGCACTTTTGCTTTGTAATTTTATTTCAAATTAGTTTTTTCTGGTTGGTAGTTGGAAAGTGTAGTATAGTATAGTAATTGAATTTGAACATATTGTGTGTTTTCTAAAGTATGATGCATAATTTGAGTGGCAAAAAATATAAGTTGGTACATATTGGAAAGGAATAATATAAAATATATTTATACTCCCACATCATGGGAAGAGTTTGTGGAATATGGAATCAGTAGGGCCCATTAAGCGTTATAATGGGAGACAATGAATCGGAAATAAAGGGATTGAAAAGATATGGAGTCAGCTTCAATACACGGTTCCCATTCCAAAGGGGTTAAAGTTTGTCTCCTTCATGTGTTTTGAGGTAATGAATCGAATTTGGAATGTGTTTGAGGTATTTTTCCACTTTTAGAGTGATTTATTTTTAATAAATTGTATTAATATTAATATTATATATTTTTAAAATAAAAATAAAAATAATATATATGTTTAGAATATCTTAGAATAAATTTCGAGGTTTATTTTTTTCTATATATATTATAAAAGTAAGTTAAAGAAAGAATTTGTTTTTATTTATTTATTATAAAATGTATAGTGTATTGGGGAGGTGGGTATGGGAGGGATAATTTTATTTTTTATTTTTTATTATCTAAGTAGAAGTACAATATTAACTTATGAATGGGGTCCAGGAAGAACAACTAATAATCATGCAGAAGATCATGCTCTATATTTTGGATTAGATCTCGTTGTTCCCTAGGGATTCAAAAGGTTGTTATTTTTGGGATTTTTGACAGGCTTCATAAGCACATCATAGGTCTCGTTCAACATATCTCTGAAGCCAATTTGATGCACATTCGACGTGATAATAATGCTAGCAAACTAGGCATCGCTCTTGGCAAAAGGAAAACTAGTGCAAAATGGGGGCCAACATACAACTCGTAGGGGAGAACTAGCCATCGCTCTTGGAAAAAGGAAAACTAGTGCAAAATGGGGGCCAACATACAATTCGTTGGCTCCCCTAAGGTTTAAGGTATAGGAATATTGGTCTCCATGGTCCAAGTGCAAATTGCCATAGCATTCAATACAGATCCCACTATAACAAATGCCCCCCACAGTCGTTTCGACCCCTGAGAACAAATCACAAGGGATCATGTGCCTCCAAGCATGGAAGAGCTTTCGAGAAGCTTGGTCATAGGTAGAGTACATCTGGACTGGTAATATGCTGCCTCTCTTTCTTCACACAAACACATTTGGTATTAAGGGGTGATGCCATATATGTTCTAAGTCTGCGAATTTAATTGAGGGGAGCAACACGATGATGGTGACTCTAGCATTCATGGAAGACGTCGCCTTTCCCTTTGGTGCTCAAGGGGAGTGGCTCTCAGTCCAAACAATTTGTGGGTCATTGGGAGTCGTCAAGACGAAAGTGAGCTTTAGAATCTGGCTAGCAAACATGGGAGAAAATTTGGTTTATCTTGGAAAATTGCAAGGAAGTGGGTGTTAGTGGGGGAGAATAACAATAACTCCCAACATGAATATGGAAAATTTGGTAGCCAAACTTGCAAAGCTTACGACACTTGGAATCATGGATGTTCAAGCTGATATTTGAGAAATAAAGGGCAATTTATCTTGGATAAATTCTCAGTTGGTTAGAGTTTTGGAGGTTGTTCATCAAATCATTTCACACCCCGGGCCTAGATACTTGTCTGGGAGATGTAGAAGATCACATCCACGTGTATGGACATCAGGTGGAGACCATGATGAATACTATGGACTATCACTAAGAGCTGTTGGCTATGAGTGTTCCAGGGTCACTCGGCAAACTGAAAGAAGATGCATGGACGATGACTTTGCTTTGCAACTTCCCCACAGTGGACTTCTCAACCTCCAATGGACCTACAAGTGGCAACATTGCTCCTAAGGTCATGAACAGTGGTCACAACACTGGTTAAAATTAGTTGATTATAATTTTTTTTTGCTTTGTTGCTAGACAAATATATTAAAATATATAGTAGTTTAGTAGATGCCATATTTTCTTCAAAAGAAACAAGTTTTTTGGAAGATGTATCAGAGCATAACTATGCTCAAAACAATTTTATTGCTTTGTTTTGAAACTCTGTAAATTGTTTTACTGATATTTTTCAACATTTATATACATGTTTAATTTAGAGAATTCTAGATTTTGAAATTTTAGATTTATTATATATAAAAAAATATTATTTATAAAATTCTTAGAATTTAAATATTATTATTTATTTAAAAATTCTTACATCTTCAAACTAGTTATGAAAATTAAAGATATGTTTTTAAATATAAAAGAGTATATTAAATTTGAAAAGAATTTGTTAAATTGAATTTTAAAAAATGTTACATATTTGTAGATTTAACTATTAAAATACCTTTTGTTTTACTGTCTCACTAATCAAACAAAAAGGAAGACAATCAACTTTAAGAAGTACTTTGTATCAAATCTCTTTATGGTTTAAAGTTCAAATTACAAATCTCTTTATGGTTTAAAGTTTAAATTTATTGAGTGTCACTTTTTTAATCAACTTTAAATATTAATAAATATTATTTTTTTATAGGGATGTGTAACTCTCTCTTTGCTCATTGTGGGGCTATATGTGTTTTTTTAAATAAAAAATAACATGTCGATTTAAATTAGATTTAAAACATTTGTAACAACAAATATATAAAACTACTAAAATTCTAGTGGGGTAATTCAAGTGGTCAAGTACTATGTAGGCGAACCACTATATATATATCAAAAATAATTAAATTAAAACTCTTCCTCAATATTTGTATTTATAAATATTTAATCTCTCTAAAAATTTAGTAAATCTTTTTTTTAAAATAGATCTAATAATAGAATCAATCACATTTTTAATATAATATTTTCTATATAAAATTATACTAAATTTTAAATTTAAAAAAATTAAAAAAATTATTTAATTAAATTTTAAAAAATAATTATTACATATTTCTAGACCTAACTATATAAACTTTTTGTTTTACTATCCCATTAATCAAACAAATAGGAAGATGGTCAACTTCATAAAAAAAAATCTATTCGTATCCAGTCTCTTTTATAATTTAAAGTTCAAATTATGTTTTAAGAACAAGTTGATCGAATGTATCACTTTTTTTTAATCAACTTTAAAAATAAGACTATTTTTTACATCTTTTCATAAATTGATAATAGAATCAATCTTAATTTTTTATTTTTATTTTATTTGTTTTTTAAACCAATATTAAAATAAGTTACTTTTTAATTTATTTTTTAATATTTTTATATCTTATTAAAATAAATTGCCACTTATTTTTATTTTTTAAAATTAATAAGTAAATATGTTAATTGGGAAATGAAAAAAAGCCATGATGATTTTTCTGGGTGGTATCATAATTGTTCATTGTACTTAAAGGAGGGTTGTGAATTATGATAGTATATTCATACAATTTTTTATGCACTTATTCATAAATTAATAGACTTCTTATGCAATCAATTACCAACAGAACAAGCTATACTTTGTTTTCAATAGACTTAATTTCAAAACACAGAAAGCATTACCAGAACGTCAGGTTCTTCACTTTGTATTAAATATCATGTGCTTGCCAATGTCCAGAAACACACATACACATGAAAGTAATGTTATATGCACTCCTTGAATCAATAACTGGGGAGAACGGATGCAATAGAACAAATCACAACGTATATAAACACTATAATCGTTCTATCTTTATTCAATATTTCGAGCTTGAAAATATAATACCCAAAGTCGATTTTACACAGAATATTTGCCACAAACTAAACTTGGTTTACTGCTCAAGGAACCAATATGTTCCGAGACTCCCTTTCTCGATCTCTTCAAGCTGCTCGAGTTGTCTCTAGCTCTCCAATTATTCAAGATCTCTAAGCTATCTAGCTATCTAGCTATTCGAGCATCCCCCTATCCCCACAAGAATGATTCGAACTAAGTTAAATACAAGAGGATTTTGTTTCCAGATCCTATATCAGAGGAATCCAAATCTAATTCAAACCCTATAAACCTTATGAATCAACCAATGACTCATTAACTAACTGCGAGAAATACTCAATTGATTAACCAACCCAATTCTCACTGTTACAATTGGAAAGGATCGAGAATCCTTATCCAATTTTATTCAACTAACTCCTAAAATTCTGGAAATCCTTACCCATTCAAGCAAATCCTATCTATAACATCTGGAAAGGATACGAGAGTTCCTTTTGCAATTTATTCAATCTTCTATGAAAAACAAGAAATTATAAATGAGACTCGAAGCCTCCTATAGAAGATCACACTTGTATTTATGAAGTCACAAATGACTTCATCCTTTGAGCCTATGCTCCTACATCAGACTCCCCAGCTTGAATTTGTTCATGGGATCCTGTCCATGAGTTCCCTCTCTGTTGTTTTTCTGTAGGATTGCAGCAGACATTCAAAGTTTTAATTTGGGTAGTTCTCTCATCCTGAACAGTCCCTTCAGCCATCTCTTCCAGCATTCTGTTAACAATAAGTCTACCGGTTCCTCTGGTACATATTCTGATTTTACAGAACAGTTCTCCTCACCCTTCTTTTGACCTGCAAACAATCTGTCAAAAGGTTCACCTTCATCTGTTTGTAAACTAAACAGTTTTCCTATTACAAAAGCAAACAATAAATTTATTAGCATAAAAATGCTTGTCATCCAAGAATTCTTTGCATGAATTCATTGGTCTTTCTTCTCCTTGTTGTTTCTATTACATCACTACCTTTAGCAATTTCATCAATCATACTGCTTTCATATTCCTTCATGACTACATACTGTGCTTCCTTCATCAATGCCATACTTGCATTTGACATTTTCTGTTGATCTGTCCCTTCCTTCTACCAATCACTACACACTTTGTCGGTCATCATCAATAATTGATTATTGACTTCCTCTTGCTTACCTCTGAATGGATAAAGGCTATGCTTCTTACCACTCATTTCAAAGGAATAGACATTCCTCTTTCCCTCATGTACTGCATCTCTGTCAAATTGCCAAGGCCTACCTAATAAAATATGACAAGCATCCATTTCAATTATGTCACATCTTACCTCATCCCGATAATTTCCAACTTGGAATTCTACTTGGCATTGTTCATTCATTAGAACTTGATGACCTTTCGGTGGCCATGCAACTCTGTATGGTTTTGGATGTACTGTCCTCTTCAATTTCAATTTGTCCACCATTTCTGTAGACACCAAATTATCAGTACTACCGCTATCTATTATTAACTTGCAACATTTACCTTTAGCCTTGCAGACTGTCTTGAACAGGCCCTTCCTTTGGACTGATTCATTAATTCCCACAACCACTTTCCTTACTAACAAAGCCTCACCTTCTTCAGGGTAGTTCTCAGTCACTTCTAATTCCTTTGGAGTTTCAGTTTCAACTTGCACTACTTGTGCTCCTCTTTTCCTCACAATATTTTCTGGACAATCCCATGACATATGGCCAAGTTGTCCACATGTGTAACACCTTACTTGTCCACCTCTACCTCTACCTCTTCCTCTTGAATCAACTCTCCCACCTTTGTTATCATTAGTTCTGTCAGGTTGTGCTTACTGGTTTGAACTGCTAGCTTCACCTTTCTATTGTTGTTCCCTTCCTCCAGAGCCTCCCACCTTTGTTTCCTTACACCGTTTTCTCATCAGCTTCTCCTCTGCCTTCAAAGCAATATGATATGCTTCTTCAGCAGATCTCAATGACAACAAGCTTAGTTAATATTGAATATCAAATATTAAGCTATTTACATACCTGGAAACTCCGTCAGGTGTATCCTCTATATGACCTGATCTAATATTCACCTTATAAAATTCCTCAGTAAACTCCCTAACTGTCATTGACTTCTGCTTAATATTCTGCATTTTCCTAAACAAAATCAATTGGTAATCTCTTTAGGAAGAAACTTACCTCTTAACTTAGCTGTCGTTCTACTCCAGCTATTGATCTTGTCTTTACGTTTCAAGATTCTCTCATCTTGCACACCATCCCACCACAAGGATGCATGCTCTCTAAACCTCGTGACAACAAATCTGACTTGCTTGTCTTCCTTCACTTCAACATAATCGAAGTGTTTATTCATAGCATTGATCCAATCAATTAGTTTCTCTGGATCCAAGCTCCCATTATAGAATGGTACATCAACCTTTGAAATTGAACCTATACCAAAGATTGATTTCAATATTTTTACCTCAGGAGTTTCAGCAGTTGTCTCCTCCTCCTCATCTGGTATCTCTTCCTCACTTGTATCTCCACTGTGCTCTTGATGTCTAGATGTATCCAAGGCTTCCAACCTTGCTCTCAGAGTTCTCACCTCCTCTCTTAGCTCTGCATTGGCAGTAGGTCTTCCTCGCCTGCCCTGACCTCGTCTAACTATGACATCCATTTCTCGACACAATATTTCACTGTTGGATACAACTTTCCTGTCAGTAATAACTTGCTACGAATATGTTAGTAATACAGGAGAAAAAAAACTTTCCTTTTATATAAGAAGCAAAACTCCTTTCTTTAAACTAACAATCCTTACTCTAACCAGAAACAAAATTACTACTATGACTTGGCTCTGATACCAAAATGATGGCAGCCTGAGGAGAACACACACAAACCACCTATCCAAGGCTTCAAATATTCTCTCTTCCAAGTTCACCCATTTAATTAATTTCTGCAAACACAGTTTTCCCTGTAGTTAAACCTCATTAACTCTTTCGAAAAGAAACTACCAGAACTTATGTTGGTTGCCCGAATTTCTATGAGCAAAGGTTTTGATGAATTCCAATCTCGTAGCCAAAATCCAATGCTTTAATTCATAAATCAATAGACTTCTTATGCAATCAGTTACCAACACAACAAGCTATACTCTGTTTTCAATATAATTATTTCAAAGCACATAAAGCATTACCAGAATGTCATGTTCGTGTTCTTCACTTTGTATTAAATATCATGCTCTTTCCAATGTCTAAAACCACACATACACATGAAAGTAATGTTATGCACACTCCTTGAATCAATAACCAGAGAGAATAGATGCAAGAGAACAAATCACAATGTATATAAACACTATAATCGTTATGTATTTATTTAATATTTCGAGCTTGAAAATATAATACACAAAGTCAATTTTATAGAGAATACTTGCCACAAACTACACTCGGTTTATTGCTCAAGGAACCAATCTATTCCGAGCCTCCCTTTCTGGATCTCTTCAAGTTGTTCGAGTCGTCTCTAGCTCTCCAATTATTCAATCTCTCTAAGCTATCAAGCTATATAGCTATTCAAGCATCCCCCTCTCCCCACCAGAACAATTCGAACTAAGTTAAAAAGAAGAGGATTATGTTTCCAGATCCTATATAAAAGGAATCTGTTGCAGCTGCAACTGTTTTCCCAAATTTTTGAAATTTTGGACCCTCCTTTTGATTTTGTCTTGTCTGAGATTAGTTGGATTCTTGAAATTTTTTTCCTCTGCTACAATTTTGGATGAATTGAGGCCGACTTTTTCTTCCATTGAACGTTTGAAGCTTGAAGTCTGATTTTGGTGATTTTTATCGCTGTTGAATGATGAGTTGACGGTTTGTTTCCACTATATTGGAGTTTGAGTGAACTATTATTTCTGTCGCCCAGCTGAAAATCCTCTCGGTTTATTTGAGTACTTAATGATTTTGATTTTTCGATGATCACTGTCGGAAGTCAGTTGAACAACGAATCGAGGCACTAGTCCTCTTTGCAGCCCGCCATTTCGGAAAACAAATAATGAATGACCCAATGTAAAGTTTTGTTTTTTCGCCGATGCGTGTTTATCTTTTTGTTTTATTTTATTATCAGCGTTTTTTGTTTTCGCTGTCGGAACTATTTTGTACAGTGCATCGGAGTCGTAGTTCCCTACAAAGCTGTCGTTGTGGAAGCTAAACGATGAATGTTCCGAGGGATAGTTCCTAGTCTTGCCGATTCCGTGTTTTATTGCTTTCGGGCGTTGCGGCTTTCCAACGAACTATTTGCCGACGCATTGTCCTTAGTTGTTCTGACCTCCGATGCATGGACGACAGTTTTTAATGCTTTATTTTGCCGACGTTTTATTTCGCCCCGGAACCCTTAGTCTATATGTCGTCTGCCGTTGCGGCTCCTCACCAGACTAACCATTCGACGTATAGTTGTTCATTTTCTGATGATTTGTTGCGATCTTCGCCGATGTTTTCGATTGCTGTGGGACCCTTAGTCCATGTGATTTCCGCCATTGCAGCTCTTTACCGAACTAATCGTCCGATGCCATAGTATTTTCGATGTTCGATGCTGCAATGTTTAGTGTTTATTTCGGCGACGTTTTCTAGTATTGTGGAAGCCATAGTAAATTGTTCTCCCGCCGTTGTGGCTGCACAGTGCGCCATCTCTCCAATGGTTAGTTGGTTTATGTGTTGACGAAATGCAGTTTAGTCTTTCGAGTCTCTGACTAGCGATATGTTATTTTTCCGCGGAGCCCGTAGTCTGTCCATCCCTCGCCGTTGCGGCTCCTTGACGAACTAATCGGCCGATCCATAGTTTTCCGCCCGCCGAGGAGAGTTCGTGTTTTCGCCTGATGCTTAGTATTTTCCCGCCTTTCTTGTGTGCTTCAACTCTATTTTTCTATGGCGGTTACTTTNTGTTTTCTTCGGAGGATGTCGAATGGGTCCAGATGTGGCCTGGTTTGAGATAGGGAGCATGTTTTATCGGGCTTTTGTTTTTAGTGGATTTAACAGATTCTAGGCCCAGCTGTCAGGATTTTCTTTGCATTATCATGTTTTCTTTTTATGCATTAACATTGTTTTGAATTCATTTTACAGAATGCATGTATTGATACAGTTCTTGTTACTTTAGTAAACCCTAAATGGTCTAAAATCTGTTATTTTCATGACAAGACGATTATTGCGAGTAAGATGTGTTTAAAATACAAAGTAGAAGGGAGGCAGCAAGGAAGGAAGTGGTTGAGGAACGAAGAAGCAGAAGCAGAGAAAAGAAGAAGAAAGTTAGGTCTAAGCTCTACAAGATCTAGCAAGGGACCAATGGATTACTGAGCATAATCAATAGAAGCAGAGGCCCAGGCTTGGGAAAGTTCGTAAGTTACCAAGCTGGTCCCTTTTCATAGAAGTGTTTTCTAAATTTGAAATGTAACGTTTGTATGAACCATGAGCACTCACAAAAGGACAAAATTGTGAGATTAAACGGTTGGGGGAGCCTAAAGGTCACCGAGGGGCAGCCCAAGAGTTTTGCTTGTAGTATAAGTATAGGAGAGTTAGATAGAAGAGGGGGATTTTTCCCAGAGAAACTTGTGAGCTACTTGTTGTAAGAGGAACTACTTCGTTTTGCAATAATAAAATTACAAATTTTGCCTGTTGGAGAAAGTGCTGTGTGGAATGTTCGAATGTGATAAAATGAACAATGTTGAAGGGGAACTATTTCATTTTCAGCTGTGTTTCATTAACTGTGAGAGCATTCTAACTTTCTGAACCTATGTTCTTATTTGAATGTTCTCTGGTTTATTATGTGATAATTTCCACTATGAGTAATGGATGTTTTAATAGGTGACGAGCTATCTTGTTGTGTTTATCTTTATTCACGTTTGTATGTTTTGATTCTAAGAACAACTATGTGTGATTTATCTTAACATGTGAACAGTATTACATTACTCATGAATTAATAATCTCACTCCCTAGGAATAGCTTAGTTAGCTTTTTTTTTTTTCTAGTTGTATGTGATTTAAATGCAAGAGAGTCTAAGATGAGAGGTAAGAACCTGCGCATCACATTGTGACCACTCCTTGCATTCTTCGTCAATCTACATCTTAGATAGGCACTTGCACATCATACTTAAAGTCAAAAATACAAAAATATACACGGTGGACTGGGCCACAACTTGTAAAACCCTTTTGTTTTTGTTACTTGACCTACGGTAGCCGGACCGCAAACTGAACAGATTCCCTACACCAAATAGTCACGGGCTAGTTGGGAATGTTGACTGGAGAGAATCCCTTGCTGTTGTTTCCTGCAAATTTTTAGGCCTCAACAGTTTCTGGCGCTAGAAGGAGGGCCGCCAGTGCATGGCTGGCCGAGGAAATCCATTTCCTCGAAATAACTCCACCAATGATAGTTTTGAAAGCAGTCTATTTCCTGATCCAAATACTGAAGAGAATAGAGAACATTTGTTTGCTGTGGACAACCAAGTGGTAAATGATCTGAGAAGAAACACGCGTGCTTATGTAAAGAGTATTGGAGGATTACCGATTATCCCTGATTTACCCCGAAGAGAATACAAGAAGAAAGACCGTCCCATCTTGGAAGATTCAATGTTGGTTGGAGATTTGGAAGAGTTAGTAGAAGTAGCATTACAGGAGGTTGTTAAGCCTTTGAATCAAGTAGGCCCAAACACACCTTACTGTTCTCCTGCGTGGACTCCTGTTCCTTCATCTCCTCACTCTCCACCTAGACTCATGGCAGGTGTAAATGCAAACTAGCCACCTAACCCACCAAATCCACCACTGGCTTGGAAAGCCAAATCACCCTTGAACCTAACACCTCCGTTGCATGACTTACCTCAAGCTTTTGAGAAGTTGCTGCCTAAGTTTGATCCAAATGAGAAGGTTGTAGTAGATGACC
>LPNX010289291.1:152991-191381 GCA_001517045.1 Pseudotsuga menziesii
GCTTAGAAAGCATATAAGCCTTACTACAAGAGAAGAGAGGATAACAATCAGTCCAAACCTCCTCCACACAGTCCTGCATCAATGAACTTAATGGAGGTAGGGATGGACAACTTTTGCACTTTTCACTAGCAGGCCCATTCTGAAAAGAATTGTCCTCAATGGATAAATTCAATGACATTGGTTATGAATCAACTGTTAGATTCCAAATTAACCGAGGATAATGATGAAGGAGGGAAAGACAACAATAAATCAACAGAAAAACAGAAGGATGAGGCCATGGTTTTATGGGACTGTGTATCGTTGTTTCATGCCGAGGAAGAAAATGATCTGAGACATGAAGACATCCTAGAAACAAATGTAACGACGAGGAGCCAGGGGTTGATTAAGGAAAACATCTTATGCTCCCAAAAATCAGGAGACTTCAAAAGAATGTTAAGAAATTTCAAAAAAAACTCCTTAGCTAATAAAATTCTGGAATTTACCATCACCAGTCAAAATCCTAGACGGATCGACATGCTTATTAAGCCCAATGAAGAAAAGATAAATAATGTTAAACCGAATCTCACAGAACATAAGATGGACTATGACATTGTGGAGGATATCAAAAAGGTAAGGGCGAACATCTCCTTATTTGAGATGTGCAATGTGCCGCAGCAGAAAGAAAAGCTATTGAAAGCACTTGAAATATCAGAGAAGAAGCTTCCCACTAACAATTAGCCCCAAGAAGAAGAAATTGGTGAAGCAAGTATGGGAGGTAAGTCTGAATGCAAGACTCCACCTTTTCTCCTTACTTTTGAAATTTTCAACCACAACGTGCATAACTGCCTAGTAGAGTCGGGGGCATCAGTCAACATTATGCCGCTGTCAGTCTGCAAAAGGATAAATGGGCAACCTAAACCTTCTACCTGGAGGGTCATTCAGTTGGATAAAACGAATGTGAAGGTAATTGGGGAAATGGAGGATGTTCTCATTAGCTTATCTTCTAATGATAAGGTATGTCAATTCATTGACATCGTGGTGGCTGACATATCGGAAGCTTATGGACTTGTTTTGAGAAGAGATTGGTCGGCAAATCTTAGTGGATATTTTGCCTCGGATTGGTCACATATATGGTTATCTTATAAAGGAATCCCAAATCAAATTAAAGCTTTAAGGGAGCCACACATGAAACACAATGTTACTCAGATCGAAGGAAAAAATGAACCAGTGTATTCTGTTTTGGGAAATTACTTTATTGAACTAGAACCGGGAAATTATCAGGTGGAAGAAGCCAGCGATACGTCGGACGCTCAGCCTCATCTCCTTCGATTCTCACAGGATGATGAAATCAATTGTAAAATAATAGACTTAACTGTAGATGTAGGTATTAATTCATGCACAATAGCGGTTAGCGATTTTTGGACGCTTTTCTTTGATAGTTCTAAAACTTTAGAGGGGTCAGGAGCCGGCTGTGTCCTGACTGATCCTAAGAAAAATAAACATTTCCTTTCATGTAGGTTAGAGTTTGAATGTACCAATAACACAGCTGAATATGAAGCATTAGTTTAGGGACTAAGAAAAGCAATTGAATTAAAGGCAAAAAATCTGAAAGTGTTTGGAGATTCTGAAATAATTGTAAAACAAATTCGAAATCAAATACATTGCATTTCTCCTCATTTAAAAGCTTATCAAAATGAAGTATGGGATTTGCTTAAATGTTTTAGTGCATTTAACATTGTATCGATTCCTAGACTTAAGAATGTAGCAGCTGACTTGTTGGCCACCTTAGCTGCGAGGCTTGTGCCCTCTAATAATCAGTGCTCTATTGAATTGCTTTTCAGGCCTTTAGTTCCAGATATGATTACCAATCTATGAGTCTTTGATGATGATCAGCAAATCATAGAATTCTTGACAAATGACGAGACCTTCAAAGGGGCGATTATTGATGATAAAGAACATCAAGCCGAGCTAAAATTCGATAATTTTATTCCTAAAGGAGTTAGGACTTTGGAGCGAATGTTGATTTGAATGAGAAATTTAGAAGGCCAGTGAATGTGAAGACTCATAGGTCGTCTCTACAGTTTGAGTTGATTAATTTGAGGACTGAAATTGAGCCTAAATATGTGAATTTGGGAAAATGTTGCTCCCCAGGTGAAAAGAATAAGTTCATCAGTTTGTTCAAACAATACAAAGATGTTTTTGCCTAGACGTATGAAGACCTGAAGACATATGACACCAATATTATTCAACACGTTATCCCCATCAAATCTGGAATCAAACCTTATCAGCAGCCTTTAAGGAAAATGCATCCAAAATTAGAGCCGTTGATTCAGAATGAAGTTAAGAAGCTATTGGATGCTAGAATTATCTTCAAGGTTAGACACTCGGAATGGGTTTCAAATTTGGTACCGGTAAGGAAGAAATCTGGAGAAATTAGACTATGTGTGGATTTCAGAAACTTAAATCGCGCTTCGGATAAAGATAATTATCCTGTCCCACCCATGGAACAGATATTGCAAATGGTTTCGGGTTCTGAATTATTCTCTTTATTAGATGGATTCTCAGGCTACAATCAAGTGTTAGCAACTGAAGAAGACAGACTTAAAACTACATTCAGAACCAGATGGGGAACTTTTGATTACAAAAGGATGCCCTTTGGACTCATAAACGCTGGAGCTACTTTTCAGAGGTCTATGGACATATATTTTTGCGGTCTGATTGGCCACAGTGCTTTAGTATACCTCGATGACATTACAATATTTTCAAAGAAAAGGGAGGAACACGCGTTTCATCTAAAACAGATTTTTGAACGCGACCGAAAATATGGTATCTCACTAAACCCCAAGAAGTGTGTGTTTGCCGTTACCGAAGGTAAGTTGTTGGGTCATGTGGTTTCTAAGAAGGGGATCTCCATAGACCCAGAGAGGATCAAAGCTATCGAACATATTCCTTTACCCCATAATAAAAAGGGCATGCAATCATTTATGGGGACAATAAATTTCGTGCGAAGGTTTGTGCCAGATTTCGCTCAGATTGTTAAACCTTTGCAACAAATGGTAAAACAAAGTGTACAATTCAAGTGGACTGATGTAGAGAAGAATGCATTTAGTAAAATAAAGACAGCGGTTGCACATGCACCCTCCCTCAAGAGTCGGAATTTTGAGAAAGATTTTATTTTGTACACTTTCGCATCTGATGATTCACTAGCAGCGGTGCTTACCCAGAAGGAAGATGGGGGAGATGAGTTCCCCATATAATTTATGAGTACTGGTCTACAGGGGGCTGAATTGAATTACCCAACTGTGGATAAACAAGCTTATGCCGTGTTCAAAGCGGTAAAACAATTCAGACCATACATACTTAAGAATCGGACAAAGGTAATCGTTCCACACCCAGCTGTGAGGTCTCTTTTCATACAAAAGGAGTTAGGAGAAAGAAGAGGCAACTGGGTAACAGCTCTACAGGAGTATGACCTCAAGTTCAAACCAGCCTCCATAGTTAAAGGGCAGGGGTTGTGCAAACTAATGACTGAAAGTAAAGACAATGAAGAAAATAACTGGGAAAACGAAGCTGAGTTACATTTAACGGACGTATGTCCTCTATTCATAGCTTCAGACTCTTGGTATCGAGACCTTATGCATTACCTTCAGGCGGGATTGTTACCAGAACACTGGATTTCTAAGCAAAGGAGAGCACTGCGTCTTAAATCAGCCTCATATCAGATTGTTGAAGGAATATTATTCAGAAAGAATTATGATGGAGTTCTTCTTAGATGCTTAGAGAAAGAAGATGCGAAGAAGGTCATGATAGACCTACATGATGGGCCTGCTGGAGGACATTTCTCCGGAGATACAACAGCCCATAAAATTCTCAGAGCAGGATATTATTGGCCCACACTGTTCAAAGATGCACACGCCCATGTCAGAAAGTGCGACATCTGTCAAAGGTGTGGTGGAAGACAAGTTAAAGCAGCGGGACCATTAAAGCCTGTGATGATAACAAAACCTTTTGAGCAGTGGGGGATGGACATTACTGGGGAGATTAATCCAAATTCTTCCTTGCAACACAAATATATTTTGACGGCAACCGATTACTTCACTCATTGGGTCGAAGCCATTCCGTTGCGTAAAGTGAATGAAGATGCGGTCATGGACTTCTTGCAAGATCATATTATGACCAGGTTTGGAGTTCCAATTACTTTAGTTTTCAATAATGCTACTTATTTTTCCTCTATTAGATTAACTGCATTTGCTCATGAGAAAGGAATTAAGTTGCACTACTCTGCGAATTACTATCCATAAGGCAATGGCTTGGCAGAATCTACGAACAAGAATCTGATTAGAATTTAAAAAAAGACTGTGATAGAAAACCAGAGGAGTTGGCACTTAGCATTACCAAATGCTCTTTGGGATGACAGGTTCACCCCCAAGACTTCGTTAGGTGTGTCCCCATATACCCTTGTTTATGGAAAAGAGGCCATTCTACCTCCTAATATCATGCTACCCTCCTCCATAATAGCTGAAGAATCAAGAGGATCAGATAATGAAGTTTTGTAGATGAGGATACATAATCTTTTGAAGGCAGAAGAATCTAGATCCAAGGCTAGAGAACGTTTTAAACAACAACATGAGGTAGTGAAGAGGTGGTTTTATAAGCACAAAGCTGGAACAAAAGAATTTGAGGTGGGAGATTTGGTTCTCAAGTGGGATCACCCTCATGATGAGAAAGGAAAACACACGAAATTTCAACAATTATGGGTAGGTACTTTCCAGATTGCGGCAAAGCTTGGCCCCTCAACTTATAAGTTGCAGGATTTACAGGGATGGGAAGAGAACTTACCAGTAAATGGTTTAGTTCTTAAGCCTTATTTTTCTTGATTTGGTTTTATTTTGTTCTGTTTTGTATATAAATAATTGACTTGTTTTTCCACTTTGATTTGTTTCTTTTTCTTTTTGTTTAGAGTATTTTTCTCTTGATTCCAATAAAAAGAAGCAAGCTTTTGGTTGCATGGAGAGCATTAGAATCCCGGACTAACTAAAATCCTTGATTATAAGACTGTGTATTATGGTTTTATCTGATAGAATTTCTTCTAGTTTAGCAGTTTCCTAAATGGCTATGAACACATTGAAGTCCTGCTTAATCCCCGTAAAACAACTCAAGATTAAAAGGTCTGGAATACTATTTCGAGGCTCCATCCATCTCACACTTAAAAATGTCCTAGGGGGTTACAGCAAAAGACCCATGGAAAGGAAGCAGGGTAAACAATCTATTATATATAAATGATCCCATGCCAAGAATTGAAAGCCAAAAGGCAAATAAGAGTCAAAATCTCCTAAGAAAGCAATATGTATCAAAACAAAGTACTGAACCATAAAAGTACAAAATTGCCAAAGTTCTTCTCCGTCCATGAGCTGAAAATCAATACATCTCTCACACAAAAGGACACTATGGATAGAGGAGCATGAATAAAAAGTTCAGAAAGAAAGGTATGCAAGAGGACTCAAAGAAAGGACAAAATGTCCAAAAGCACAAAAAAGTGCAAAATGGCATGGGAATGAGGAACAAATGAATATTTCTGTTTACCATATGTTACAATCCTGTGATGTCTAAGCTGGAAGCTACCCGAAGACAGAGGTAAAAAAATGAAACTCATATTCCTGGCCTCAAAAGAGTTATCTTGACTTTGAAATCTTGGTTTCCATTTTCCTAAATAGGACTATCATCAGTGATTAAAAGTACATACATCAGTGCCATTTGAGAAATACAGACATCTAGAAGAATTCAACATGTTGGTTTTATTGTCAAACAGTCTGTTACTTAAGGAAGAGATTGTCCAGAGATCTAGGTTCACCAGGTAGTCACCAATTGTTGCAGCTGCAACTGTTTTCCCAAATTTTGGACCCTCCTTTTGATTTTGTCTTGTTTGAGATTAGTTGGATTCCTGAACTTTTTTTCCTCTGCTACAATTTTGGATGAATTGAGGCCAAATTTTTCTTGCATTGAACGTTTGAAGCTTGAAGTCTGATTTTGGTGATTTTTATCACTGTTGAATGATGAGTTGACGGTTTGTTTCCACTATATCGGAGTTTGGGTGAACTATTATTTCTGTTGCCCAGTTGAAAATCCTCTCGGTTTATTTGAGTACTTAATGATTTTGATTTTTCGATGATCACTGTTGGAAGTCAGTTGAACAACGAATCGAGGCACTAGTCCTCTTTGTAGCCGCCATTTCGGAAAACAAATAATGAATGACCCGATGTAAAGTTTTGTTTTTTCGCCGATGCATGTTTATCTTTTTGTTTTATTTTACTGTCGATGTTTTTTGTTTTCACTGTCGGAACTATTTTGTACAGTGCATTGGAGCTGTAGTTCCCTACAGAGTCGCTGTTGCAGAAGCTAAACGACGAATGTTCCGAGGGATAGTTCCTAGTCTTACCGATTCCGTGTTTTATTGCTTTCCGGCGTTGTGGCTTTCCAACGAACTATTTGCCCACGCATTGTCCTTAGTTCTTTCGACCTCCGAAGCATGGACGATAGTTTTTAATGCTTTATTTTGCCAACGTTTTATTTCGCCTCGGAACCCTTAGTCTATATGTCGTCCGCCATTGCGGCTCCTCAACAGACTAACCATTCGACGTATAGTTGTTCAGTTTGCTGATGATTTGTTGCGATCTTCGCTGATGTTTTTGATTGCTGTGGGACCCTTAGTCCATGTGATTTCCGCCATTACGGCTCTTTACCGAACTAATCGTCCGATGCCGTAGTCTTTCCGATGTCCGATGCTGTAGTGTTTAGTGTTTATTTCGTCGACGTTTTCTAGTATTGTGGAAGCCATAGTAAATTGTTCTCCCGCCATTGCGGCTGCATAGTGCGCCATCTCTCCGATGGTTAGTTGGTTTATGTGTTGACGAAATGCGGTTTAGTCTTCCGAGCCTCCGACTAGCGATATGTTATTTTGCCACGGAGCCCATAGTCTGTCCATCTCCCACCGTTGCGGCTCCTTGACGAACTAATTGTTCGATCCGTAGTTTTTCGCTCGCCAAGGAGAGTTCGTGTTTTCGCCTGATGCTTAGTATTTTCCCGCCTTTCTTGTGTGCTTCCACTCTATTTTTCTATGGCGGTTACTGTGTCATTTGTGGTGTTTTCTTCGGAGGATGTCGAATGGGTCTAGATGCGGCCTGGTTTGAGATAGGGAGCCTGTTTTATCGGGATTTTGTTTTTAGTGGATTTAGCGGATTCCAGGCCCAGCTGTCAGGATTTTCTTTGCATTATCATGTTTTCTTTCCATGCATGAACATTGTTTTGAATTCATTTTACAGAATGCATGTATTGATACAGGTCTTGTTACTTTAGTAAACCCTAAATGGTCTAAAATCTGTTATTTTCATTACAGGACGATTACTGCGAGTAAGGTGTGTTTAAAATACAAAGTAGAAGGGAGGAAGCAAGGAAGGAAGTGGTTGAGGAACGAAGAAGCAGAAGCAGAGAAAAGAAGAAAAAAGTTAGGTCTAAGCTCTACAGGATCCAGCAAGGGACCAACGGATTACTGAGCATAATCAATAGAAGCAGAGGCCTAGGCTTGGGAAAGTTCGTAAGTTACCAAGCTGGTCCCTTTTCATAAAAGTGTTTTTTAAATCTGAAATGTAACGTTTGTATGAATCATGAGCACTCACATAATGACAAAATTGTGAGATTAAACGGTTGGGGGAGCCCAAAGGTCACCAAGGGGTAGCCCAAGAGTTTTGCTTGTAGTATAAGTATAGGAGAGTTAGATAGAAGAGGGGGATTTTTCCCAAAGAAACTTGTGAGCTACTTGTTGTAAGAGGAACTACTTCGTTTTGCAATAATAAAATTACAAATTTTGCCTGTTGGAGAAAGTGCTATGTGGAATGTTTGAATGTGATAAAATGAACGATGTTGAAGGGGAACTATTTCGTTTTCAGCTGTGTTTCATTAACTGTGAGAGCATTCTAACTTTCTGAACCTATGTTCTTATTTGAATGTTCTCTGGTTTATTATGTGATAATTTCCACTATGAGTAATGGATGTTTTAACAGGTGGCGAGCTATCTTGTTGGGTTTATCTTTATTCATGTTTATATGTTTTGATTCTAAGAACAACCATTTGTGATTTATGTTAACATGTGAACAGTATTACATTACTCATGAATTAATAATCTCACTCCCTAGGGATAGCTTAGTTAGATTTTGATTTTTTCAGTTGTATGTGATTTAGATGCAAGAGAGTCTAAGATGAGAGGTAAGAACCTGCGCATCACATTGTGACCACTCCTTGCATTCTTCGTCAATCTGCATCTTAGATAGGCACTTGCACATCATACTTAAAGTCAAAAATACAAAAATATACACGATGGATCGGGCCGCAACCGGTAAAACCCTTTTGTTTTTGTTACTTGACCTACGACAGTTGGACCGCAAACTGGACGGATTCCCTACACCAAACAGTCACGGGCTAGTTGAGAACATTGACTGGGGAGAATCCGTTGCTGTTGTTGCCTGCGAATTTCTAGGCCTCAACAGAATCCAAATCTAATTCAAACCCTATGACTCAACCAATGGCTCACTAACTAACTACTAGAAATACTCAATTGATTAACCAACCCGATTCTAACTGTTACAATTGGAAAGGATCGAGAATCCTTATCCAATTTTATTCAACTACTCCTAAAATTATGGAAATCCTTAGCTGTTCAAACAAATCCTATCTATAACATTTGGAAAGGATACGAGAGTTCCTTTTCCAATTTATTCAATCTTCTATGAAAAACAAGAAATTATAAATGAGACTCCAAGCCTCTTCTAGAAGATCACACTTGTATTTATGAAGTCACAAATGACTTCATCCTTTTAGCCTATGCTCCTGCATCAACAAGACACTTATCAACCTCTTTGGGTATATGTAACAACTTGCAAGCCACATATAAAAATTATAGGCTAGCCTAGGGTTGAGGCATCCTGGAGACACACCCAGTAGAAGATGAGGGTCCCACTCAAAAGGGAAACCTACCTATCCAACCTTAATTTCTACACCTTCGTAGACTTTAGGAATCAAATCGTTGCGAAGAGGGGTCCTTGTCACATAAATAAAAAAATCTTATACACCAATTTTTTTATATCAAACTTGGTCATTACCTTAAAATTAAATTATTATTATTATTATTAAAAAATAAAATAAAGTAAAAATAATTTTATAAACCACTTAACATGAGTAAATGAGTAAATCCTAAATGCAAGTTCACCCCACTATTAGTTTGATTTTATATATTTTGTAACCGACCTTTCCTTTTATAAATGATTATATAATTGTCTTGTATTACAAGAGACATCAATAATTTACCATTCATCATTGAAGAATGGAAACATATTTCTGTATTTTAATAATTAAATGAAAATTTTGCTCAATTATTTTATTTAGCTAAAAAGAGATTCTTCTCCTTCACCCATATACACGACAATATGACACAGTAACTAAATGTATTTTGTTGTGAAGTTTATTTTATCTTGTGATGACTTGTACTTGAATTTTATTATGTCCCTCCGGGGGACATATAGCGACTGCAGAGAGACATTAGTTGTCGTTTGGAATAATCTTTTTCCCATAAGCCAATGTTCATCCTAATGTTTTGGACTGCAGTCGATATTAGTTGTCACGTGGATATAATTTTTTTCTTGCCAAGCCATAGTTCAAGATAAAGTTTTGGTCTGCTAGTGGTTGATGTGAAAGGTATCGGGGGATCCATCTAACACCTATCTAAGGGACATACGCACAAGTACATTAAGGTTGACCAACTTAATGTTACTCTCAACTACATTTATTTCACATGTAGGTACACAAAGTCTAGCCAACTTAATGTTACTCCCAACTACATAAATTTCACAGAGGTCGTAGCCTCTTACTTGGTTGACCCCTGCTTGTTCAATCAATGGCCTCCCTCCTCGAGAGTTGACATGGATCCTGAAGGTGGCAGATAAGGCGTTTTCGACTACCAAACTTTCATTTCACAATTTCGATCTTGCTTCTCTTTCTCTGCTCTTGATGAAGGTTCATCTCTGGTAATTATGGCAAATTGGATAGGGTTCAAAGGGTTATGCTCATGTCGATGAGAGTCTATTCCTTGCCCATTAATCTACTGTGAGCTTTGGATAGCTTCTATTTGGTTAAGGTGTTGAGGCAGCAACCATTTGTCCCCTTCGCACATAGAAGTAAACTACCTTGGATTTTGTTTTCATTTCATGCACAATCCCTCTTAAGTATATGCATTTAAGAAAAGGATTTGTTGTTGTTTAGTCTTATTACCCGGATTTATTATTTTCACGTGATATTGTCTCTTATCTCTTTTGGACCTAGAACTAGACAACTCCCAGAGGCATTGATATAGCACGCAAAGCCCCACCCACCACTACAACGGGGGTATTCACTGGGGCTTGTATCATGTTTTCTGGCTTTATTCTCTTATTGCTCGACTTGAATACATAAAGTAATGGAGTCATGTATATGATTCTAAAATACAAGAGTATGATGATAATGAAGAAAATGATGATAGGCTTCTCTGGCTTTAAAACCCCACGTTGGCTTTGATCACAAGATGATCTCTGCAAAGTTTGATAGGATAAGCCTTCCCATACACCCCAAGGCTTGAATGAATAATAGGTACTTCTGTAAGTGACTAAGTTTTTGTGATAGGGATCAATAATCCTTGACACCCTGGCCTCGACAAATGCTTCGTTGTGCACATCAACCCTTTCTTACATGTATACACTTTTAATGGATACTTCCTTGCACAATTGAAATGATGAATAGTGATTCCATTCTGCATAGGATTATTTTTTAAAACATGGCTATGGTGTAATGCATGTACAACACTACGAGGGTTGATCGTATAGAACTAACTAGTACCCTCTGCCATACAGAGGTATATTCGCTTCCCTTCGAGCCAAATATTGCACTCAATGTTTCATTAGGGTCTGTGCACAATGAGAGGATATATTTATTGTTTGGGGAAGAAGGAATGAACCTGTCTCATAAATCCTTTGGTAACTAATTCTTATACTATCCTCTTTCATTCCAGATACAATTTTTATCTCCAGGTCATATACATTTACTAATTGGTCATTTGGTATGTTTACATGACCCGACACCGTGATTTACATTGGGAACAACAATGACTCAACATGGATCCTGGTTTTTGGCCTTCGATTAGCACTGGTTTTCTCATCGAAGACTTCAACTTAACTTTAATATGAGGGTATAAAAAGGATAACCATCTAGAATGGCTTGTTATTTTGTTGTTTATATATTTTCTATATGCATCATGTGACAAGACTAGGAATTTTAATTTAAATAGCAAAATAATTCCGAATTCCAAGTTTCAAAAATAATTTATTAGTAAAAACAAAATGTGTATCTTTGAGAATTATAGCAAAACAAACTGGGAGAAGAAGTTGTTTCATATCCTGTAGAAGAATTCGATTTTGATCCTACAAAATCCCTGTCAATTCTGATCTTTATTATGATCTTTACTGTGATTATGCTTGTGATTATTTTTATTATTCTCTTGATTGAGCCATTGACACACTCGTTGATTTTGTTAATACTTACCTCACCACCCATTGATTATGACTTTCGAGATTTATATCCAAAACCTATAGATCCTTGATGGAAAGGAAATGATAGATAATGGTCGTGGAGGATGAAAAAACATACAAATTATAGATTCAACATTAATCGTTGACATAATAACAATATTCAATTTGTGTCTTTAAATTTATTTTACAATTTTTAATCTTTAATTCATTTTTATTATTTAATTAAAAAAAATTCATAAACAATAAAATATATCATTTTCATACATACCTATCTCACGATTTTTATTTTTCATATTTACTTTCATGTGGGCAGCTTTGTATCTTATTTCGGCACTAGTTAGCATTCATAAATATTGTGACCTTAAAGCAAAAAGCTAGATATTTTTATATTTTTACACAATTAAACTAGAATTATTAATAATATGGGTTGTTGAAACTGTGTCTTTTGATTATCATATGTTTAGTTTGGTCCTTTAACCTCAAGTTTATCCATTTATGTTGGTGTGATTCCAGAGCCTCCATGCTCTTGAGATTGACCCTTTTCTTTGCATAGTATATGATGCATATATACATAGTTTCCTTCTTGGATACAACCCTTCCAACCTTCAACTCCGACCATTCTTTTTACATATCTTGTTTGTGGAATTCGACCCTTGGTCTTAATATTTAATATATGCAATTTTCTTAGCTTCTGTTTAAAGTCACTTTAGCAACAAAAAAAAAATGCAATCTGATTCAGTCCAATGATAGTATAGATAGAGGTTGTTTTCTAAATTGGAAATGAATTTATTAACAAAAAAATCAATGCAATTTGATTCAATCCAATGATAGTATACATGTTATCAACTAAAAAAAACCAATGTGTCATAAGTGGAATAACTCTACTATAGATTTTTTTCTGCTAGGGTTTTGAGAGTTTGTAGGCACGCAGGCTAGGGTTTGCAGGCCTGCTCGACCTCCCCATGGATCCTCTGGATCCAGCATCCGTCGAAGTCCGTTTCCAATCCATCATTGCTTCTCTTCCTCCCTCCGTGGTGCCCATCCCTCCTTCCTCTCGATTTGTAAAACGTGCAGATGTGCCGGAAGTTAAGCTCTCCTCAGCCGCCTCCTAGCAAAAAGCTGTTACTCTCTCTGAGAAGGGACTCATCAGTTTGTTCACATGACTCTGGCTGTCCCCTTGCTTAGTAGATATCTGACTCAACAAAAACTGGAGAACCCTCATCCAGGGGGAGGTGCAACAAATCTTTTGTGGCAAAGGGTATTTCGCTTTCATCTTCGAGAAGAAGGAAGATTAGGATCTCATCTTCAGGAACGACCCCTATTTCATGGGACCAAGAGGAATGTATTTGAACAAATGGGATCTCTTTTTTAATCTAGAGAAAGACATTCCTAAGGATGTTCCAGTATGGGTAAAACTTCCACATTTTCCACTCCACTGCTGGAACGACGAGGACTTCAAAGCAATAGGAAACACACTGGGTAAATATGTGGACAAATCAGAACCAAAACCCCCAATGTTCTCATGCGCCCATATCTGCGTTGAGGTAGATCTAGAGAAAGGGCTACTAGAATCCATCAATCTCTCCATTGATGGCTGGACCCACCTGCAAACAGTGGACTATGAACAAATTCCCTTCAAATGTAAGTACGGCCATGAATATGGGCATTTTGCAAAAACTTGTCCGGAAAAACCACAGAAAGGCATGTAAGAAGGGACGCAGGAGGAAGGATGGAATGTAGTAAGCGGGAAAAGAACAACAAAAAACACAGCAGCAAAGCAGTCTCATACCAGAACAAAAAGCGCCTCCGGAAATAGGTTTGAAGCTCTCCAAAATGAAGAAAAAGAGACCGATCCTCAAGAGGAGAATGTTGAAGAAGGCCCATCCCCAGAACTAGAGGTCATTGCAGAAGATTTAACCAACCGAAAAATGAAAGATCCAGAAGAGGAGCCAATGCAGTTAGAAGCAATGAAGGCAACAACAATAAACTCAAAGGGATTGGTTACTCGATCTAAGGCAAAAGCAAGCTCAAAGGAATCCACAGATAATTCAACTAAGGAGCAAGAACCCCTCTCCAGAAAAGGAAGAAAGTCCAACAAGATAATAAGGGAGCAGGAAGCAACAAGGGAAAAAGCAGCGGGGAAGCAATCCAATCTAGACTTCCTGGTTAAAAATTCTCAGGCAAGCAAATATCTTCTTTGTGCCGAAGAGGAATGAAAGGAAAAAGAAAGGGCACTCTGCAATGCCAAGAAATAATGAAGCTGGTCTCCTGGAACTGTAGAGGATTAGGAGGCTCTCAAAAGATAGAAGTAATCAAAAGGTTCAAAACAATGGAATCGGCCTCAATCCTCCTTATCCAAGAGACAAAAAACCAGTGAAAGATATTATAGCCACATTAAAAACTTTTTGGCCTAAAGGAGAAGGGTGCGCCATTAGCTCAATAGGTGCATCAGGAGGCCTTCTCAGCTGGTGGGACACTGACAAATTTGCAATGCTCTAGGCAATAGAAAATAAGAACTGGCTGTTAATCAAGCTAGTAAATAAAGAGACCAAAGAAATGTTATGGATTGGGAACATATATGGCCCGACCATTCAAGCTCAGAAAGACAATTTTTGGCAATCCCTTGAGGATCAATGTGCAGACAAAATGCTTCTTCCTTTCTATTTAGCGGGCGACTTCAACGTCACCATATCTGCTGAAGAACGAAGAGGAGGAACAAAGGTAAGGGATCCTTTCGGGGAAAGGCTTGAAGACCTAACCTCTCTCCTCTCTCTGGGGACTATCGAACATCAAACCTAAAAACGACACATTCACGTGGAGCAACAAAAGAATTGGCCTCGGCCACATAGCTTCTCGCCTGGACAGGGTGCTTGTAAACACACATCTCTTATCTTCTCACCCAGAGTCCAAGCTCCTCTACTCATCCATCTCTGATCATAAGCCGATCTGTCTCTTCTCCCCCCGAGAAAATCTAGGCCCGCTCCCTTTCCGCTTCAATCAACTCTGGCTTGAGGCCGATGGAGTTAAGGAGATTATTGCTGAAGCTTGGCACTGCTTCATTCCTGGTTCCCCAGCTTTCTCTTGGGAACAAAAGATTAAAAGAGTCAAACAAGCCCTTAAATCATGGGCAAAGATTCATTTCCAGGAGCCCACTAAAAAGAAAGCGGATATAGTCAAAAGCATGGAAGAACATCAAGCAAAGATGGAGGAGACTAAAATCACAAGGGAGCACCTTCTCAAAGAAATAGAACTTGAGAAGAGCCTGCAAGCAATTCTTAGGCAGGAGGAGCAAGACAGGAGACTGAGATCGCGAGTCGTCTGGCTCAAAGAAGGCAATCAAAATAATAAATTCTTTCAACAACAATGCAGGGACAGACAGAGATGGAATACCATCAGGGAGCTCAAAAACGAGGATGACGCTCTCATCACTGGGCAAGCTGCAATAAGTACGGAGGTAAGAAGTTTTTTTGAAAACTTATTTAATGATGAGGAGAATGTTTCATAGGATTGCATGGAAGAAATGGTTCGGGACATCCTTGCCCTGATTAGTCCAGAAGAAACCCTACAGCTCGAAGCCCCCATAACTGAGGAAGAAGTGAAGAAGGCCATTTGGTCCCTTCATCCAGACAAAGCCCCTGGGCCCAACGGCTTCCCTATCCACTTTTACAGAACCTTTTGGTCGCTAATAAAAAAGGACCTCATATGTCTTATTTCCTGGATGGCTAAAGGCAAAATGGGTGGAGCTACAAACTCCACCTTCCTGGCCCTGATCCCCAAAGAGGAAAATCCCTCCTCCATCAAAAGGTTCAGACCCGTCTCTCTATGTAATGCCTTGTATAAAATCTTTTCAAAAGTCCTATCTCTAAGACTCAAGCCAATTGTCCGATCTCTGATTTCCCCCAACCAAGGAGGCTTCATCTCGGGTCGTCAAATTAGTGACAATATCCTTATGGTTCAGAAAGCTATTTACTCCAGTACTAAGAGAGGAGAACCAGGCATGCCCATCAAATTGGATCTGGCAAATGCATTTGATAGGCTAAGGCATTCTTACATTCCGTTGGTTTTAAAAAAATTTGGGTTCCCTTCTATCTTCATAAACCAAGTTCAAGCCTGCATAAACTCTCCTTGGATAGCCCCCCCAATCAACGGAAGACCTACAGATTTCTTTAAGGCCTCTAGAGGAATAAGACAAGGGTGCCCTCTCTCCCCCTTTCTTTATATCCTTGTGGCGGATTCTCTTAGTAGAAGACTCACTAGACTTCAAGTTGAAGGTTTACTCCCAGGCCTTTCCTTCTGAGCTGGAGTTAATCCTATAAACCATGCTCTTTTTGCTGATGACACTATCCTGTTAGGCATAGCCTCCCCACAAATCACAAGAAACTTCCTAAAACCCTTAGACCTCTTCCTCCGTACCTCTAGAAGCTCGGCTAACCTGAACAAATGTCAGCTCTATGGCTGGAACAACAACATCACAACTGTTCGTAGCATATCTCAAATTCTGCATATCAAATTCAACCACAATTGGACCCATTTCACCTACCTGGGTATCCCAATTGTCAAAAAAACCTGTGCCTCAGCTATGTGGACGTTGATCATACAAAAAATCAAGAACAAAATCAATGCTCTGAGCTCCAAGTGGTTAAATCTTGCAGGAAAGGTAACCCTCATTCACTCCATCCTCTCCTCTTACCCGATATACTCCAGTTCGATGATCCTTGCACCTAAGAGCGTCATAAATAGCATAAGCAAGGAAATAAGAAAATTTCTCTGGAAAGGGGGAAAGGTGCAAAGAAAGAAATTTCACTTGGTTAAGTGGGATACTGTCAAAAAGCCAAAATGCAGAGGAGGATTGGGAATTAGGGATCCAGAGCAAATGAACAAAGCACTGGGAGCAAAACTGATATGGAGGATGGTTACCGGTGGTAAGGAATGGTGGAAAGAAGTAATCAGGAAAAAATATATCAAAAAGCCCAGATCAAAGATGCTAGATGGAGAGTGGACTGGAAAGGGAACCTCTCTTTGGAAATTGTGCAAAGCCTCATTCAGTCTTATTCAAATGCACTCCTACTGGATTCTAAGAAATGGAAAAAAATCAAGGTTTGGGAAAACAGAATTCTTAGGCAGCCCCCTCTCTCATCCCTTCCGGGGATGAATGACTTGGCCGAATGGACCAGAAGTGAAGGCTTACACTCCCTACACGATCTCTCTTTGTGGAATCAGAAAGGAATCTGGGAGGGATGGAAAGATTTGCACCCCCCTTCCCATTTGGACAAAGCTAAGAATCTCCTTATGGATTCACTGTAGGGCATGTCGCTAATCAACGAGACTAAAAAGGATAGCATTGGCTGGGGAAAGAATGGGCAATATACGGTCAATGAAGGGTATAAAAGACTTTCAGTAGAACCAGCAACAATTGAGCGAACTTGGAAAAAAGTATAGTAAATGGATAGCATCCCTAAAGTTAATTCATTTTGCTGGCTCCTGATATACAATAAACTCCTTACTGCTGAGAATCTTAGGAAAAGAGGGATATAGGGTCCTTCTCGATGTGCTCTATGTAATAATGAAGAAGAAACATCCAGCCACCTTTTCATGCATTGCAACATTTCTTTGAAAGTATGGCAGTGTGTTCTCCCCCCGGGAACTATATTCAGCCCATCAAGAACAGTAGTTCAGCTCTTTGATGATTGGGACAAAAACCTCCCTGGCTCTCACAAAAAGAAGCCCATTCTCAGGCGATTATGGAACACCATTCCCAAGAATGTCTGTTGGCAACTCTGGATAGCTAGAAATAAATCTATTTTTAAAGATCAAAAAATGGTTCCTGCTTGAATAGTCTCCAAAGCTATAGGGATGATAGCTGAAAAGTTCGCCTCAAATAATATTAGCTTCCCTCACTCTGAAAAGATCTCGGAACTTCATGCTTCTTGGTGTAAAATCTATTTAAAAGACAGGAATTCCCTTAAGTCCAACACCACTTTCAACAAGTAGCTTCACAGCAAACACACATGGGAAATAAGGAAAAGCAGCAGTGAATTCACGGCATGGCTTCAAGAGAAGAATGCCTATTATCTCTTTTTCGATGGTGCCTCTAAAGGTAACCCAGGGGTGGCAGGTGCGGGAGGGATCCTCTTGGATCCTGAAGGAAAAATTGAACAAACCTATGCCTGGGGAATTGGATGCAGGACCAATAATTAGGCGGAATGGATAGCCCTTCTGCAGGGAATGACGATCCTCGTCGACTCAAATCTATTCAAGATCACAATTTTTGGCGATTCCAGACAAGGATGGAATTTGACAGGTAAATGCCTGTCTTGGGTCAATTTACCCGTCAAATACAGTTAATATTTTACGGAGACCATCAAAATCTGGCTTAGAAAATGGAAAACGTTTCAAATTTTGACTGTTACTGGCAATTTTGACGGGTGTTCGTCATTTGAAATTCCTACCCTGATTCCAGACATGTCATATATAAAATGCTCAATGGATACACCATTGGCTCGATCAAATGTCGTCGTTTGTACGATAAAGTTGTCACCCTGCTCTCCCCTCATTATGAATTCTATCATATTCTCCGAACAAACAATGTGATCGCTGATGAATTGGAAAACGTAGGGGATTCCCTCCCACAAGGGCACTTGCAACTCAATGGGGTTAATTCCCCCCTAAACCCATTCCATAATGAACCATGACTTAATTAGACCTGTTTCCATTTCTTTGGTCACGATGCATTGGGTATATATATGGGATTCCACCATAAACTATGGGAAAAGAGGTCCATTCCCCAAAAGTGGATAGAATCCAGGAAGATATCCAGCGCTTGGTTAGCATGAACCAAGCCAGTTAGGGTCGTGAAAACCCTGTTGCAGTTCAGCCCATGGAGGAGGAGTCGGTGGAGCAGCCAGTGAAGCCACCAGGCTAATTTCTTATTGTCTTTCTCTGCTTATGTTTTTTTGCTTACTTCTAAATCAGCAGTATGTTAGGGTATACACTACCACTATTCATCGAATATATGTAAGAGCTATATGTGGAGTTCTTTGGTCTCCCCTCTGGACCATTTTTAGTTTGTTGTTTCATGAACAACAAGAACTCTCAGGCTTGGGGTTTTTTGTAATGAATGGCTGTGCACATCCTGTTTAATATCATCACCTTTTACTGTTTCTGTTAAAAAAAATGATAGTATACAAGTTGTTTTCTAAATTGGAAATGAATTTATGGTATGAAATATTCTACACATATCTTTTCAATCCAATCTTTTTGGAATTTAATGAATTGCATACATTTTTTTTCTTAATTTTCGATAACATTTTTCATTGTCTAAGTTTCTGGAATTTTATGGCTCTAACACATGTTTTTTGAAAATTCCTGCATTTTTCTAGCAAACAAGATTTATCCAATGAGCTAAACCACATGCGAGGACATTGCCACCGTGCAGATCTTGTTTCATGTTCAAGTAACTTCAACTTCATGGGATTATTTTATTTAGATGTAGTTAAATTTGTATTAGAATATTTATTATGTTTTTATATTAAAGGTAGTTTTTGACAACTAAAGGTTGTCTCAACCTAGTCTAATGGTGTATAGATTAAGGAAAAATAGTTGGAGACTAAAGCATGTTTAAGCTAATTGACGGTGGATATATATTCCTTATTTTATGGCATACTTTCTTCAAAGCCTTGATCACTATGGCATGTGGGCAATCACGAGAAAAAATATTAAATAGTAAAGCACTGGAAAAACTGTGGTTTTAGGCCTTATGGATGATTAACAAAAGTTCATCATCGATAAGAAGAAGGATGATGTTGTAGGGCTTATAACAACCTATACCTTAAGAATATTCATTTTCATATAAGTGAGATTGACTTCTCAAATCAAGTATGGAAGAAGTTAAAGGCTCTATAAGATCGATATAAGTCAGGTTATGCATATTTAGAAAAGGTTGATCTATCTAAATCCTCTCTCCTTTGATAGGCTTAAAGACTACTTGGCTCTTGTGAAGGAGATTCAATCCAAATTGGATGTATGTGGAAAATATTTTTGAAAAAATAAAATGAACTTATAGAATTAATCTTGAATCATGAATTTGAAGACACCCTATCATGCTTTTTGTTTGACATTTCATGCTAGTAGGAGTTTCAGAAATGAAGACAATAAGGACTATACCCTTGATTGTTTATGTGCTTTTCTAATTAGGGAACATTAAAAGTTGCTTAATGAAGGTAAACTTGAAATTAAGCAACAAGCACATCTCCTTAAGGGTAAAAGTCGACATAACTGTAGACAAAGAGGAGAGGATACAGTTAGGGGAAGATCATGGAGGTTACCATGATAAGGATTATGTCGACTAGATCGATGAGAAGAAGTATGATAATCAACCATCGACTAAGAAATGTATTAATAAGAAGGCATGTCGATACAATGGAAATACAAGAAATGTCAAGAATACTTTCTAGAAGAGGACCAAATACATTGAGGATAAGGTAAAGATGCTTAAAGGCAAGGTGTTGACTAGTTGATAAAAAACCTTGTAGCATTGAATTTTAAAAGGTAAGGGAGATAACTATATTTCTCTATTAGCACTTCGTAGGCATTGCATGCACACACTTCCAAAAGAGTGTGTATAATAAATTCTAGTTGTACCCATCACGTGGATAAGGATGCTTCACTATTTTCTTCATTAAGTAAAGCTAAACAAGAATAAATATGTGTTGCAAATGATTATGCCCTTATTATTGTTTGTTGTGGAAGGACTAAATGTTAGAATGGCATGATCACTATTGTGTATCATGTATGGAGTTTGAGTGCCAATTTACTGGTTGTACCCTAACTAACCCTGGTAAGAAAGAAGGCCAAATTTTGACTTGATAGGTTTGCTGTGAAGGATATTAACAACAAAATTTTTGTTTTTGTTGAGGGTATTCTTGACCCTGAAGATAAATTGTCTAAGTTCCATAATTGCCCTAATCAAGATCCATGACTAAATGCACTCATAAGTAGGATTGGCGATTGGAGTAGGATTTAGCATGAGAAACTCAAACATATGAATTTCTAAAGTATGAAATTGATAGTGAAGTTTAATATGGGTAATGGAATACCTAGGGTACTAATCCTTGAGGGTGTATGTAAAGGGTGTTTGCTTTGCAAACATCACTAAGCTACATTTGAGACTGGAAAGTATTGGAGAGAAAAGACCTAGTTGGAACTTGTCCATAATGAACTTTGTATGTTGAAGAAACCATCATTAACCACTGCAAGGTATGTTTTCACATTGATTGATGATTTTCTAGGTATACTTGGTTATATTTATTGAAGAATAAATAACATGTTTTTGGAGAGTTCAAGGAATTTTGGGCATTCAATGAAAATAAATGTGGTAGACTTATGAAATGTCTAAGATCTACCAATATAGGAGAACATGTGATCAATGGATTTGAGAGTTACTTGTCGCAACATGGTATGATCTCTAGGTATAGATTTGTACTTTATACACCTTAGCAAAATAGTGTCGCCGAAATGAAGAATCATACTTTGGTTGAAATGGAAAGGTGTTTTCTTAAGGACAAAGGAATGTTGATTGAATTTTGGGTATACGTGGTCTACTACTCAAACTGCCTACTAAGTATGAATTCAACCAAATTTGTGTGGGATGTGAATCCTCTTTATAATTGGAGCGGAAGAAAAACTCTAGTTCAAAATCTTAGAATGTTTGGATTTATAATATTGGCTCAAATTCGAAATGATAAGAGAAACAAGTTGGATGCGAAGGGTCATGCTTGTATTATGGAAAGCCACTCTAAAGAGTGAAAATCCTACATGTTGATTTATTCAAGAATGAAGTTATTTATAGGAGAGATGTTGACTTTGATGATTAGACATGTATTGTTCTAGTAAACTCTTATGGACTAGTAGGTAATGCTCCATTTGAAATCTTGAAATTCTTTGGATTGACTTACTATTACACAATATCAATCAGCATGCTAATTGTCTTATTCACTGGATAGTCCACTTACTAACAAACCTAACTTGTAGTTGACCTTCTACAATAGAATCACCTACAACTAATGGAGAACCCAACTGCTCAAACAAGAATTCTCATAGTGATATTGATGTAAGAACTCGTACAAGGGAGACACAAGGGAGTTTGATTTTCCTTGATGAGAAACTAAAACCATTGAAGCTACTGGCGTTGATGGAGTAATGTAAGAGACTCAAAGAAGACAAAAGGACATAAACACCATGGTAGTGTTAATGGAAAGTGTGTTATTGGAAAATGATCATGATTAATATGCATATGCAAATTGTAGACTTTAATGGAAGAATGTTATGGCTGGAGAGTTTAATTCCTTGATGAAGAACAAAAATTGAGACTTGGTTCCATGACTATCGCAGGAAAAATTGTGGTGAAATGTTGATGGGTCTATAGGACTAAATTCATGTTTGAACGTGCTATTGAGAGTCACAAGGCTTGATTGCTAGCAAAAGGTTTCTCTTGGCATGAACACATCAGCTAGACCAATACCTTTGCTCAAATTGGAAATGCCAATTCTATTCGATTGATTATTTCGCTTTTGATTGTTTTCTTACATGGTGATCTCACTAACGAGATTTATATGGAGAAACCCCTAGGGTTTGAGAAGGATGGTAGTCTTGTGTGTTGCCTAAAAAAACCCTTATAGGGTTTGTAATAAGTCCCTAGGGTTTGGTATGAGAAAATTGATTAGCGCTCTCTCAACTTTGGTTTCAAGCATTGTGAATTAGATAATTGCATTTATGTTTTACATGTGAATGATGATATTTAATTATTGCACTACATGTTGATGATTTAGTCATTTATCAGGCATAGTGCTAACTTAATTTTAAGTTTGAATAAACATTTAGCATATACATTTGAAATAAATGACCTCCATTTATTTCATTTCTTCTTTGGAATCTAAGTTTTGCATATGGATGAAAATATCTTTCTTTCTCAGCCTAAATATGCCTTGTATTATTTCAAAGTTTCAAATAGAATATTGTAACCTATGTGCTACACAATATCAGTCGGGAATGACACTGACTGAGGATTGCGATTCTCTAAAAGTTAATTCCACTCTCACATGCATCTTGTTGGTGGGCTCATTTATTTGACCCATAATTGACCTAATATATATCTTTGTTGTTAGCGTGGTGTCCAAGTTCGTGTAAGATTCAAAAGAGAGATGCTTGAAGGTTGCAAAGAGGACTGTTCACCATATCAAGGGTACACATCAACTTAGTATAAGGTATTACAATAATGTGAAGTAGTTATACTAACTCAAATTATGATGTTGATGGAGACGATAAGATGTTGACCTCAAGATATGTGTTTCATATTGGATCCAAATCCATAGTTTAGTCTAGTAAAAAACAAAACGTGGCCTCCCTATCAATGATAGAAGTTGAATATAGAGGTGCAACTAATGCATAGTAGTTCGGATTCATAACCTAATGGGCGAGCATGGATTTCCTATTGAGTATTCAATTGTAGTGTATTGTGACAATCAAATTGAAATACAAGCAGCTAATAACCTCATTTCTCATAGTAAAATGAAGCATATGGAGGTTCACACTTATTATTTGAGACAACTAGTAAGGATAAACTTTTGTCTCTTGTTTATTTTAGAATAGAAGATTATATTGTTGATATATTTATTAAGCCACAACCATAAGCTAACTATTTGTAACTTCAAACTACTTAGAACTTAGTAAGTTATAATTACAAGGGTAGGGTTGGAGGTGGTAGATATAGATAATTTCACCTTTTATATCTCCAAAATGTTGTACTAATTGGGGGTTTTGGAAAAATAGGTTCATCACATATATGTAGATATTCTAGAGATAGTAGATGTATTCCTATCAATAGTTGAAAGTCAAATTTAAGAAGTCAATTGGGTGGTTGAATGGTTGGTCAAACCGACCAAATGTGGTCCCAACCAAGTTAATTGGAGAATAATTAGAGGTAAAATTTGGAGATTTACACACACATATAATTATCAAACTTGATTATTTCTTCCTTATTCGATGGGAGTTAGTTAGGCTTCTAGTTATATCTAGATGATCCTATGGATCACCTATCTAGGTACTGAAAGTTTAAGCATGTTATTATATTTATTGGGTTATGCTCAATTATGCTTTAGTATTATAATGGTGTCTATTGACACAACCTCTTCTTGAAATTCACTATTATTTAGTTCTCCAATTCCCTGGTTCTCTAACATTCTTTCAACGAGGGTAAATGATGTTTATCTTAGCAACCACATACCTTGGTCCCCTATGAAGTAAGTGTACATTGGAATGGGCATGGATTCCATGTTAGTATCTTCAACAGGTGATCCTCATATGAAAATGGAAATCCAACAGAGGATTGTTGGAAGGTAAGGACTGAAATTAATGGAATGCCTTGGAAATACATGAATGAAGCAATAATGTAAGGGGATATGGCCTAGGGCGACACATGGAAAATCCTCAACAATACCATGGGATTTGAAATTCACCTATCCCATTTTCAAACAATTTTGTTAGTCAAGCTCATTCAAAGTTGATGGCATACAAAAACTTGTCTTAACATGATGGAATGAGCTCTACATGCAAGGGCTAGCAAACATTTTAGGTATTAGTTAGAAATATTAAATGTACTAACGTGATGTAAATAATCTCCTCACTAAAATTTATGAGCCTTCACTCCGTTCTATGTTAGAGTTTGCTTGGATATAGTATGCACCTAACTTCTATCTACGGTTTGATAAGAGCTTAATATTGTTTCAATTTTCAAATTTAGTTTCTTGACTAAACTTACTAGAGTTGACTTTTGATTTTCTCAAATTTGATTTACTTTCACTATGATTGGTTTAAATATTTCTTTTAACAAATAACGAGTAAGAAGAGCATGAAACTTTACGTTTTTCATATGCTTGTGTAACTTTTGTATTCTAAATGGAGTAAGCTAAAACCTTGACAATTTGCATCTTTTTAGCCATATTTGTCGAAATCCAACAAGCAAATTGTTTTGCTGAAATTACAATTTTGATTGCAAAAATGAATTCAACATCATCTATTATCCCTAAGATACCTTGATTATGCTTTACCATCAACCTAAAACTACCATTTCAACAATTCCTATAAAATTTTGGCCAAAAATATCGCCAAATAATCAATACAAATCATCTAAATTTTAACTTACTTGGTTCCAAACCTAGTAACCTCTCTACAACATGGACATGCGTGTTACTATAACTATCTTTATCATAATTTGCGTGTATCTCCTCCATATTCCCACTTCACAAGTAAATTAATGTACACACTATGTATATGTATATTGACTTTTAATGTTTCATTACAAAAAAATGATTGAACAACATATATGTATGTTTTCTAAGTAAATTTAACATTTTGTTAAAAGGAAAGGTAGAGTTAGAGTCTCTTCTAACAATGAATGGAAGTTTACCATTATTAATTCGATTCGATGATGTCTTTGGCATTTGACATGAGATATTTCAAAGTGATGTGTTTCAATAATGAATTTCCAAATGCAATCCTTGTAAATATAAATTGATTCAAATTGTTAAATAAATAAATTTGTGGAATGAAACGTTTAAAATGATTTTAAGAAGAGAAGTACATAGAAATAAAATAAAGAAATTTGTGAATGAAACTTTTAAAGAATTTTAACAAGGAAAAAAAATATATAAAAGGAATCGAGAATTGATAAAAAAAAATATATTAAAAAATCATGAGATTCATTTAAAAAATGGGAATACAAGTTGTTTTTTATCTGTTTAAAATAAAAGAAGCACTTACAAGATGAGCCACTCACCACCCAAAGGCACCAAAGAAAATTGCGTGATGATAGGATAAGGAGGATTATTGTTCGGTGGGAGCAAAGTGCTAAAGGCTCATTGGCTACACAAAAACCTATGACATTAAAGACAAAGGCTAAAGAGTAACATAACACAGTAAAACCTTTTACATTTATATCTTTCTATACCTTTGGCATTCATTGCAAATGATTTAACTATATTAGGTTGCTACACATTGAGAATATTTTGATAAAAGAATGTCGTTGCATAGTTTCTTTGCGATGAATTAAGGCTTTGAGGATTGGGGAGATGTTGAGGGGCTTCTTAATCCTATGTAAATGTCATCATACCTTGTATTTAGACATATATATGAAGAAGTAAGTAAATGAATATATTAATGTGAATGTAAATGTATAAATATAAATAAAGTAAATAACAATTTGGTAAGTGAACTTAATGGAAGGTTGGTTGGTAGGTGCAACCGCTTTAACTATTATTATGATAGTAGAAATATTCATGAAGAATGAATAAAACTTGGTTGGTAAACCTTCCCAAATCTTTGAGTATTTACATGTGTGTGTTTGCCAAGATGTAGCATTTAAAGGTTTTTTAAATGCATTTTGAAATCTTCAACAATTGTTTAACATAGTCTTAGTTTAGTCTTTCCCTTTATAACCAAGAATGAGAATCCTTGAGAGACTTAATCATCATCGATGCATGGAAACTAAGGTAAACTATTGGTGCCCAAGTTCAAAGCACTTCACTCTGAGAGGGTCAAGATAGTTGAACATATGACCTTTCTAACTTGGGGGAGAGATATCATGTCTTGCTCATGACCACTTAAACTAGCCCTCAAGGATGATATAATTCTAGTCTATTATAGTGAAGGAAACCAACATGTTTAACCCTTTTAAAGAACAAACAATCATATTCATAACATTACATAGTTTGTTAACTATACTACATTGAGTCAAAACATATAAAATCATAATACTAGTGCATAAACATCCATTAATTGCTAATACATAAAGTAAACATATAGGAATGAAGTGAAACATGGTAATACACATTTATAATATAGCATGCACAAAGATTGAAAGGGGACTCAACAAGCATCCATTATACTCCTTAATATAAGTATTGAAATACAGTATAGTCTAGGAGTGTAGTATTAGGCATACCATAATCCCTAAGGAAGCACACTCAACATAATCCACACATAAACCAAAGCATAAAACTATGTAACAACTTATTATCATAACCCCAACCTCAAAACAATTGAATAAACTAGAATTTAAAAAACCACAAGTTATCCTTGAATTTGTGCATGACGGGATTTTAAGGTTTTGTTAGGTTTTTCTTGTCCACTCATAGTAGTAGACCAATGTTGCAATTTATTACATATCTAAGAACTCAACTAAGAAACAATGCTAACTTTGGTTTTATCTATCCATACCTATGCAATCAATTTATCTCCCCGCTTCCTTCAAAATTTAGTTTGATTTAGAATCTTCAAATGAGTGCTTTGACATTATTCAGAATTCAAGTCCCATATCCCTTCTAACTACATGATCAAATATACTCCTAATTTTGTCGAGTGTATATATCAAATATTTGTTCCTATAATACTTTGAATGCCAATAAAATCCTCATGCATATGAATCCAAATTTGTTCAAATCGATGGATCAAATACTTTGTATTTATCTGTATTAATCTCAATGCTAACAACTATAAATTAGTTAGTCTTCCATTTATCACATTCTTGTTGTAATAGCTTTCATCTCTTTTCTAAGGCAATATTATAAGTATGCTCCTATTTACTTGATTTTTTCCCAAGGAAAACCTCATGTAAACACTCAAGGGATGATTCCCCTAATAGCTTTCATCTCTTTTCTAAGGCAATATTATAAGTATGCTCCTATTTACTTGATTTTTTCCCAAGGAAAACCTCATGTAAAAACTCAAGGGATGATTCCCCTAATTTGTGGATTACATCTCTATTAAACTCATTAACATCATTAGACTAGTGTGCCTCACCTAAGAGGATTCAAACCTAGAACTTGTTGGCATTGAACTAGCCAATACCCAATGGCATTGGTGACAACTAGTTGAACTAAACCCTTGGGCTCCCTTTTCCATTATTTGGTGACCAACAACAACCTACTTATTAAGAAATATAATGAATTCCAATGTTTATTAATAACATTAAACTTCTCTATCTTATGTTGATTCAACATAAACAATGATAATCAAATCAAAATGGGAAAGAGAGATTGTTGTGCATTTTCAACAAAAAACAAAAAGTCTACTTGTCTTAGTGCTAAATTCCTTATTTCAAGCATTTCACTTTGATCCACTAGCCTCATTATATGCATCTAAGTGGAGGTTGGCACTCGAATTATAAATAGTTGTGGCCTTTGAACTTGTCTATTGACTAATATACTAGTCCTAAGCACAATAGTATTGGGCAAAGACCCACAAGGATTTAACTTGATTATGGCTTCGATTATCTTAAAATGAGAATATTTTTTGAGAATACCATAAATATAAAAATAAATACATGATGTCTTCAAGAATTTCTTTGAATCGTCTACATCAATTTTTAAAATAGCAACTACAATTATAATTTCCATTGGATTAGTAGCTTTTCCTTCAGCCTAAAATTCAAACTTGTTGGAGAAATCACAAGAGTATGCATCATAAACTATTAAATTAAGGGGAAAGAATCATTAGGCTGCACCCAAATCGTAGTCTCTTGACATATATCCTTTTCACCAACAATAAACTTAATTTGCAACTTGGCTTGGCTAGCCTCAATCTCTAGAGAAGTATCTTACTTCTCTATATGGACATAAGTGGTGTGCATAATTCCTAAGTAGTGCATCAACCTATTTATTATATGAATTACCATGCATGTTTGTATTCAGAAACCTCTTGGCTTGAACTATAGAGCATAAAAAGAAAAAAAGGGGACATGATTCCAAGAATAAAAGGTGGTGTCTAGAGACACCGTTTAAGCACTTAAGCACATACTATTGTGATTAGAACATCACAATGCATAATGACCATGATAACATCTTAAATCAATATGTTAGACAACCCATAAGGTTGCCTATTTATAGTTTCCATATCTAACCAACTTCCCGAAAGTAGGGAAGATTAGGTCTACAAGTAGGGGTCTTTGGTCCATACTATTTCTGTAGAATATGCAACGTCCCAAAGTCTAGTCGGTTGTTGTAGTCACAACGACCATGGTCATGCTGACCATTCAGTTGTTTTCCAAACTGACAGTTCATTTGTTTTGCTGACTATAGTCGACTGCTCCACTAGTTTCCTGTCGTCTATAGACCGACTGTCTTCACAAGATCTAGAGGTGTGATCAACCATCAAGATTGTAGGTTTGTACACTGCCCCATCGACACAATGCTCTAGATATTCAGGAGGTGAAATTGCTTGTTGTGAACACACCCCCATAATTGTAGCTTCCTAAATCCTAAGCATAGCCTAAAGTTTCACAAACTTAGCTTTTGGTAAAGGATTCGTAAAGATATCAGCAACCTGATCATATGTATTGCATTAAAGAAGAGAGACAATGTTCTCCTGAACCAACTGTCTCAAATAATGAACATGGAGCTCGACATGCTCCATATTGCTCTGAGCATTGGGATTATCATCAACTTAAATAACTCCCTGATTATCATAGTAGATAACAGTAGAAGTATGAAGAAGAAATCCAAGCTCATCAAGAAGCTGTCGAATCCAAACTACCTTTGTTCTTGCATTTACATCACCACGATACTTAGCTTCTGTAGTCAAAAGAGAGACTACCTTCTATTTCTTACACGTCCAGACCAGAGGTCCAAAGCTCAGATGAAACACATAGGAAAAAGTAGATTTTCGGCCGTCAATGCCATGCCTTAGTCAAAATCAATGTAGCTGACGAGTGGGTATGTACTGTAATAATACTTGATACCATATTGATACATACCCTTAATATAGAGAATGGTTATCTTTGTGCTTTCCAGTGACTTTCACGAGGATCCTGCATGAACCTGGAAATGACACTAATAACAAAGGAGAGTTCTAGTCAAGTATGCGTAAGATAAATAAGGCTGCCAACCAATTGTCGATAAAGAGTGGTGTCGACTCATGGAAAGTCGCAATCTTTCGACAACTTCACTCCCAACTAATACGGTGTAGCACATGACTTGCAATCATCCAACTTGAATTGTTTCAGGAGATCCAAGGCATATTTAGGATGAGAAAGAAAGACACCATCATGCATTTGTGAAACTTGAATGCCAAGAAAGAAATGCAATAGACCAAGGTCAGTCATTTCAAAGGTATCAAAAAGTTGTTTCTTCAAACCAAAATAAGATCTACATTGTTTCTAGTTATGACTAAATTCATCAACATACAATGCCACAATTATAGTATCACTGTGAACATGTAATACATAGATGCTATGACCAGATTCACAATGTTTGAAACTAAGATTGACAAAAAAACAATCAATCTTCTCATACCAAGCATGAGGTGCCTGCTTCAAACCGTATAATGACTTCTTGAGTCGACAAGCAAGGCCAGAGTCTGTCACAAAACCAAGAGGTTGATCCGTATAAATTTCTTCAGTGAGATCTGCACGAAGAAATGCACTTTTCACGTCCATTTGGTGAAGCTCCCAACCAAAACGAGCATCAAGAGAAAGAACCAGTTGAACAAATATCATCTTCGTGATAGGAGCAAAGGTTTTAGTATAGTCAATGCCTTCTTGTTGAGAGAATCCATTGGCAACCAAACAAGCCTTACAACATTCAACAACACCGCAGGAGGTAAACTTGGTCTTATAGACCCATCTACACTTCACGACATTCTTTCCTTATGGTCGAGGAACAAGTTCTCACGTTTGATTCTTTTTCAAGGAATCAATTTTAGCAGTCATGGAATTCTCCCACTCTGGCACACACTGAGCATCGACATATGTACCGGGATCAGAGGTGTCAAGTACATGTGCCATCAAAGCAACATTTCCATATTGTTTCTGACTGCGAGTCTACCGATTAATACTCAGATTGCCAACATCTGATCCAACAACTTCATTTGTCTTAATATTCCACCGAGGTAAGGAAGTCGTTGGTGACTCAGGTTGATTTTCATTAGCCGAGAAAGTCGAACTGTCAACTTAAACATTCACAATAAACAGACCACCAATCGATTTAGGAGAAAAAAATACTCTAGAAAAAAATACAGTCGATCTTGACTCTTTAAGAATATCAAAAGGATCATTGTTTAAAGGACCAGGAGAGGAGTTCAATAGATGATTACCTGAAATCTTCTCATCAAATAATACACTGCGACTCAGTATGATATGATGTTTGATAGGATCAAACAATCTATAGTATTTTGACTCATTAGAGTAGCCCATCATGATGCAAGCATAACTCTTTGATCCAGTTTCTTCCTGCAGTCGTTGTTGATATGTTCCGAAGAAACACATCCAAAGGTTATGAGGTGATTGATAGAGGGTTTTCTCCCACTCCATTTCTCGGCAGGAGTCGTGTCAACGACTGTTCTGGTCATCACAAGGTTCAAAAGATAGTTTGAGCACTAGAAAGCTTTTACCCAATATCTCGCCGGAATGTCCTTTTCCCGTAGTATACATCGATTCATTTCTACCAAGGTCCAACTCTTCCTCTCTACGTCGCCATTTTGCTGAGGAGTGTGAGGGACATCTCTCTGCCAAGAAATGCAATTCTGCACGACATATTTTTCAAAATGTTGGCTCACATATTCACCACCATTATCTGATCTCAAACATTTAAGGTTTTGACCACACTTCTTTTCAGCCAATTCCCTAAATTCCTTGAACTTTTCAAAGACTCGAATCTTATTCTTCAAGAAATAAACCCACACAAATAAAGAGAAATCATCAATAAATTTCAGAATATACTTCGCAGCTACGAGTGATGGTTTGTTCATGCGAAAAAGGTCACTGTGAACAAGCTCTAGTTGTTCCTGTGCACGCCATGCTTTTCCTGAATCAAAGGGTGTCTGATGATGTTTCCCAAGCATACATTCTCTACAAACTCCATCAGGTGGAACAGTCTTTGGGAGAACAGTAACCATATTCTAAGTTACCATCATCTTCATAGTTTGAAAGTTTAGATGACCATGTTGTTTATGCCAAATTCGACTTATGTCGTATGCCTGGGCAACGAGTGCAGTTGGTCAAGTTGTCTGAGAATCACATAATTTATAAAGTCCATCCTTAGGATCCAAATTTCCAGAGGCAAAAATTTCTCCTCCAAACCTTAGATCCTTTGTGATAAAGTGATCCGACCTTAATTCAATAGTCTTCTTAGTCTTCGTTAGTTGAGAAATTGACAACAAATTTGCACTTAGACTTGGTATATGATAGATGTCTGATATATGACTGTGTTGACATTCAACGTCTCCATTTCCAACGACAGTGAGGGTATAGTCAACAACAACATAAATCTTCTCTTCAGGAGCACCACTTAAGGAAGATAACATGGAAGCATCCTTATCCATGTGATGAGTAGATCTAGAGTCCACTATCCATTTATTCTGATTGGTGTGAACATGTAATGCTTGAGAAGTGCTAACAAAGAAGGTATAATTTTTAGGATGTTGGTTGGCTAACTACCCATTTGAGGCACAATCCTCCAAGTGCTTGAACTTGATTTCTAAGTCCTTCATTTTCTTCTAACAGTTCTTCTCGACATGTCCCACCTTTGAATAGTACTAATAGGTCTTCTTTTTCTGACCCTTATTCATCGACGATGACGATTCTTCGGTCTTCCATTTTGTAGGTTGGTCGATACATTTTGGTCGTTGATCCTGCTGACCACGTTCTTTAGAATTTGGATTGAACTTTCTTTTCAGCAAGTGAGCTTGGTTTTTGCCACCAATCTTCCCTTGTTTAAGCAACTTCTGTTGGTCCTTGATCAACAAATCAAAGAAAGTATCAAAAATAAAATCCTTACCATCCTGCTTGCGTGACATCCAATTAGCCCAAAAGGAAGAGCATAATACATGATATGGTGTCTTCAAATTCATCATAACCAACTCCATAAGTTGTCCATCCTTCTTTGAAAAATATTGCCACATTCACTTAATTTGAGATGTAACTCCTTGATATGAGCCACATAATCCTCGATCCGTTCAAAGGAAATAGGTTCATGAGAGATCAAATATTTTTCTATTTGCATTACTTCTCCTTCATTTATCTCATTGAACATAGTATTTAGCTTGGTCCAGACGGCGTGAGGATAGTCGATCCCACTTGTATGGAAACGAATCTTCCTTGAAATATTGGTCGTGATAACGCCCACAACTTCATCCTTTTTAAAGTCGATAAAAAAATTGGTATCGACATCCGGCTGATCAACAATGCCACTCTTTGTAAACTGCGAAAGTCCTTTTCTCTTCAACAAGGTCTCCATATATATCACTCAGATAACATAAATTATGTCCATTGAGAACAACAGGTTCTATATTGGAAGCCATCCTTATAATGACCTAGCATATCTTATCAAAGTTCAGGTAGAGGTATAATTTGATGAATCTTCCGCTCGGATTCAATCAACCCTAGATATGACTCAACATGATTTGCAGACAACATGGCTTGGTCAAAACCGTCGCTCTGATACAATGTTGGGAAGCCTCTCAACCTGAACTATAGAACATAAAAAGAAAAAAAGGAGACAATATTCGAAGAAGAAACGGTGGTGTGTAGAGACACCGTTTAAGTAGTTAAGCACTATGCATTGTGATCAAAAGATCACAATGCATAATGACCATGATAAACATCTTAAATCGATATGTTCGACAACTCATAGAGGTCTAACCAATTTTTTGAAAGTAGGGAAGATCTGGTCCACAAGTAGGGGTCTTTTGTCCAGATTGTTTCTGTAGAATATGCAATGTCCCAAAGTTTAGTCATTTTTTTAGTCATGCTGACCACGTCCATGTCGACCATTCAGTTGTTTGCGCAACCGACTGTTCAATCATTCCGCCTACTCCAGTCAATTGCTCCACTAATTGCCTGTCGTCTATAGATTGACTATCTCCAGAGGATCCAGGGGTGTGATGAACCATCAAGACTGTAGGTTCTAACATTTTTCATTTTGCAATGTGTGGTTATCTTAGGTCTCGTTGTTAAGAAATTCTAGAACCTAGGATATCCGTGCATTTATCGACTCAATAATTAAACTCTCATCAACATACTCATCTTGGGTAATGGAAAATTCAACTAATAGTTCTAAATAGTATGGAGCAACACCAAAATGATTGTTATTGAGTGGAACAACACAAGCCAAAGTTGTACTAGGTTTATTGGAACTAGGTTGGATTGTACTTAAACTAGATTTACAAAATTATAACTTCTTTTTTAACTTTTAGTAACAAAATTAAACAATATGCCAAGAATAGGAAGAATATCTCATGGTAATATTAGTAATATGGGATTATAACCCACATTAGCTTATGGTTCAAGGTCTCACATTTTTTTGTGAGGTTCACCAATAATCTAGAAGAAAGGGAGAGGGACCTTAGGCATCATAGGTTGAAACGTTTCACTGCTCACATTTAAATAACCAACTTTCTTGTAACTAGTTCATAAATATTGCAAACATAATATGGCTTCACTCTAGCTTCATAGACTCCTCCAGTTCTATGTAAGTTAGATTTCGCATAAACATGATCAAGTGAAATTGTTCATTCAAATATTTCATTTTTCCATCACTACCTTATGTAGTGTTATATTTCTCCCTTACTTCTTCCTTGTTTGAGATCACTAAGCTTTCTCTTGTTTTTCTTCTTTGTCTTATGGTTTTTCGTGTGAGTGGATTGTTTGACAGGTCCACTTTGAAGTTTTTTCGTGTAAAATAGGACTCTATTTCTTATCCCAGGCTTGGGCATGCATATTAACATTTCTCATTGGGGTAGTATCATGCACTTCAAGATAGTATTCCAAGAGATACTTCTCAAAATATTCTAATGCCAAAACAATACACAGTGACATATTGGTCTTGATAATATGGTTTCCATGCATCACAATGCTTGGTATACTTAATAGCATCCTCAAATATCACAGGCCACCATAATATTGTGTGCAATTTTCCTTTTTGTCACCCTAGCAACATAATACCCTCCATCGACACCATTGCACTTTTTCCACAAAATGTCATTGCACTAATGGCATAATATGCATCTACAAAGGATGATAACAATGCCAAGATTATAGAAATTGTTCTGCAATGAATTGATAATGTGTAGAGTTAGCTACTAGTTGGTGTTCTTGAGCTATAATATATATGATTCAAGTGCAATGCAAGTATAATAAAAGTAAATATTTATGTAAGATAAACATAAACAACTTCAATTCTGAATATGCCAACATTAAGAAGATAATCATTAACATTCTTAACACTTTGACCAAACTCTATACATAACAAATGGTTGTGTATAACATGATGTTTCCTAGGATCTCTAACTACTCCTATATGAAATTCTTGTAACAACCCAAGAAGATATTCACCCTTTAAATGGATTACTCACCAAATATTTAAGCACATAGTGGTACATAAAGAACTTAGAAGGATTCCCTAGTAAACAATATCTAAACTTCTACAATGGCTATACCATGGTAATATTTCACATTATGTAGTAGTATGCTTAGCTTCAACTTTGAAAAATTTTGGTTAATGAAGGAAATTAGGTAATCAATATCTCATTATCTAAAATAGTGTCAATTACAACCCTTGAAGCATCAACATAAAAATGATTGGCTTATTCTAATAAGAGAATACTAATATAGGCATAAGTACTATATTTTCTTTTAAGGTATTGAAGGTCCCATCACAAATCAATCAAACTTTGTTGACTTCTTTAATAACTTTTCAAGAGACATTGTAATAGAAACATAATTATGATTGAATTACATTTGACATCTCATATTTCCAAGGTCAAGCATATGTATATTCATTGGTGGTGGTAAGTCTAAGATAACAATTATGATAGTTTAGTCTATCAACAAACCTTCCTTTCACACCACATGTCCCAAAAAAACACTAAAGGGTGCACATAAAATGCACCTTTTCAAGTTTAAAGTGATATGCAATTATCTACATGTTTCAAACATTAGGTGTAAAAGTGCTATATAATCCTTTAACACAATGCATATTTTCCAATCATCCATGTACACCTCCAAAAACTTGCAAATGTACTTCTTAATGGTGGCAATCATAATGATGAGAAAACCACACAAATATTTTCAATTCAAAGGGCATGGCATTATAGGAAAATAAATCTCATTAGCTTAGGTTGTATAGGTGGTATTATTATTATCTTTATTTGCAATGTGCACTAGGTAGTATCTTGAGAACCCACCATTGAAGAAAAATGCTTCATTCCTTGCTACCCTTTCTGGAATTTCATCACTAATGGAGTAGGGAAAGGATCATGAACACAAACGTAATTAAGAGATTTGAAACAACACATACTCTTATCCCACATGTTTTCTTATTTTGAACAACAATAGGGTTGATTTACTATGATTTATATACAAGGAAGACAAGCTAAGTTATAACATTGTATATATTTCCTATTGCATCTTTTCCTTCAAATATGGTTTCATTCTGTAAGGGTAGTTCTTCACTAGTTTTTGTGCTAAGTTTTAGTTCAATCTTCATCTCACCAAATTCTCATTTAATCCCCCTTTATTTTTTGTGAAATCTAAGTAAACAAATCTTGATATCTTTGAGCATTTCAACTGTGTATAGAACATTTTAGTCATCCCATTGAATTCCCTATGTACACCATCTTAAGATTCTCCTTCATATATATATTCACTTGCTTTGCCTTCACGATTTCTTGGTAGTATTTTAGCTCACTAATTTCAACCTTGTCTTTGATTATGTCCTCAACTATACTTTCATTTAACTTTAAATTGTGCAACTCTTGATTAGAATCATTCTCAACCTCATTATCATCCGTTATCTTGAGACGATAGAGGGGATCCCTAAACTTTGTCATGAAACATCTTAAAACATAGATAACTTGATCTTTTGTAAGATACCAACAATGACATAGTCCTTACTAGTATAGTCAAATGTTGTGTTGAAGTTCTTAATCAATATAGCCTAGTCCTTGTCTAAGGTCATGTTTCCTTGTGTCTATGCAAATTATTTGGTACCTATCCCAATGTGTGAACAAAATTATGTGGCTAATCATGTATAAGGAATCCTTCTTTCTCCGAATGGCCCGCACACTTGTTAAGATGTGCAATTTGACCTCTATGGCCACGAAACATGAGCAACAATTTTTTCCCACATACTTTTCTTGCATTCCCCCTATACCATATTCTCTTCCATAGGAGGAAGGAAACATATGTTCATAGAGGGTTACACCTCCTCCCATTCCACTAATATTCTATATAGGTATCCTACTACCTCACGAGTGTACACATTTGATGCCAACACACTTTTCTACATATATAGACTCTTCAATCTACTCCAAAAGCTCATCCACATCCCTTGTGCTATCAAACATAGGTGGGCCTATGATCTCTTTTCTTATCCATTATATGGATTTTAGCATTGCAAATGTCAATAAAACATCTCATAAACTCTCATTTTCCATAAACAAATGGGATCAACATAATCGCTATCAAGTTTCAAATAAGAAAATATTAGCTAATCACTTTTTCCATCAATGACAATGTTAATATGGTTTTCATGCTTTTCCCAAGTAATATCACATTTTCTCAATAATGATGTTGATATCCAAATCATATTTTACTAGCTTTGTGAACTATGTACCCCAGGTTGGGTCAAATGGATGTACTACATGTAGCACTTCTCTTGGCTCAAAGGAATTGTGCCTTTGTTTGTAATTTAGAATAACATCATTGTCAAATGCTTAGTGTATCCCCAACAATGCAAGATAGGAATCTTTTTCATCCATAATCTTAATCACTTTGAAATATGCAGATGTTGCGATTGCATTTATACCAATCTTCGCCTCTTTCAATGGGCCAACGTGATAGATGCTATTTTGGTAAGAAAGGTGCAATTGCATTGGTGAACTTACTATCTTGAGCTTACCCATCAATTCCCAAGATTTCCTAGGCAAAATGTTTACATCAAATCTTAGATGTAATATGGAATATTTCACTTTGTATCCTCCTACGAATGCATTCAATCTAAATTCCTTACTAGTTCAAGTTTTTTCCTTCCCTTGCACTAAATATGCATTGCTTTCAAGCAATATCAAACTCATCATCTAGAGTTGCAATCCATTAAATTAACACACTGCACAACCTTCTAGACAATTTCTTATCACTTAAAATCTTAGCAAAGGAATGCAATATTCCTCACCTCATTTGTATCACATACTTCAAACTCAAATGCAAGCCTAAATTCCTTAGATGAGTAAATCAAGTCTTAAAAGAGGTGTCGCAGGTTCATACCTTGGTATCATTATGACTACACTGGCTCCATGTGATTAAGACTACTCACTCATTTCTTCAATAAAATTGTGCATGTACTCATGTCGAACAACATCGAATTCAACCACCACATGATCTTGATCTTGCTAAAAATGCCTTGGCATTTACAATAGTCCACACACCACTGCAAGAGATGATGTTGGTGTTTGTCAAAGATGGTTAAGCAAGTTCTTTAGGTTTATATTATACTATGTTAGTGCCTCTCTAGCCCTTGTCTTTTTCTTCCCATTTCTCTATCAATTTTGTGCAATGCTTAGTTCAATGCCAGATCTTATGAGAATGGATGCTTTGAGGTCTTTGAGGGTGAGGATAGTTGTACATGATATGTTGCACCTTTTCACAAATATTACCGATGATAGGTCCTCATCTTCCCATCTCTCTACCACCTTGGTGATTTGTCCCTCGTCCTTGACCTCCGTTCGAGCCGCTTTCTACCCCCCCCCCCCCCCCCCCCCCCC